>JAUCMX010000025.1:14731930-14811930 GCA_033459395.1 Hemibagrus guttatus | reverse complement strand
TCCAACATTCTCCTACCAATATACTCACTGTCCCTCCTCTGAACATGTCCAAACCATCTTAATCTGGCCTCCCTAACTTTGTCCCCCAAACGTCCAACATGAGCTGTCCCTCTGATGTACTCGTTCCTAATCCTGTCCAATCTTGTCACTCCCAAAGAGAACCTCAACATCTTCAGCTCTGCTACCTCTAGCTCTGACTCCTGTCTCTTCCTCAGTGACACTGTCTCTAAACCATACAGCATGGCCGGTCTCACCACTGTCCTGTACACCTTCCCCTTGATTCTCGCTGATATTTTCCTATCACACAGAACTCCCGACACCTTTCTCCACCCATTCCAACCTGCCTGCACTCGCTTCTTTACCTCTTTCCCACACTCTCCATTACTCTGGACTGTTGACCCCAAGTACTTAAACTCCTGTACCTTCTTCACCTCTTCACCCTGTAACCTTACTGTTCCACTTCCCTCCCTTTCATTCACACACATGTACTCAGTCTTACTACGGCTGACCTTCATTCCTCTTCTCTCCAGCGCAAACCTCCACCTCTCCAGGTTTTCCTCCACCTGCTCCCTGCTCTCACTACAGATCACAATGTCATCTGCAAACATCATTGTCCAAGGAGACTCCTGTCTGACCTCCTCTGACAACTGGTCCATCACTATAGCAAACAGGAAGGGGCTCAGAGCCGATCCCTGATGCAGTCCCACCTCCACATTGAACTCCTCTGTCTGACCTACAGCACACCTCACCACTGTCCTGCTCCTCTCATACATGTCCTGCACCACTCTGACATACTTCTCTGCTACTCCTGACTTCCTCATACAGTACCACAGCTCTTCTCTTGGCACCCTGTCATACGCTTTCTCCAAGTCTACAAACACACAGTGCAACTCCCTCTGACCATCCCTATACTTCTCCATCAAAATTCTCAGAGCAAAAATTGCATCCGTTGTGCTCTTTCTGGGCATGAAGCCATACTGCTGCTCACAAATTTACACTACCTTCCTTAACCTAGCTTCCACTACTCTTTCCCATAGCTTCATTGTATGGCTCATCAACTTTATCCCCCTATAGTTACTGCAACTCTGCACGTCACCCTTATTCTTAAAGATTGGCACTAACACACTTCTTCTCCATTCCTCAGGCATCCTCTCACTCTCTAAAAACCTGTTGAACAAACTAGCTAAAAATTCCACTGCTGCCTCTCCCAGACACTTCCAGACCTCCACCGGAATGTCATCAGGACCAACTGCCTTCCCACTTTTCATCCTCTTCAAAGCCTTCCTGACTTCATCCTTTCTAATCTTATCTACTTTCTGTTCCACAGAGTTCACCCCTTCTACTCTTTTTTCCCTCTCATTTTCCTCATTCATCAGCTCCTCAAAGTACTCCTTCCATCTCCTCTGTACACTCTCCTCACTTGTGAGCACCCTTCCATCTCTATCCTTAATAACTCTAACTTGCTGCACATCCTTCCCATCTCGATCCCTCTGCCTAGCTAACCTGTACAAGTCCTTCTCTCCTTCTCTAGTGTCTAACCTAGTGTACAACTCGTCATATGCCTTCTGCTTGGCCTTAGACACCTCCCTCTTCACTCTGCACTGTAACTCCTTGTATTCCTGTCTATTCTCTTCAGTCCTGTCCATGTCCCACTTCTTCTTGGCTAACCTCTTCCTCTGGATACTATCCTGAACTTCCTCATTCCACCACCAAGTCTCCTTATCTTCTTTCCTCCTTCCAGATGACACACCCAGCACCTTTCTCCCTGTCTCCCTGATCACTTCTGCTGTAGTTTCCCAGTCATCTGGCAGCACTACCTGACCACCCAGAGCCTGCCCCAACTTCTGTCTAAATTCCTCACAACATTCCTCCTTTGTCAGCTTCCACCACTTGGTTTTCTTCTCTATCTCTATCTTTGACCTCTTCGTCTTACAGACCATCAAAGTCATCTTACACACCACCATCCTATGCTGTCTGGCTACACTCTCTCCCACTAACACTTTACAGTCACTAATCTCTTTCAGATTGCCTCTTCTACATAGGATGTAGTCTACCTGTGTTCTCCTACCTCCACTCTTGTAAGTCACTCTATGCTCCTCCCTCTTCTGAAAATAAGTGTTAACCACACCCATGTCCATCCTCTTAGCAAAGTCCACTACCATCTGTCCTTCCAGGTTCCTTTCCTTAACTCCAAACTTGCCCATCACCTCCTCATCACCTATGTTCCCCTCACCAACATGTCCATTAAAATCCGCTCCTATCACCACTCTCTCACCCGTGGGAATACTCTCCATCACCTCATCTAATTCACTCCAGAATCTCTCTTTCTCCTCTAACTCACAACCTACCTGTGGGGCATAACCACTAACAACATTCAACATCACCCCTTCAATCTCTAACTTCAGACTCATCACCCTGTCTGACACTCTCTTCACCTCCAGGACATTCCTCACAAACTCCTCCTTCAGGACCACACCTACCCCATTTCTCTTACTATCCACACCATAATAAAACAGCTTGAATCCTGCTCCTATACTACGAGCCTTGCTACCCTTCCACCTGGTCTCCTGTACACACAGTATATCCACCTTCCTTCTCTCCATCATATCAGCCAGCTCTCTACCTTTCCCTGTCATAGTACCAACATTCAGAGTTCCTATTCTCAGTCCTACACTCTTACCTTTCCTCTTCTCTCTCTGTCTGCGCACTCTCCTCCCTCCTCTACTTCTTCGACCAACAGTAGCCCAATTTCCACCGGCGCCCTGTAGGTCAACGGTGCCGATAGCGGTCGTTGTTAACCCGGGCCTCGACCGATCCGGTATGAAATTCGTACTGACGATTCGCATGGTTAAATTTGGCAATGTTTTACGCCGGATGCCCTTCCTGACGCAACCCTCTCTATTTATCCGGGCTTGGGACCGGCACAGAAGTCACTGGACTGTGACCCCCATGGCTAGATTAATAATAATAATAATAATAATAATAATAATAATAATAATAATAATAATAAATGACGTCCTTTAAACTAGAGTTGATCTGTTTCTAACGATTAAGGAATTTATGGAAGCAATAAGAAATTGATAAGAAGGAAAAGAGCAAAGTCATTCTCTCTCTCTCTCTCTCTCTCTCTCTCTCTCTCTCTCTCTCTCTCTCTCTCAAAGTAATTGTAAAAGTCATTTACAAACGTCTGCATGAATGTGGACTGTTCTGTACTGTATTTATTGTTATGTATTATATTCACTACTCACCAGCTGATGAGGATGATGTCGGTCTGGTCCTCAGTATGATGGCCAAGAGAAAGACGAAAGTCCGCGTGACGTATGCGTGACGTCAGCTGTCTTTCCGTAAATATATATATATATTTTTTTTTAATTAAGATACGTGAAATAAAACACATAACACGTGAGATATTATTATTGTAAATATTTAATTTAAATATTATTAAATATATTTATCGAAGAAATTATTTCAATTATTGTTTAATAACTGATCCCAGATCGGAATGCACCAGCGTTGCCACTTCCGGTCTAGCAGTTTGTAAACACAGCGAAAGGAGAGATGGAGTCGACGAGAGGTCTTACCTAAAAATATTTCCCAGATTAGATTTCCATACACACACACACACACACACTTTGAGATATGTGTGTGTGAGGCACTGGACCTACAGGGACATTTAGATATACAGTTTATACCGGAACTGGATTTTTATTTTCCTTTCGCTGAAAATATCTAACGTTAATCTCCAGCTAGCTGCTGCTGTTAGCGGACTGACTAACTGGTTATAGACAGACAGAGAGAGAGACAGACAGACAGACAGACGTGTTATTTGTAGTTTATTTGTCGCTGGTTTTGTCCTGTCCTTCTCGGCTCGATGGGGAACTGTCTCTCCTCACAGGGTGCTGATGATTTGTCCCCGCTCAACGAGTCTGAGGGAGCGAGTCTTCCCGGAGAACCTCCACCTCCTTATCAGGTAAAGAACACACACACACACACACACACACACACACACACACACACACACACACACACACACACACACACACACACACACACACACACACACACACACACACACACACACACACACTCTCTTCCCCGGAGAACCTCCACCTCCTTATCAGGTAAAGAACACACACACACACACACACACACACACACACACACACACACACACACACTCACACACACACTCACACACACACTCTCTTCCCCGGAGAACCTCCACCTCCTTATCAGGTAAAGAACACACACACACACACACACACACACACACACACCCCTCTCTTCCCCGGTGAACCTCCACCTGCCTATCAGGTACACACACACACTTCCCTCCTCCCTAGTGAACCTCCACCTGCCTATCAGGTAAACACACACACACCCCTCTCACACACTCCTCAGCCACTGCTCACATACACACTCACCTTTCATAAACGTGACATGAACGTACACACTTCTGACACACACACAGTAGTTTTTGCTGGCTTGTATACCTCACTGTCTCTTCTCAGACTCCGGGAGGGGGTGTGGCCTAAAGTCTGAAGGCGGAGTTATACAAATGAATCAGATTATAATCAGTTCTGATTTTTCTTGATTTTTAAAAAAATACAAAATCCTGGTTTAATTCCTCTAATATGTGAGATTCTTTGCTTCATCTCAAATCCCGTGTACGTTGTGAATAACGAGGACACGGCTAGTGTCTCCCGCGCCGTATAATTAGAAAACGCTGTTCCGCTTGGCTCTGCTTGGCATTTGCAGAGGCTCAGACCCTGTGAGAGACCTTTAATCCTGGCAGGCTAATGTTTCCTTAGCCTCCATTACCAAGCAGCAGGATCAGTTGTGGAATTTTGGGAACGTAGAGCGTTGTCTACTGACGTAGACCAGTCAGTTTGCTGGTCATATAAGCGGAGAGGAGTTTTCCCACCTCTTCTTCCAGATCCAGGCATCTTCAGAAAAATCGGATCAACTTAATGGATTTATTTAGTTATTCTTCTCTTTAGCACAGTCTGTGCTAATCCGTGTGTGTGTGTGTGTGTGTGTGTGTGTGTGTGTGTGTGTGTGGCATGCAGGAGCGTGTGCAGGTGCCCGTGTACCACCCCACACCCAGTCAGGCCCGTCTGGCCACCCAGCTGACGGAGGAGGAGCAGGTACGGATTGCTCAGCGCATCGGCCTCATCCAGCACCTCCCACGCGGCATCTTCAACCCAGGCTCCGAACCCTCTGACAAGAAGATCAAAGAGTCTGTACCACCACAGTAACCAATACAAAACCACTGCAACCACTTCCCTGACCACTACATCCACAATAATCACCACAGCAACATCCATGACCACCAGCACAACCACAATAACCACCACAGCAACATCCACGACCACCAGCACAATCACAATAACCACAATAACATCCACAACCACAATAACCACCACAGCAACATCCACAACCACCACCACAACCACAATAACCACCACAGCAACATCCACGACCACCACCACAACCACAATAACCACCACAGCAACATCCACGACCACCACCACAACCACAATAACCACCACAGCAACATCCACGACCACCACCACAACCACAATAACCACCACAGCAACATCCACGACCACCACCACAACCACAATAACCACCACAGCAACATCCACGACCACCACCACAACCACAATAACCACCACAGCAACATCCACGACCACCACCACAACCACAATAACCACCACAGCAACATCCACGACCACCACCACAACCACAATAACCACCACAGCAACATCCACGACCACCACCACAACCACAATAACCACCACAGCAACATCCACGACCACCACCACAGCAACATCCACGACCACCACCACAACCACATCCACGACCACCACCACAGCAACATCCACGACCACCACCACAACCACAATAACCACCACAGCAACATCCACGACCACCACCACAACCACAATAACCACCACAGCAACATCCACGACCACCACCACAACCAGAATAACCACCACAGCAACATCCACGACCACCACCACAACCACAATAACCACCACAATCACCAAAGCATCCACTATGACCCCTGGGACCACCACCACAACCACGGTCAACCGGTTCTGTATCCTTCTGAAGTGTAACCTGTGTGTGTGTGTGTGTGTGTCTTCTTCCAGGTGTGTGATCTGTATGCTTGACTTTGAGTACGGAGACCCGATCCGGTTCCTGCCGTGCATGCACATCTACCATGTGGAGTGTATCGACGCGTGGCTCATGCGCTCCTTCACCTGCCCCTCCTGCATGGAGCCGGTGGACGCGGCGCTGCTCTCCTCCTACGAGACCAACTGAGCTGCACTCGCTACCACCAAGACACGCCAGCACCTGGAACATGCCAGTCGAGTCAGCCGGGGGTCACAGGGGGAGGGAGAGGGTGTGTGTGTGTACGTGATTCAGTGTGTGTGCATGAGGAAATGAGTGTCAATTAGAGAAACCTCTGACCAGACTGGCATAGGGACGAACGCAGGATCATTTCTTGGCCGAATCATTACATTTAAATATGGTTGACGAAAAGCGATCACGTTATTTTTGTCGTTTTCTTTCCAAAATGTGCAATACACACGAGGAGGAAGAAGCTGCCCGTATCTGATCGAGCCTCTCCTCGCTAAGACCGACACGGCTCGCGGCTCTGAAGGTCCTGCTGAAGCACAGTGCTCTTTAATCAAACTGAAAATGTGAGAAGTGAAAGTGCCATGCCTGACATGTCTGTCTAATCTAGAACCCCAGCGCACTCCTCACTTAGACCTGCTGTTTTTTTTTTTTTTTTTTTTTTTTTGTTTAATAGAAACAGCGCGATGCACAGATTAAGGTTTTTCGCTAGTCCGCTTTAAAGCACCTCGTCAGCCTCAGCAGATGCTGAAATAAGAATACAGAAATAGAATAGAAATAGTTCACTTCAATTTTTTCTTTTTTTAGTTCTTAAACTTATAATTAAACCTATAATTTCATATTAATGTAAAAAAAAACAACTGTGATATTATTGTAACTGTAGTTGCAGGTGTCTCGTTTTTATTCATTCCAGGCTTTCGTTCCCAGTTTTTTCTGTCCCTGAAATTGGCTCCGCCCCTTCCCTTAGCACCAGAGGTGAAGTATGTGATTATGGGAAGGAAAAGTTGCGTTAGTGTTTGTACTGTTGTTGTAAAATCACCTTACATGCAGCAGAGGGCGCTGAAAACTTTGCAACCACACCTTTAAAATGGACACGCGTGCAAATGTAGTGCAAATGCACCATGTAAATAGGAGCTTGTCATGTAAGGCGTGTTGCCAGATTGGGCAAGATCACTCTTCTAAATGTTCATTCTGGTGCGTCCTCGCTGTGGATTTTTCTAGCAACTCCTCAATACACTCACGGAGCAGATCATCGTGTTTAGACACTGACGTTCGTTTGTCGTGTCGTGTTTTTGTTTTGTCGTGGAACTCCGTTTCCAGTGCTGCTGTTTTAGTACTTTTGCTGTTGGGTTGCCAGACGTTTCTTTTTTCGTAAGCGTAATAAAAATGTAAAAAAAAAAAAGAAAATCTTCGTAGAATATTTTCTGACTATGTTCTGCCTTACATAATCACGTACTGTACATAAAGCTCTTAATCCACTTGGCTGTGAACTTTCACCTTCAGTCGTGTGTGTTTTGTTGCGTGTGTGTGAGCGTTACACCGAAAAAAACAGACGTTTGGACGATACAATCATGTTTATGCACCTTTCTGAATTTGTGTCGAGAGAGCTGAAGCTTTAAAGTTTGTTTTTTTTTTGAAAGAGAGAAAAAAATGAACTGAAAATTCACGTGTCTTAAAGCGCTCCTAGGTTTTTGATACAGCTTGATGTGACGTCTTTTCAGTCTGTCAGCAGAAAAAGAAACAAATCCCTCACCTGTCCTGTTCTGCGTCACGATGTGAGACGTCTATGCTGAAAGAAAAAGACAAATTTTTCTAACTTTATTTATGTAGTCAACTTCTATTTGTTTAGAGATCTCAGGCTAGCACACTATATTGCCAAAGGTTTTGGGATGCCCCTCCAAATCATTGAATTCAGGTGTTGTTTCTCAGGGTTTGGGCTCGGCCCCATCAGTTCCAGTGCGAGCCAGGCCTTCTTGTCCAACATCAGTGCCTGACCTCAACAATGCGCTTCTAGAGGAATGGTCAAAAATTCCCATAAACACACTCCTAAACCTTGTGGAAAGCCTTCCAAAAAGAGTTGAAGCTGTTATAGCTGCAAAGGGCGGGGCAACTCCATATTACATTCATGTGCATGTAAAGGCAGACGTCCCAGTTTTGGCCTGGCTCTCAGTCTACCCCTCTAATTCATCCCAAAGGTGTTCTATGGGGTTGATGTCAGGACTCTGTGCAGGCCAGTCAAGTTCCTCCACACCAAACTCACTCATCCATGTCTTTATGGAGCTTGCTTTGTGCACTGGTGTGCAGTCATGTTGGAACAGGAAGGGGTCATCCCCAAACTGTTCACACAAAGTTGGGAGCATGAAATTGTCCAAAATGTCTTGGTATGCTGAAGCATTAAGAGTTCCTTTCACTGGAACTAAGGGGCCGAGCCCAACCCCTGAAAAACAACACCTGAATTCAATGATTTGCAGGGGTGTCCCAAAACTTTTGGCAATATAGTGCATGTGTCACGGTGTCTGTTTTTTAATGATCGCACATGATTGTATTGCCATAAAAAAACAAACAGCTACATTTTGTTCTTTTAAGATCAGAGATTGTTGTGTCATCATGTCTCCGGGGGGAAATGTGTTGAAATGGTTACAGATTTTTTTTTTTGTTGTTGTCTTGAGAAAATGTTTGGTTTGTTCAAGATCTCAGAATGTTGTGTTGCTAGCTGGAAAACAATGCTTTGAGTATTTTTATATTGAGATCTGAGATTATTGCATGATTTTCTGAGAAAAATCTCAGAGAATTGTGTTTTTTATTTGTGGAAAAGGTTTGCTTCTCTCAAGATCTCAGATTGTTGTTGTGGGAAAAATTGTGTTTTGTCCTTCGAGATCTCAGACTGTTGTGTGGCTTTCTTAAGATTCTCTCGTTTTCTTTCTGGAAATCTCTAAGAATTTTCTTATCTTTGGAAAATATAATTAGTTTGTTATCTTGAGGTGGAAGGGTAATTTTGTTAAGATCTCAGATTGTTGTGTTTTCTAGAAAACAGCGTTTCGTTTTTCAAGACTTGTCCTGTCTGGAAAACGAGGTTTAGTTCTTTCGAGATTGCTACGTATGTTTTCATTCAGGATTTCGACTTGTCAGAGATTTAATATCTCTCTCTCTCTCTTTTTTTTTTTCCGTTGCTGTCTCTCTTTTTTTTTTTTGTTTGGTTCTGTTGAAGATCCCAGATTGTTGTATTGTTGTTCTCAGATATTGTGGCTTTATCTCTGGGAACCTGCACTCGTTATCATCTTGGCGATGGCATGAAATCACTTATGAGTAAGTTGTTAGCGCAGGAGAAGTGAGTAAGATATGTGAATCGTTTTTAGAGCTTGTATCGATAAGGTATTGCTACAGAACTAATCTCTTACAGCTTAAAAATACAACAAACGCACAAAAAAAACCCAAAATCAGAACCTGAATTCAGCCTCTGAGGCCAAAATGCTGATACCGATCATTTCTGGAAGTTAGCGTCCACAGATATGACTCCATCTCATACACAATCAGAGCAGATGATGAATGTGAATGTGTGTGGCGGAAACAGAAATCTGTACGATCGCCTAAACGTAGCCGAAGACAGATTGTTTTTTAATGTTATCATTATTTTTTTTAGGACGCTTATACTACTTTTCATTGCAAGTCATCTGAAGTTGAGTATGTTTAAAAATGTAGCTCTAGTTCAGACTTTTCTCTAATCTTTTTTTTTTTTGGACACAAAATGGCAAAATAGTGATCTTAATGAACTCATGTGAAGTGCAATCATCTTTGTTTTTGTTTTTGGTGGGTTTTTTTTTTTTTTTAGACAGAATATATGACATGGTTTGATGCCAAGTTTGCTTCAGTAACATGTAGTTCTGAATCTGGGCTGCTAGGTAAGGATTTCGTGTGTGTGTGTGTGTGTTTTGTATATGTGCAGTGATGGCACAGCTTCTAGGAATATGTAAAGATGGTGATGATGTGGATGAAGATGATGGTAAATGAATATACAAGAAAGTAAATAAATAAATAAATAATTCTTCACTTATTTTTTTGACTTTATTCATGACTTTGTGTGATTTTATTTATTTATTTATTTTTTAAATTGTGTGTTTGTATTTATATTGTTTTTAAACACAGTCAAATCGATCACATTTTCTGGAAAATTCTCGTACCCTTCGCTCTCAAACCGTTTGGTCTCGTCCAAAATAGTTGAGTCATGGATTATATCCCGAATTATTTCCCGAGTTTAAATAAGTACGCTAGAAAGGCTTTAAAATACGTTACTTTACAACCTATGTAGTGTACGTAAGTAGGGAGGACGAAGTCATTTCGGATTCAGCCATCGACTTTGTCCCGTGGCAACTAAGCACTGTCAGGCGCCATGTTGGATCTAATATATAGCATAGTCACTATTTAGGTTTGAACGTAAATTGAGCCAAAATGGCGTCGTTTTCCGTTTAGCCTGTTAATATATGCGGCTTCTTTTCTTTAAAAAAAAAAATGGTATAATCCAAACTGTATCGTTTACAAGATGGCAGCTTCGTTGGAAGACGAATTTGAAGATGCACCTGATGTAGAGCCTTTAGAGCCGACGTTAAAAAATATAATAGAGCAAAAATCTCTGAAGTGGATTTTCGTAGGTGGGAAAGGTGGCGTTGGAAAAACGACATGCAGGTAATGTTAGCGTAAATAAAGGGTTTGGAAGTGAAGCTAGCCGGCTAAAGTTAGCTATCCGAACATCGTTTTAGTGTTTAGTATTGAAGTCAACTAGCTAAGATTTTTCTGTGTAAGATTATTATATTTACTTTTTAGAAATGCACAGCATTTCCCTTTCGCTGACGTGTATTTGGACTTGTTTAGCTCAAGTCTTGTTTTAATCAATGAGGAAGTTGGCTAATTTCTGTAGGAATATAAGTAGACTGTGACTTAAATAACGTTTTTTTTAAACAAAAAATCCTCATTAACTAAACAGCTAATTGTTTGATATTAACCAATTCATTCATTAAACATCATCAGACATCGACTGGCTAGTGAACAGACACCTTTAACCAGCTGGCTGGTTAACCTTTACAGGCTTTAACTTCTTAGTTAAGTTAATGTCCAACAGATTGAGCTCCATGTTTATGGTTGAAGTCTTTAACACATGGTCCAGACTGTCATGAATGGACTACAGGATACTCACCATGCATCAGACCTGGGTTTTATTACCGGTATTTATTTATTTATAGCATCAGCAGTAACGTAACATCTTTCTCTTTCTGTCCTTGGCTTGTTTTGCAGCTGCAGTTTGGCCGTGCAGTTGTCCACGGTCAGGGAGAGTGTCCTGATCATCTCCACTGACCCGGCACACAACATCTCAGACGCCTTCGACCAGAAGTTCTCCAAAGTTCCCACCAAAGTGAAGGGCTATGATAACCTCTTCGCCATGGTCAGCTCTATCTCCTGCACTGAACTCTATATCTCCTGCAACATCTTTTCACACACACAAAAATATGTTTCTGTCTTGTTGCCACTTGATGCTGTTTCACTCAGACACATGTACAGCATGTTACTGTGGATTGACCTTTTTTCTTTGCCTTCAGACGCACTATATAGATCTCTCAGATCTTGATATACACTATATTGCCAAAAGTTTTGGGACACCCCTCCAAGTCATTGTTTTCATGGGCTGGGCTCGACCCCTCTGTTCCAGTGCGAGCTAAGTGTGAGCCAGGCCTTCTCGTCCAACATCAGTCCTGACCTCACCAATGTGATTCTAGAGAAATGGTCAAAAATTCCCATAAAAACACTCCTAAACCTTGTGGAAAGCCTTCCCAGAAGAGTTGAAGCTGTAAAGGACTGGCCAACTCCATATTATGTTCATGTGCATGTAAAGGCAGACGTCCCAGTTTTGGCCTGACCTCGAAGTTTCCACTCTTATTTAGGAGGTCAGGACTCTGTGCAGACCGGTCAAGTACCCCAACTAGCTCGTCCATGTCTTTTTAAGGAGCTTGCTTTGCGCACTGGTGTGCGGTCATGTTGGAACAGGAAGGGGTCATCCCCAAACTGTTCCCACAAAGTCGGGAGCATGAAATTGTCCAAAATATCTTGGTATGCTGAAGCATTAAGAGTTCCTCTCACTGGAACTAAGGGGTGGAGCCCAACCCCTGAAAAACAACACCTGAATTCAATGATTTGGAGGGGTGTCCCAAAACTTTTGGCAATACAGTGTATATTTAAACGTGTTGTCCCTTATTCTCCGCCGAAATGGTTGCATTATATTGCGTTAATGTACATGTTATGTTTTCCTTTTTCTCATACAGTTCAAAGGTGTTTAAAAAAAAATTTTTATTACTTCAAAGAAAGCTGGATTTAAAGTGCAATTATCCTGAACAGCACGAGGAGAATTCAAATCAAACGATATTCATTAAATAATAAAAGGTTAATTACATCTGTAGTACTAAATGTTCATTCCAGCTATAGTACTAAATGGTGTACAATTTTATAAAATTCTATTTGCAGCATTAATTCTACTCTAATATATGTGCAATGAAATTTGGTCTTTATTTGGACTTCTGAATATCTGTGATCTCTGTATTATTGTGTCACATGTCAGATTCAGGAATATCTCACATCTCTCTCGCTCTCTCTCTCTCTCTCTCTCTCTCTCTCTCTCTCTCTCTCTCTCTCTCTCTCTCTCTCTCTCTCTCTCTCTCTCTCTGCAGGAGATTGACCCGAGTCTGGGCGTGGCCGAGCTGCCGGACGAGTTCTTCGAAGAGGACAACATGCTGAGTATGGGCAAGAAGATGATGCAGGAGGCCATGAGCGCCTTCCCTGGCATAGACGAGGCCATGAGCTACGCTGAGGTCATGAGGTCAGACGCTAGGTCCATTGGGGGCTCTTTCTATTGAACATGTCTATGTCTATATATATATATATATATATATATATATATATTATATATATATATATATATATATATATATACACACACACACATCAGACACCAGCATAATTAAATCTCTGCTCCAGACAGCTTTATCCATCTAACACCAGCTCGGTCGGCAGTCTGTGTAACAGTTTTGTGTTATTTAGCAGCTCTGAATATAAACCTAGAAGGAATAAAATTGATGAGAGAGAAAAATGAACAGAACTCGAACACAGATTCCTAACATGGGTCAAAATCACTGAGTTTAATGTTTTTTGTATAGAAATTTATATTTTCCCCCTTTTACTGTGTATCACATTATGTCTGTTTGTAATATAACTACTGATTAATATTCATTATGTATGTTTATGTTAAAAAGAGAAATTTTTTGATTGTAATGAGATGATTGGGGTGAACGTTTGTTCTCAGGCCACTAGGTGGCGCCAGGAGCTAGCGTTGATTATTGATCCTAACTCTACTGTAATTTCCTGATTATTGATCTTTCTCTCTCTCTCTTTCTCTCTCTCTCCCTCTCTCCTGCAGGTTAGTAAAAGGCATGAACTTCTCGGTGGTGGTGTTCGACACGGCTCCTACAGGCCACACACTGCGTCTGCTCAACTTCCCCACCATCGTGGAGCGAGGCTTGGGTCGCCTCATGCAGATCAAGAACCAGATCAGTCCCTTTATCTCTCAGGTCTGCTGCACTGCATGCTGGGAAACACTGATGATGTGTGAATGAACCTGTTAGAGCCTAGAAATATTACAGAGTTTATGATTTTATTTTAAGACTCATTAAAATTCATACACAGGTCAAAATTCATACAAAGTTAAAGAAACTAGTGTTTTTGGTTGCTAGGGTTTATGGTTTGGTTTCGTGTCTAAATATTTCTTATGCATGCCCACCTCATCAGAAATTGGGGAACAAGTTAAATGATTTCTCATGTAACGCTAACTTTTTAGCATGTAAGTTAGCTAACTGGTAGCTAACGACCAGAGACTAAACAAAGGAAACTGTTTGCATCATCTCCCTTTCTACAGTTGACAGACGCGCTCAGTTTTTCTATCGATAGGTGTAGATGTCGGGTCACTCAACCGGAGGTCGTCCTGTCACATCGTCCATCCATCAAGTGAGCGTGGACGGGTCGGCCAATCTGGTTCCCTCTGTTAAAGTTAATTTTTTCAAATAACATTCGCGGTCCTGGACAGTGAGTGACCTAACATAGTCAGATAAAATCGGATTTTGACCAATCATTGTTTAAAAACAAAGTAACAAAACTTGATAACTATTGTTTATGAAGTGGTCAGGGAATTCTTTCTGCCTCCATGTAAGCTCCGCCCACATAAAATGTCACAGTGTTTACTAACAGAAAAAGGGTCTATGCCTTTTTGGAATAATAATAAGGTTTTGTTTTTGTTTTCTCGCTGTAGATGTGTAACATGCTGGGGCTGGGAGATATGAACGCAGATCAGCTGGCATCTAAGCTGGAGGAGACGCTTCCTGTTATCCGCTCCGTCAGCGAGCAGTTTAAAGACCCGGTGAGTCACAGAACACGCTGATACACACATCACACATCATACCGTTCAGTTACGTGATGGAATCTTTATTAATGAATCCCCCACACACACACTCACACTCTTAACAGACACCAGAGCTCCAGATGATCTTTGACACTGAGAGTCTGAGTGGTAAAATTATGCAGAGACAAAAGTGTGACCATGGTAACATGCAGAACAAAGGAAATGAAGATGTGGATGATTTTATACAGAATTGTATCTCAGTAAAATTATCATTCATGTCCAGATCGGTGTAAATGAACCGGTATAGATTTAATCCTCGTTTTTATCATCTGTAGCTTTTTAGTTGAACGTAATATCGCTACATTAAACACAATACTGCTTGTTGAGGATTTTCAAAATTGTCCAGTAATAAAGTTTTTTAAATATTATAGCTGGGTATTATATCTAATATTTAAATAGCTGGAAATGTTTTTATCATTTATTTTCCAATGAAATTTTATAAGGAACATGCCCAGGTTTTTCCAGACTCTCAGCCTCGCATAAGCATTATTTTATTGTTAAGATTTTATTTATTTATTTAATTAACTAATTTAAAAAAAATTTTTTAAATCCCTCCCCAGGTGAACAGAGCTCTAACTCCTCCCTTTTTTTAAATTGAAAAAAAAAAATTTTTTTTTCCCCTCCTTCCCGTGTGCCGAAACAGGAGCAGACGACGTTCATCTGCGTGTGCATCGCCGAGTTCCTGTCCCTGTATGAGACGGAGCGGCTGATCCAGGAGCTGGCCAAATGCCACATCGACACACACAACATCATCGTCAACCAGCTGGTGTTTCCTGATGCTGAAAGGCCCTGCAAGATGTGCGAGGCCAGACACAAGATCCAGTCCAAATACCTTGACCAGGTGAGTGTGTGAGGTGCATGATGAGTGTTGGACATAATGTCATGCATTTATGACTAAAATCTTTCCACTTATTTCAGCTATGGAATGTGAGGGTGTTTTTTTTATTTATTTATTTATTTTTTTGGTATTTAATTAATATTTTAATTTTCTGTCCAATGTTTAACATTGCACTTGATTTTACGTCCTGTGCTGTTACAAAAAAACAGATCTTGGCAATTCGAATAAACATTTAAACTTCGGGAGGCGGAGCTTAAAGGGCTTCCTGCTCCGCTAAAGTGAAGGTTGTCCGTCATGGCTGCTCTCAAAAATATTAGAGTTTAACTTCGTTGCCTTTTAGGAAGTGTATTCGAAGTGAAGTATCAATTTAGATGGGTTTTTTTTTTTTTTTTTTTTTTTTTCTTGTTTTTTTTGGGTTTTTTTTTTTTTTTTTTTGTTTTTTTTGAAGATGCCACTCCTTTTGGTAAGGTGCAGCGTTAATTAAAACCAATTAAAACAAGAATATTATAACGATCCGGAAGTCTTTCTTTATTAGTCCTCAATCTGTTCCTCATGTTTAATTAGTCTTTTCTTAATATACACTGTGAATAAACCACGCAAACAAAACGTAAGAGAGATCACAAACTCTGTGTGTGTTTCAGATGGAGGACCTGTATGAGGATTTCCACATAGTCAAACTGCCTCTACTGCCTCACGAGGTACGAGGAGCGGACAAAGTCAACACGTTTTCCAAACTACTCCTGGAGCCCTATAATCCCCCCAAGTGACTTGCCTTACCTTAAGCACACACACACATCTACACAACCTTCTGCCGCTCCTCGCTAGTCCGTATACCCTGTCAGACCCCACAGCAACACGTCTTCATCAACATACTCGTTATCGTCAGATCTGGAAAGCTTTATCGTGTTAAAGGCATCCTCCTATGTCGCTCTCTCTTTCTCTCTGTCTCTCACTCTCCCCCTCTCCTTCACACTATTTCTCTGCATCGGTTCTCACACAGAGGCGGTTTATTTTGCTCACAGACATTCCTCATTCTGGGCACGGTGGCTTAGTGGTTAGCACGTTTGCCTCACACCTCCAGCGTCGGGGGTTCGATTCCCGCCTCCGCCATGTGTGTGTGGAGTTTGCATGTTCTCCCCGTGCCTCGGGGGTTTCCTCCGGGTGCTCCGGTTTCCTCCCCCAGTCCAAAGACATGCATGGTAGGTTGATTGGCGTCTCTAAATTGTCCGTAGTGTGTGATTGCGTGAGTGAATGAGAGTGTGTGTGTGCCCTGCGATGGGTTGGCACTCCGTCCAGGGTGTATCCTGCCTTGATGCCCTATGACACCTGAGATAGGCACAGGCTCCCCGTGACCCAAGTGTAGTTCGGATAAGCGGTAGATAATGAATGAACATTTCTCATTCTTATCCGTTAAAAGACCCGAATGGTTGTTTTATTGTGTGATGGTGATTTATGTGTAAAAGGGTATAAAAACTGATTAAAAAGATGACGAAAAAATGCATCTGAACTGTGACTAAGAATGTACTTGATGTTTTGAAACTGATCGCTTGAACGCCTTCTCTGCCCATACATCTCGTATTCGTTAGCAGAGTGTTGAAGTTTGTCTCGAACCACATCCAGATTCTTACTGATGTTCAAACGTAGATGATGTAGATGATTTTTACGTTCATTTATTTAAGAATGAAATTACGATCCAGTTTCCGTGCTGGTTAGCTACAAGTAACTCCAGTGCATAAAAATATGAAACCTACACAAAAAAAAAAACCCCCATAACCCATCAAATGTGTTTTATTTGTTTAGTTTGGTTCGACTTAGTTAAAGTAAATGTACAGCTATAACGATGTGTGAATCAGAAGCTACGTCTCATCGCTATACACACACCCGCTTTGTCAAAAACATGTTTGCAAAGCTTGCGTTTAACTTCTTGACATATTTTTGCTTACTCTTTCCTCTCGGTTAAAGGAGTTCTCTTTGTAATGATTGTGTAGGAACAGTGTGATCATGACAGATCTTGGGTCTCTCTCTTTTTATCTATCTATCTATCTATCTGTCTGGCGCGCTCTCTTACGCTCTCTCTATATTGCCCTTTTTTTCTTGCTCTCACACTCTCTTGTTTTTTTTTTTTATATATATATATATAAAAAAAATCTTGTTTTTTCTCTCTCTATCTTTCTCTCTCTGGCTCTCTATATATATATTGCGATTGCCCCTCTCTCTCTCTCTCCCTCTCCCCTCTTGTGGAGAAGCGGCTCATGTTCTTAATATTTCTCCTCACCTTCCCACAAATCTGTTCATTTGGGTCGTGTGAATATGAATTAGAAACAAATTTGTAAATCATTCCAAACTGCCGCAATGACCAGTTTTGCATTTTGTCTGCCTCTGCACACCGACGTTTACACGTCCAAAGAGATTTAATCATATAAACATGTAAACTAATCAGGAAATGAGCACAAGCTGAAATACCTCTAAACATATGACAAGAGTTATTGTGTCATAAAACATAATAGCCAATCACATTACAGTATGCAAATTCAGGCCTTACAGCACAGTATTGTCTCTAAATATGGTACTTTGAGTAGACATGCTGTAAATAGCAGATCATCCCCGAGCCTTAAACATCTATAATATAACACTTAAACATCCACAAAGGTTATTTGACCTGTCTAAAGTGCACCATGTCCAAAGTGCAAGGGTTTGCTGTGTAACTTAAGAGGCTGGAAGAAGATTTCAGCAAGATTTGCTGAAGTACAAAAAAATGTGAAGTGACTGGAACAGCAGAGGCCACCTTTCATCCTGTGATCATAATCTGGACAAACAAGGAACCCCTGCAGTGTCGCTACAGTACAGTGTGTTACATCATGAGGCTCAGCGAGGATGAAGTGTTCCTGAAAAAAAAAATAATAAAGGGAAACCTGAAAGCTTTAAATGACATTCATTATAATTTAGTAGGGTTTACTGAACAGATAATACAGTGGTTAAGAACTTCTGTGGTTTCTTGTACAATAGCGTCTTATGAGGTGAGTTTCTGTAGCAGTTTGTTTTGAATGAATCACTGGGTTAGAACACATCAAAAATATTTCAGACTTTAATAAGTTTAACGTGTCCCATGAAGGGTTAAGCCTCATCTCTATAAACTGTGCATGTTGTTCATCTCTAGTCCTCTACACACACACGAGTCCTTCCTCACCGCTCCATCGCTTGCAATTTATCAGCCCTGACAATGAGAAGAGTGATTCGTAAAGGAATCAATTTGTCTTCAACGACTCGTTTGAATCGTTCCTTTCATCTGAGTTGCTTTTGTTGAATCAAATAAATTCATCCATAGTCTGTATGTAGTTTAAAGCTTACGCTTTTATTTTTTATTTTCTTTTAAACTACTATAAATTTTAACTACACCATGGTTTGTTTCAAAGATTCTATTCAGTGAAGTGACTCATAACCAGCATCTCAGCGGAGAGAGCGAATCAGTGCTCTGAGCAGTGGGACTCCACGTTAATGAGCTCTGTCCTGCTCGTAATTCACATTTGACCCGGAGCTCCTGGATTTGACTGAGCTCCAATCAGAAACGCCTTTTCTTAGGTCAGAGCTGGAAAATTCAAATAAAGACAACATCATTTGAACTCCTGGATAATTTGGTTTCTTCTTCTCATAATTTTGGATTAGACACTGAGCTTAGGGGTTCTGCAGTCTGTAGGGAAATCCATAAAACCCAGATTTAGAACCTTACATAACAGCTGTTGAGGTAGAAGAACCGCAGCAGGAACCCAGAGATGACGGTAACGTACACAGCTCGCGTGGCGAACGCTCGCTTCTGCGGCTTCTCCAAGCTGCTTCTTGCATGGAAGGGGAGCATCTATAAAGTTCTGTACAAGGAGTTTCTGGCTTTTTTTGCCATGTACACCGCCATCAGCATCACGTACAGGTGAGTGACCTAAACAAGAGACGGCCACGACGGACATCCCTTACTGGATCCATTGATTCACTCTGAAAATAGTCACTGGTTTAATGTAACTTATGAAGTGAAATGCATCAATACACAAAACTTTTCTGAAATCCTCACTGTTGATTATCTACGTGAGGAATAAATGTGTAGATCATGTTCTGTAGAAGCCGGGCTTTTCAAGACTGAAAAGCATTGTTCATGACATGTATGGGAAATTGAGGACAGTGTGTTTGGGAACATGGGTCACTGGGAAAATTTGGGATAGCGTATGGTTGTGGGTATATTGGAACAGCATGGTTGGCAATTTGATAAAGAATGGGATAGAGTTCTGGGAATATGGAATGTCATGGTTGGCAATTGGGGATAGAATGTTGGGAATTTGTTACACTAGATGGGGATCTAGGATAGAGTGTTGGGCATTTGGTACGGTGGTCGGAAATCTGGGGTAGAGTTGGTAATTTGGCACAGTGAATGGGAATCTAGAATAGAGTGTTGGGAATTTGGTACACTAGATGGGAATCTAGAATAGAGTGGTGGGAATTTAATACACGAGATGTGAGTGCTGGGAATTTGATACACTAGATAGGAATCTGGGATAGAGTGTTGGGAATTCCATACACTAGATGGGAATCTAGAATAGAGTTTTGGGAATTTGGCACACTAGATGGGAATTTAGGATAGATTGTTGGTTATTTGGGATAGAGTGTTGGGAATTTGATATACTAGATAGGAATCTGGGATAGAGTCTCCGGAATTTGGCACACTAGATGGGAATCTGGGACATTAGATGTGAATTTGGGATAGTGTGCTGGGAATTTGGCACACTACTTGGGATTCTGGGATAGGGTGTTGGGATGGTGGCACACTAGATGGGAATCTGGGACATCATGGTTGGCAAAACAACTTTGTCTGCACTGGTACAAGTACAGTTTACTCATAAGTACAGTATTTTCCCAGATTTTTTCTTGCAGACGAGCCAAAGAGACACTTCGAAAAGCTCTCAATTTACTGCAACCATTACGCCAGCCTCATCCCCATGTCATTCGTCTTGGGTATCAGTATCCATTCATTTCCATTCTTACACACTATAGATACAGTGGATATAGTTTGTACTTTTTTACATCCTTGTTCATCTGTGCAGGTTTCTATGTGACCGTGATTGTGAACCGCTGGTGGAGTCAGTACACGTCCATCCCTCTGCCGGACCGGGTGATGTGTGCACTCTCGGGCGGAGTCCAGGGCGGGGACGAGCGAGGAAGGCTGCTGCGGCGTACACTCATGCGCTACACCAGTCTGTCTGCCCTGCTCATCCTGCGCTCCGTCAGCACTGCCGTCTTCAAGCGCTTCCCCACCGTGGACCATGTAGTGGAGGCAGGTGAGCTGATTCCCACCTCTGCTGTGTGTGTGGAGTTTGCATGTTCTCCCCGTGCCTCGGGGGTTTCCTCCGGGTACTCCGGTTTCCTCCCCCGGTCCAAAGACATGCATTATAGGTTGATTGGCATCTCTAAATTGTCCGTAGTGTGTGATTGTGTGAGTGTATGAGAGTGTGTGTGTGCCCTGTGATGGGTTGGCACTCCGTCCAGGGTGTATCCCGTCTTGATGCCCAATGACGCCTGAGATAGGCACAGGCTCCCCATGACCAGAGTATAGATCGGTCCCAAACCCGGATAAAATGGGAGGGTTGCGTCAGGAAGGGCATCTGGCATAAAAAAAATGCCCTTATTTAAAAGAAATATTTAATGGGATCTATGCATCATTCTTTGGTTATATCTTATATATCTATAAGTCTTTCCCTTTGCTAACACACAAACATGTTTCTTTAGGTGTGTAACTTCACAAACACAATACTTGTCTCTCTCTCTCTCTCTCTCTCTCTCTCTCTCCCTCCCTCTCTCTCTCTCTCTCTCTCTCTCTCTCTCTCTCTCTCTCTCTCTAGGATTTATGACACGGGAGGAGAGGAAGAAGTTTGAGAGTTTGCACTCTCCCTATAATAAATACTGGATCCCGTGTGTGTGGTTCGCTAATCTGGCTGCCGTGGCTCGGTCCGAAGGCAGAATCAAAGACAATAACACGTATAAACTGCTGCTGGAGGTAACTGCAGAAAAACAAAAAAGTTCCTCAGAGGAAAGTTCTGGTTATCGGTCTTGAACGGTGTTAAGAAAGTAGTGAGAATAGATCTGTTTTTCGACTGGTGAATCCATCATGACGGGGAACTGAGGGCAAAAGAAAAAAATCTGAAGTGTTGATCGTGCAATGTTTGTGTTGTTTGTGCTGGACCTGCTGGTTCTTTGTGTCTCTGTGTAGGAGCTGAACCAGTTCAGAGAGAAATGCAGTATGCTCTTCCACTATGACATGATCAGCGTGCCGCTTGTTTACACACAGGTGAGAGAGAGAAAGAGGGAGAGAGAGAGAGTGAGTGTGTGTGTGTGTGTGCTTGTGAGAAAAAGGAAAAAAATAACACTTTACTATGCTTATATGAAGGGTTAGATTTGCTTGTAAGTACCTGCAATTTTTTTTTTTTATCTTAGCATTTGTCCCGCACAATGGCAGGGTCCTCTGTTTTTAGCGGATCATTTGATCCGCATGATTTGGCACAGGTTTTACACTGGATGCCCTTCCTGTCACAACCCTCCCATTTTTATCCGGGCTTGGGACCGGCACTGAGAGTTAACTCTTCAATGTTTGGGTTGGCGCCCTGCCCGGGAATCGAACCCGGGCCACGGCAACGAGAGCGCGGGAATCCTGCCGCTGGACCACCAGGAGGTCTACCTGCGAATTTGTCTAATTAAATACACAAATTAATAACGCGAGTGCTGGATGATGTCCTGTGTTCTTAATATTCATGAATAAATGAACATAATTAATCACAGAACAGGCTGAAACATGTGTTTACAATCCTTTTTAAAAGCAGAAGTAACACACGGTCATTGACTTAACAGCAGGATTACTCACTTAAAAGTTTCCAATTCGTCATCTTGTACATTCATGTCCTTATTATAAAACTCCTAAATAAAACAGTCTTCCCTTCACCTCAGGTGGTGACATTAGCGGTGTACAGCTTCTTCCTGGTCTGTCTGATTGGCCGTCAGTTTCTGGACCCGACTCAGGGCTACCCGGGTCACGACCTCGACCTCTACGTCCCCATCTTCACCCTGCTCCAGTTCTTCTTCTATGCTGGCTGGCTGAAGGTCAGGACGCACAAAACAACTCTCTCTCTTTAAAAAAAAAAAAAAAAAAAAGTTTTATCCCAGTGCTGTGAAATGCTTGACTCTGATTGGTCAGAATTCACAAGAAAATCAAAGCTTGTTCAAATAAGTTATCGTTTCTATACTAACAGTTTTGTACTGCTTAGTATCCAGACCTCTTAAGTCTAATGATCACCATTTTAAGTGTTGTTCTGCCTCTGTTCTTCAGTACAGTTACATGTCTTTAATGCCACTGAGCATCACTCCTTATACGAGTCAGTCTTTAGTCTTTACATCTTATATCCCTTCTTTAAAATCTCTCTCTATTTGGAAATGTAGGTTGCAGAAGAGCTGATCAACCCGTTTGGTGAGGATGATGATGATTTTGAAACCAATTGGCTCATAGACAGGAACTTCCAGGTGTGTTTACAGACATCCATCCATCCATCTTCATCCATCCATCCATCCATCAGTCCATCCATCATCTATCCATCCATCCATCCATTATCCATCCATCATCCATCCATCCATCCATCCATCAATATATCCATTTGTCATCCATTCATCCATCCATCTATATATCCATCCAACATCCATCCATCCATCAATCCATTATCCATTTATCCCTGTATATATCCATCATCCATTATCCATCCATCATCCATCTATATATTCATCCAACATCCATCCATCCATCAATCCATCATCCATCCATCCACCCATCCATCCATCATCCATTATCCATCCATCATCCATTCATTTATCTATCATCCATCCATTTATCCATCATCCATCCATCCATCCATCCATCTATCCCTCTGAACATTCATGATCCATCCATCCATTATCATTGGAAATTACCCCACTGGGGTTTATCTTATCTTATCTTATCTTATCTTATCTTATCTTATCTTATATCCATCCCTTTATCCACCATCTATCCATCCATCCATCCATCAATCCATCATCCATCCATCTATATATCCACCATCCATTATCCATCCATCTATCTGTCTGTACATTCATGATCCATCCATCCATTATCCATCTTCTATACATTTATCCGTCATCTAGCCATCCATCCATCATCCATCCATTCATTTATTATCTATCCATTCATCCATAACCCATCCATCCATCCATGATCCATCATCCATTAATCATCCATCCATCCATCCATGATCCATCATCCATTAATCATCCATCCATCCATCCATCCATCCATCAATCCATTATACATCCATCATCCATCTATCAATCCATCCATCTATATATCTATCCATCCATCCATCCATCATCCATCCATCATCCGTCCATCCATCTATACATTCATCATCCATTATCCATCATCTATCCATTTATCCATCATCTATCCATCCAACCATCAATTCATTCATCTATATATCTATCCATCCATCCATCCATCATCCTTCTATTCATCTATCATCTATCCATTCATCCATTATCCATCATCCATCCATCCATCCATCCATCATCCATCCATCATCCATCCATCAACTCATTCATACATTTGTTATAACTCAGTTTGCCAGACTTGTTCTTTTGAAGAAATGTGTAAGCATGTGTACACACTTTCAGGAACAGTGCTGCATCACTGTATTATGAATAGATGCACATAATCAGTGTATAATTAAGACTCTCTGTATGAGAGGTGTGGTGAATATGTTCGGAATACCCTGGAATCTTATCCAGAATGTCAGTCAAAACGAGTCTTGTGCTTCTCTGTCCAGGTTTCGATGATGGCTGTAGATGAAATGTACGGCGATCTGCCCAAAATGGAGAGGGACCGCTACTGGAACGACTCAAACCCTCGACCCCCGTACACCGCTGCCACGCTGTTTGTCCTCCGCAAGCCCTCCTTTCAGGGCTCCACCTTCGACATGGCGTAGGTGTCTCACTGTGAGCACCATCATGAGATTACATAGATTACAGACTATAATCTGTAAAAAGGCAAAGATTGTTGAGGTTTTTTTTTTTTTTTTTTAACTGATTTGTATATAAATCAATATGGTGAGTGATGCACCAGATACACCAGCAGGAAAAGGCAATGACAGATGAAAACAGCGTCAGTTAAAGGCTTCATAGTTCATTATTTGTAGTTTCATGCAAAATACACCTCTTCTCTCTCACTATAAAAGGAGTGAGAAAAATGTAAGAAGATAACTGAAAGGTAAACAGGGTACGATAATTTTGTAGATGATGCAAAAGTTTCACTGAGCAAATGTTAGCTGCAGTGGTCTGACAATTTTTTTTTTTCGCCCCTTTTTTTTTTTTCTTCCAAAATTCAGAATTCCTAAGGAAGAGATGCACTTCCAGCCTCTGGAAGAAATCAGTGAGAATGTGGAAGAATGTGGGACTCGCAATCAAAACCTCGCTATGTTCAACCGACTCCTTAGCTCCGCCCCTTCTCCCTCCAGCATTGTGGGAGGAGCCTTCAGCAGAACCTCTGCTCAGCTGCAGCGGTTGACGCGCTCGGTCAGCCCGGACTCCTCCTACTCTGACGGGGAGGAGGGGGAGAAGGAAAGGTACGTCGGGCGGAACGAGGGAGCGGGAGGATCTCTGCCGTCAGGTTTAGGAAATGACACCCAGAGCACCATCTGCAGCTGTGGAGGAACCTCCAACACACGTGCTACAAGCCAAGAGATGAACAGAGGACATGAGGAAGACAAGTTGAAGAAAGATAAGGACGAGAATGACTTGCTGAAGATTCCTCCACCTTTAACACGAGTGCTGAAGCAGAAAATGAAACCAAGGCTTTCTCCTTCCACCAACACCAACCGCTCCACACCAGACTTCTTCTCCTTCCAGCCAATCGGAGATCAGGCCAAGGTCACGACCCCACAGTCGGCCAACAGAAATGCACTGTCGGGTATGAAGCTCTTGAATGTTCCGCCGTTTCCTGACGCACCACAGCGGACATCTGAGGAACACAAACAGCGGCAGCGCAGCATCAGCATGGGCTCAGATGTCCACTGTTTGTCCAGCAGGGCTGAGGAATGACAGCGTGGCCTTTCACCTTTTACTTCAGGATATAAAATGGAAGGGATGCTACACAAATATAGGATGAGATCAAAAATATCATTAGTAATTATATCCATTAGATAACCAACAATTTAATGATCATTTGAGTGATAGCGATGTTGTAGCAAAGCATTATTTAAAATGATAAAGATTTAGGATTTAGTAAAAAAAAAAAAAAAAGAAAGAAAGAAAATAATAATATATATTAAAAGTAAACCATTTTTAATTTTATGTTTGTATGTAGTCACCCAATAAACAGACCATATTTCTATATAATTTTTATAATAATAATTTTTTTTTCAAATCAATTTACAAAATGATATCACGATTTGCATTCTTTTCTATTCTCTTCTAAGTAATTCATTACGTAATAAGCGTCCCTGGTATTTTCTCTTCCTCAAACTAATGTTTATGAAGCTGCCACTTGGTAACCTGTGTTGCACGCTGCATTTGCATACTGAAAGATGATTGGCTCTCACATTTTATGACAATAACACTGGTCTGTAGCTTCCAATAAGATTCCCAGCTGTTTCTTTTAATGAGTAAGGCAAAACCTAGAACATGTTAAACTTCAGGGTGATTAATAAAACCAAAATATTTGAAGTGATGGAACAGGACATGACCCAGTCAGACAGTTTCCTAATTTCCTAGATTTCTTTTTAACAAACTGTTGCATTAATGTGACAAAAATCAGGTTCAGCTTCAAGGTCTGAAGTGTGGCTGGGGATCGTCTGGACATCAATCTGGGACATCATGCTCCTTTCAGTAGATTAGAAGATTAAATTAGATCAGATGTAGATAACAAACTTTCCTTAAAGAAAGGTGAAAATACTTTAAAGCTATGAAAAAAAACACAGCTAAAGCTAATTTTAAAGTATACAAGTTAAGCAACAGCTCAGATCACACACTGATTTTTGGTACTTGATGGCAAATTAGTCCCATTTCTCTATGGAACCAAAATTCATTCATTCATTCATTCATTCATTCATTCATTGTCTTCCACTTATCCGGAGCCGGGTCACGGGGGCAGCAGTCTAAGCAGGGATGCCCAGACTTCCCTGTCCCCAGACACTTCCTCCAGCTCTTCTGGAGGGATCCCGAGGCATTCCCAGGTCAGCAGAGAGACATAGTCTCTCCAGCGTGTCCTGGGTCTTCCCGGGGGTCTCTTCCCGGTGGGGCATGCCCGGAACACCTCCCCAGGGAGACGTCCCGGAGGCATCCGAAACAGATGCCCGAGCCACCTCAACTGTCCCCTTTTGATGTGGAGGAGCAGCGGCTCTACTCTGAGCTCCTCCCGCGTGACAGAGCTCCTTACCCTATCTCTAAGGGAGCGCCCCGCCACCCTACAGAGGAAGCTCATTTCGGCCGCTTGTATCCGGGATCTTATCCTTTCGGTCATGACCCAGAGCTCATGACCATAGGTGAGAGTAGGAACGTAGATTGACTGGTAAATCAAGAGCTTCGCCTTCCGGCTCAGCTCGTTCTTCACCACAACAGACCGGTACATAGACCGCATTACTGCTGCCGCTGCACCCATCCGTCTGTCAATCTCACGATCCATCCTTCCCTCACACGTAAACAAGACCCCGAGAGACTTAAACTCCTCCACTTGAGGAACGAACTCCCCTCCAACCTGGAGGGTGCAAGCCACCTTTTTCCGGTCGAGAACCATGGCCTCAGATTTGGAGGTGCTGACCCTCATCCCAACCGCTTCACACTCAGCTGCAAAATGCCCCAGTGCATGCTGTAAGTCCAGGCTTGAAGGAGCCAACAGGACAACATCATCTGCAAAAAGCAGCAATGTAATCCTGTGGTCCCCAAACTGGACTCCCTCCAGTCCCTGGCTGCGCCTAGAAATTCGGTCCATAAAAACAATGAACAGAACCGGTGGCAAAGGACAGCCCTGTCGGAATCCAACATGCACTAGGAACAGATCTGACTTACAGCTGGCAATGCGAACCAAGCTCCTGCTCCGGTGATATAGAGACCGAACAGCCCTTAATAGAGGGCCACCGACCCCGTACTCCCAGAGCACCTCCCGCAGAATGCCACGAGGGACACAATCGAATACCTTCTCCAAGTCCACAAAACACATGTGGACTGGTTGGGCAAACTCCCACGAACCCTCGAGCAACCTGTGGAGGGTATAGAAGCTGGTCCAGTGTTCCACGACTAGGACGAAAACTGCATTGCTCCTCCTGTATCCGAGGTTTGACTAACAGTCAGACTCTCCTCTCCAGTACTCTGAAATAGACTTTCCCTGGCAGTACTCTGGAATAGACTTTCCCCATATAGTTGGAACACACCCTCTGGTCCCCCTGCTTAAAAAGAGGGACCACCACCCCGGTCGCCCAGTTCAGAGGCACTGTCCATGTCTGCCACAATATGTTGCAGAGATGTGTCAGCCAAGACAGTCCCAGAACATTCAGAGACTTAAGGTGCTCAGGGCGAATCTCATCCACCCCCGGTGCCTTGCCACCAAGAAGCTGCTGAACTACCTCAGTGACCTATTCTTATAATTTATGAAATGGATTTTTTTCAAATCAATTTACAAAATGATATCACGATTTGCATTCTTTTCTATTCTCTTCTAAGTAATTCATTACGTAATAAGCATCCCTGGTATTTTCTCTTCCTCAAACTAATGTTATGAAGCTGCCACTTGGTAACCTGTGTTGCACGCTGCATTTGCATACTGAAAGATGATTGGCTCTCACATTTTATGACAATAACACTGGTCTGTAGCTTCCAATAAGATTCCCAGCTGTTTCTTTTAATGAGTAAGGCAAAACCTAGAACATGTTAAACTTCAGGGTGATTAATAAAACTAAAATATTTGAAGTGATGGAACAGGACATGACCCAGTCAGACAGTTTCCTAATTTCCTAGATTTCTTTTTAACAAACTGTTGCATTAATGTGTCAAAAATCAGGTTCAGCTTCAAGGTCTGAAGTGTGGCTTGGGATCGTCTGGACATCAATCTGGGACATCATGCTCCTTTCAGTAGATTAGAAGATTAAATTAGATCAGATGTAGATAACAAACTTTCTTAAAGAAAGGTGAAAATACTTTAAAGCTATGAAAAAAAACACAGCTAAAGCTAATTTTAAAGTATACAAGTTAAGCAACAGCTCAGATCACACACTGATTTTTGGTACTTGATGGCAAATTAGTCCCATTTCTCTATGGAACCAAAATTCATTCATTCATTCATTGTCTTCCACTTATCCGGAGCCGGGTCACGGGGGCAGCAGTCTAAGCAGGGATGCCCAGACTTCCCTGTCCCCAGACACTTCCTCCAGCTCTTCTGGAGGGATCCCGAGGCATTCCCAGGTCAGCAGAGAGACATAGTCTCTCCAGCGTGTCCTGGGTCTTCCCGGGGGTCTCTTCCCGGTGGGGCATGCCCGGAACACCTCCCCAGGGAGACGTCCCGGAGGCATCCGAAACAGATGCCCGAGCCACCTCAACTGTCCCCTTTTGATGTGGAGGAGCAGCGGCTCTACTCTGAGCTCCTCCCGCGTGACAGAGCTCCTTACCCTATCTCTAAGGGAGCGCCCTGCCACCCTACAGAGGAAGCTCATTTCGGCCGCTTGTATCCGGGATCTTATCCTTTCGGTCATGACCCAGAGCTCATGACCATAGGTGAGAGTAGGAACGTAGATTGACTGGTAAATCAAGAGCTTCGCCTTCCGGCTCAGCTCGTTTTTCACCACAACAGACCGGTACATAGACCGCATTACTGCTGCCGCTGCACCGATCCGTCTGTCAATCTCATGATCCATCCTTCCCTCACACGTAAACAAGACCCCGAGAGACTTAAACTCCTCCACTTGAGGAACGAACTCCCCTCCAACCTGGAGGGTGCAAGCCACCTTTTTCCGGTCGAGAACCATGGCCTCAGATTTGGAGGTGCTGACCCTCATCCCAACCGCTTCACACTCAGCTGCAAAATGCCCCAGTGCATGCTGTAAGTCCAGGCTTGAAGGAGCCAACAGGACAACATCATCTGCAAAAAGCAGCAATGTAATCCTGTGGTCCCCAAACTGGACTCCCTCCAGTCCCTGGCTGCGCCTAGAAATTCGGTCCATAAAAACAATGAACAGAACGGTGGCAAAGGACAGCCCTGTCGGAATCCAACATGCACTGGGAACAGATCTGACTTACAGCTGGCAATGCGAACCAAGATCCTGCTCCAGTGATATAGAGACCGAACAGCCCTTAATAGAGGGCCACCGACCCGTACTCCCAGAGCACCTCCCGCAGAATGCCACGAGGGACACAATCGAATGCCTTCTCCAAGTCCACAAAACACATGTGGACTGTTTGGGCAAACTCCCACGAACCCTCGAGCAACCTGTGGAGGGTATAGAAGCTGGTCCAGTGTTCCACGACTAGGACGAAAACCGCATTGCTCCTCCTGTATCCGAGGTTTGACTAACAGTCAAGACTCTCCTCTCCAGTACTCTGAAATAGACTTTCCTGCGGAGTACTCTGGAATAGACTTTCCCCATATAGTTGGAACACACCCTCTGGTCCCCCTGCTTAAAAAGAGGGACCACCACCCCGGTCGCCCAGTTCAGAGGCACTGTCCCTGTCTGCCACACTATGTTGCAGAGATGTGTCAGCCAAGACAGTCCCAGAACATTCAGAGACTTAAGGTGCTCAGGGCGAATCTCATCCACCCCCGGTGCCTTGCCACCAAGAAGCTGCTGAACTACCTCAGTGACCTCACCTTGGGTGATGAATGGATCTACATCTGAGTCCTCTGCTTCTGGTTCCTCTACGGAAGGTGTGTCAGTGGGATTGAGGAGATCCTCAAAGTATTCCTTCCACCGTCCGACAATAGCCCCAGTCGAGGCCAGCAACTCTCCACCTCCACTGTAAACAGCATTGGCAGAGAGCTGCTTACCCCTTCTGAGGCGCCGAACGGTCTGCCAGAGTTTAACCAAGGCCATCCGATAGTCCTTCTCCTTGGTCTCACCAAACTCCTCCCAGACGCAAGTTTTTGCTTCCGAGACCACGGAAGAAGCTGGTAGCGGTAGAAAACAGATCATGTTTTTACAACACTGCTGAGGTAACATGGTGACTGTTTTAAATATTGTGAGACCACAATTTATATATTAAGTCAACAACACAGTACTAAAGTAATTCTACGTCTTTTAATCCCAGTTCTGTAGATAAGAAGAAGAGTGTTGTTTCAGAGCATCTTACTTTAGCATTAACGTCTAGCACACAACGTATACAAAATTAGTAACAAATTAAAGAAAAAAATGAAAGGAATAAATGAGTGGATATGAAAACTAGTGTTATGGTGAAATCGCAAGGTCCATGATATATTATACACACACACAAACACTATATTTAAAGCCTGAAACAAAACATGTGGGCTAGCAGCTATGTTTGTTTGATGTTTGTGTACATTTATAACCCTGTATATTCGGATAATCGAATGCTAATCAAGCGCTATTGCTAATCAGGCCTGCTAATGTGTTTAGCTGATGGAGGAGTGGAGGAAGGATAATGCTTTGTGAATTTAAATATTATTAAGCATTTTTTTAATGATGGAGACCAGATAGAGGGAAGAATTTTTGTGTTTTTAATATCATAATGTTTGAGTTAAGATTTTAATCCAAAATGACTCATCTCATGCAATATAAACAAAATCAAACAGATGGTGCAGTAGCCTGCAGAACGGTATATTATAGTAAAATCGGTCAAACTGCGGCTTTTCATTCATTCATTCATTCATTCATTGTCTACCGCTTATCCGATCTATTCTCGGGTCAGCCTGTGCCTATCTCAGGTGTCATTGGGCATCAAGGCAGGATACACCCTGGATGGAATGCCAACCCATCGCAGGGCACACACACTACGGACAATTTAGAGATGCCAATCAACCTACAATGCATGTCCTTGGACCGGGGAGGAAACCAGAGTACCCAGAAAAAACCCCCGAGGCACAGAGAGAACATGCAAACTCCACATACACATGGCGGAGGCAGGAATCGAACCCCCAACCCTGGAGGTGTGAGGCAAACATGCTAACCACCTATAAAATTTATTTTATTTTATTTCTTCCTCTGTTTTCAGTACACACATTGTCATGGTGATTAACATGTAGTGATGTAAAAGGTGTAATAAAAATTTAATAGGAATTTTAAACAAACAAAAAAAAGGGTGGAGCTGCATGTCATGTATTCCTCTAGTGTCAGTTTGGACTAAATAAAATTCATTTGTCGTGCATATCGTATGCAACCCTTTACTTGGTTTCAAAATCTTCATGTAGCCCCTGAGAGAGTTTGCCCACATCCACCTTACACATGATCTAAATTTGTTTTTGGGTCATGTGTGTTTTCTCACAACTCACTTCAGCCACAAAGTCTTGGTGCTGAGCTAGCTTACTGAGGTCATAAAAAGCTTGGGTTTTTTTTTGTGCGAAATACTTTCATGAATGCAGTAAAGAATTTCCATTTAGATAGTGAATTTAGATGCCACTCACATTGACAAGTGGCGACTACTTTGCTAGCATTAAGTTAGCTCGGTCGCTAGTGGTGATAGCATGATGAGAGGTGTTTAAAATGTCTGCTTTTTCTGCGTGTATATTTAATTACAGGTTGTCGCTTGTAATTCTACAAGCGACAATTCTTCTGCGCTATTGCTAATCTAGCCTGCTAATGCGTTTAGCTGATGGAGGAGTGGAGGAAGGATAATGCTTCGTGAATTTAAATATTATTAAGCATTTTTTTTAATGATGTAGACCAGATATAGGAGACCAGATAGAGGACAGAATATGAGTGTATTTAATATCATTACGTTTGCGTTAAGATTTTAGTCCAAAATGACTCATCTCATACAATCAACCTAAAATGCATGTCTTTGGAACGGGGGAGGAAACCGGAGTACCCAGAGGAAACCCCCGAGGCACAGGGAGAACATGCAAACTCCACACACACATGGCGGAGACTGGAATCCCCCAACCCTGGAGGTGTGAGGCAAACGTGCAAACCACCAATAAAATTTATTTTATTTCTTCCTCTGTTTTCAGTACACACATTGTCATGGTGATTAATATGTAGTGACAGTTACAAATTGTAACTATGCTACAGTTAAATTGTAAATATGGCTTACAATGGATATTAAATGAGAACTGATCCTAAATAAGGTTTCAGAACTGTTTATTACACACTAGTTGTCATATTTGTGTGTGTATCTAGTGACATATACTAGGGTAGAGATGCCAGAAACTTCTCTACCATAATATATAAAAGGTGTAATAACACCTAACCCCTAAGAGAGTTTGCCCACATCCACCTTACATATGATCTAAATTTGGTTTTGGGTCATGTGTGTTTCCTCACATCTCACTTCAGCCACAAAGTCTTGGTGCTGAGCTAGCTTACTGAGGTCATAAAAAGCTTGTTTTTTTTTTTTTTTTGTGCGAAATATTTTCATGAATGCAATAAAGAATTTCCATTTAGATAGTGAATTTAGATGCCACTCACATTGACAAGTGGCAACTACTTTGCTAGCATTAAGTTAGCTCGGTCGCTAGTAGTGATCGCATGATGAGAGGTTCTTAAAGGTTTTTAAAATGTCTGCTTTTTCTGCGTGGAAAATGAGAAAAAAGAGACCAAAAAATGCAGATGAGCTGAAGGCCACTGTCAAAGAAACCTGGGCTTCCATCCCACCTCAGCAATGCCACAAACTGATCACCTCCATGCCACGCCCAATTGAGGCAGTAATTAAAGCAAAAGGAGCCCCTACCAAGTATTGAGTACATGTACAGTGAATGAACATACTTTCCAGAAGGCCAACAATTCACTAAAAATGTTTTTTTTATTGGTCTTATGAAGTATTCTAATTTGTTGAGAGAGTGAATTGGTGGGTTTTTGTTAAATGTGAGCCAAAATCATCACAATTAAAAGAACCAAAGACTTAAACTACTTCAGTCTGTGTGCATTGAATTTATTTAATACACGAGTTTCACAATTTGAGTTGAATTACTGAAATAAATGAACTTTTCCACAACATTCTAATTTATTGAGATGCACCTGTATTTAATTACAGGTTGTCGCTTGTAATCCTGAATATTTAAGTGCAAGCTTGAGGTTACTGTAGCGTAGTTGAAGTTGGTAGCATAGATCAGGATTAGCCATGCTTGTTACATGTCTTAATTAGACTTGCCTTGTAAAATAGTAAAACCTTTGCGTTCTCTTAAATGAAATTCATAAGTAATCCAGTAGATAACGGTAATGTAAACTAGTTTAAATCATCCGTAGAATCAAACACTCCAGCCCGAAGCATCAGGTTCAGCGTTAAGGTCTGAAGTGTAGCTGCTCATGAGAGTAAAAACACAAACCTATTCCATCAGCGTTTATTATAATAGAACATGTTTTTTTAGGCATTTTAGCGACAGTACAGAGCACTATGTAGTAACGCTATGCAGAAACAAATATAAATCACAAGCAACAATCAGCGGGGTCCAAGCATTCTTTGCAAGAACTAGATGTCCACTATGCACAAATTCATGCCCTGATATTTTACATCCTGCATCTTCTGCACACCAATGTATTGGGTAATACCACACAATAACAGTGATTTTGTGACTGTGTAATGATTCATGGAAAGTGTCTAAAATACTCCATGTCGCCTTCTTAAAACTACATTGAAATTGACTCGATCGAAAGAATTTTGTCCAGCGCTTCCTGAGTATTGTTACAGCCGGTAGTGTCCGGCGGGATGGAACAGACTCAACGCGAGGGTAGACGTCGACAGGGGTTTATTAACATTCATTCATTCATTGTCTGCCGCTTATCCGAACTACACTCGGGTCACGGGGAGCCTGTGCCTATCTCAGGCGTCATTGATACATCCTGGACGGAGTGCCAACCCATCGCAGGGCACACACACTCTCATTCACTCATGCAATCACACACTACGGACAATTTAGAGATGCCAATCAACCTACCATGCATGTCTTTGGACTGGGGGAGGAAACCGGAGTACCCGGGGGAAAACCCCCCTGAGGCACGGGGAGAACATGCAAACTCCACACACACATGGCGGAGGCGGGAATCGAACCCTGGAGGTGTGAGGCAAATGTGCTAACCACTAAGCCACCGTGCCCCCGGTTTATTAACAGAAAAACATTAAACATTAAACATTAAACATTAAACATTAAACATTAAACAGACGCTCGACACTCACACCACTTCAAACGAGGACTAGCAACTCATCAAGACACAGACACTACTATAAATAGGGAAAGTAATCACAGGGAACATTGGGAACAGGTGAACAGAGGCCGGAACACATTAGGATAAGGCGGGGCTAAACTAACACATGGCAGACATAAACAAAAACAAACATGACAGGACAACCCCTGCTGAAAGCCCCCTAGTGGTCCTACAAAGGATCTTGCCCACCGTAACAAGTATGGATAACATGGAATATTATTTCTAATTTTGTATTCTCTAAATTGTGTGATCTAAATAAATCTTTATTTGTTACGCCATTAAGAGCTGTAAAAAACGGCTCCCGAGGCATTACATTGATCCATAAGCAAAAGTTTATTGGCAAACAAGGCAGGGTCGGGGTCAAACACAGAAAATCATCACAAATTACAGAAAATCCAAAACTTCACCAAAATACTGATCAGATGTTCAAGCTCATCCAAAATGGCTAGACAAAGCTCCAACAGATCTCACAATAATGACACACAAACTGTAAAGCATTAATGCAATGGTCCATGTTCTGCTTATGTAGTGCAAACAGAGAAAAGGTGTGACCAGAGAAAAGGACATTAGTTTGAGGACTCAATGTTCCTGTAACACCAAAATGACCCGTTAAATACTTTTTTTGTGATAATCTATTTAAATGACACGTAAAATAAACCGTAATACAAAACAATCGGTGGGTTAATAGTGTGAAATCCCTGCTGAAAGCTTATTGGCTGATAGTGGCCATGTTTTCATGTAACCCAGTCATCATTAGATGTCCACTTACAGATTAGCATGGCCATGGAGTCTGCCAAATTTCAGCTCCATCACACTTATACTTCCTGATAATAAACAGCTGTTTGAGTGGAACACCACTCGGGTTGAATGATAAAGAACAAAAGCTTGGAAAAAAAAAAGACAGACAAATAAATACACTTAAACAAAGATAAAACTACAGTATATAAAATATAAAGCCTTTTTTTCACTGGCCTATAGAAATGTATTTGCCCCATTTTGTTGAACACAATTTGTTTTTATGAAGTTATTAACGAAACATAACAGAATTACAAAAAAAAGCTCTTTTCGTACACATTGTAATTTATAAGGTGTGGGATAACCGTGCAACCATTTCATTACTGCATCCTGTTAGATGATCACATGATCCTGTGAGAGGTCAGTGCTTAACATCTGCAGGGTTCCAGGTTTATTTCTTAACCAAGATAAGAGACACGATCATTGCAGCCACCTATAAAACGAGCGACAAAACAAAAATACAAGCATTTAGATGTAATCTATGGATGAATTTCCATGTAAAACCCCTGACGGCTGGCATGTTGGGGAAGATGACACACATTGGCTAGAAATGTGAAAGGATACAGTGCTACATTTGTCTCTAATCCAGCTGAGTGCATGTTAGTTTTCTCTGAACATCCAAGATTTGGCTCAATGTGGTGTTAAGGTTTCAGTACCTCTATAGCAGCGACACAAATAGCTACGCCCGCTAGCAAAGTAGAGTTATTCTTCACCAACTTCAGAACAGCATTGAAACAGCCGTCCACATGCTGCAACGAAAATCAGAAAATCACATGTCAAAAATAAACAGGACAAAGATGTTGCAACCTAAAACGATTTCTATAAGAGATGAAATCCTGAATCAGATCAGCAGATGTAGGAGAAGGAAAAGGCTTGATCGTGTCTGTGGTACATGTTAAAGGTTATAGTGTATGAATAGGTTTGTGATCAGACCGATGGAGCGGACTCAGAAGGTGTACCTGTGAATTTGCGTTTCCACGATCACACTGCTCAGATCCTGTAGAGCAGCAGAATTTGGGGTATTGTGAGGTGCGTTCTACATACGGGGAGCCATTGAAATCGGTGTAGTTGTTATATCCACAGCACTTCAACTACAAGAGAATTCACACACACACACACACACACACACACACACACACACACACACACACACACACACACACCTCTTAATCCTGGTACTTTAGCTTGAGAATACCAATATATAATACAGTAATACTGTATCAAACATTTGTTAAATTAAGAAAAGCACTCTAATCTGGGACATCATGCTCATTTAAGTAGATTAGAAGATTAAATTAGATCAGAAGTAGATAGCAAACTTTCCTTAAGGAAAGGTGGAAATACTTTAAAACTATGAAAAAAAACCCTCTAAAGCTAATTTTAAAGCATGAAAGTTAAGGAACAGCTCAGATCACACACTGATTTTTGGTACTTGATGGCAAATTAGTCCCATTTCTCTATGGAACCAAAATATTAAACCTAATTAAGAGATACTTTTTTGACAGAAATAGTCTATATCGTGCTAATAGCAAGCTGTCACACCACAGTTTGGCTAAAAATGTCGATATTTTTGTAGCGGTAGAAAACGGGTCAAGTTTTTACAAAGCTGCTGAGGTAACATGGTGACTGTGTTAAATATTGTGAGACCACAATTTATATATTAAGTCAACAACACAGTACTAAAGTAATTCTACGTCTTTTAATCCCAGTTCTGTAGATAAGATGAATCTTATCATATATATAAAGCATCTTACTTTAGCATTAACGTCTAGCACACAACGTATACAAAATTGGTGACAAATTAAAGAAAAAAATGAAAGGAATAAATGAGTGGATATGAAAACTAGTGTTATGGTGAAATCGAAGGTCCATGATATATTATACACACACACAAACACTATATTTAAAGCCTGAAACAAAACATGTGGGCTAGCAGCTATGTTTGTTTGACGTTTGTGTACATTTATAACCCTGTATATTCAGATAATCGAATGCTAATCAAGCGCTATTGCTAATCTAGCCTGCTAATGCGTTTAGCTGATGGAGAAGTGGAGGAAGGATAATGCTTCGTGAATTTAAATATTATTAAGCATTTTTTTAATGATGTAGACCAGATATAGGAGACCAGATAGAGGACAGAATTTGAGTGTTTTTAATATCATTACGTTTGCGTTAAGATTTTAGTCCAAAATGACTCTCATACATTCATTCATTCATTGTCTACCACTTATCCGAACTATTCTCGGGTCACAGGGAGCCTGTGTATATCTCAGGTGTCATTGGGCATCAAGGCAGGATACACCCTGGACGGAGTGCCAACCCATCACAGGGCACACACACTCATTCACACACTACGGACAATTTAGAGATCCCAATCTACCTACAATGCATGTCTTTGGACCGAAGATGAGGAAGGGGAGGAAACCGGAGTACCCGGAGGAAACCCCCAAGGCACAGGGAGAACATGCAAACTCCACACACACATGGCAGAGGCGGGAATCGAACCCCCAGCCCTGGAGGTGTGAGGCAAACGTGCTAACCACCTATAAAATTTATTTTATTTCTTCCTCTGTTTTCAGTACACACATTGTCATGGTGATTAAAATGTAGTGACAGTTTGAGATGATTTGAAAATTGTAAATATGGCTTACAATGGATATTAAATGAGAACTGATCCTAAATAAGGTTTCAGAACTGTTTATTACACACTAGTTGTCATATTTGTGTGTGTATCTAGTGACATATACTAGGGTAGAGATGCCAGAAACTTCTCTACCATAATATATAAAAGGTGTAATAAAAATTTAATAAGAATTTTAAACAAACAAAAAAGGGTGGAGCTGCATGTCATGTATTCCTCTAGTGTCAGTTTGGACTAAATAAAATTCATTTGTCGTGCATATCGTATGCAACCCTTTACTTGGTTTCAAAATCTTCATGTAGCCCCTGAGAGAGTTTGCCCACATCCACCTTACACATGATCTAAATTTGTTTTTGGGTCATGTGTGTTTCCTCACAACTCACTTCAGCCACAAAGTCTTGGTGCTGAGCTAGCTTACTGAGGTCATAAAAAGCTAGGGTTTTTTTTTTTGTGCGAAATACTTCGCACATCGACAAGTGACGACTACTTTGCTAGCATTAGCTCGGTCGCTAGTAGTGATAGCATGATGAGAGGTTCTTAAAGGTTTTTAAAATGTCTGCTTTTTCTTTGTGTATATTTAATTACAGGTTGTCGCTTGTAATCCTGAATATGTAAGTGCAAGCTTGAGGTTACTGTAGCGTAGTTGAAGTTGGTAGCATAGATCAGGATTAGCCATGCTTGTTACATGTCTTAATTAGACTTGCCTTGTGAAATAGTAAAACCTTTGCGTTCCCTTAAATGAAATTCATGTGTAATCCAGTAGATAACGGTAACGTAAACTAGTTTAAATCATCAAGTAGAATCAAACACTCCAGCCCGAAGCGGAACATGAACATGGAATGTGAAATACCAGAGTCATTGTCTCGTTCCACGCATTGGTGATGATGTCGTTTTTACCGTAGTTCTCCTGGATGTTCTTAGCAACTTTTTCTTGAATTTTATTCCCCAGTTCCTCTGCCTAAGGAAACAAAGCAAACGTTTCAATGTTAACTGCTACAAAATCACGCCTTCATTTTTTTGACCTGGCATATAGCTCATGTACTTTTTTTTCAGAACCTTTTAGTCCGTTTTATTTGTCACTGTATGATGCAATTAACTGTCATTCTGGCTTAGAAAAAGGAAGTTCATTTCTGCTTGTCTTTGCTAAGAGACTGTTTTGGGTTCCTTAACTATCCAAAAAAAAAAAAGAGAACAAAAATGAATTGAGGTTACTGGTGACACACTTTGGCTAGAATGTGAAATCAGCATTTATTAATTTATTTATTTTTACTTTTTAATAGTTACTTTATAGTCACTGTGACACTGGAACTTTCTTGAAATATGAGGAAGATATATTTAGAAAAATGAACCTGCTATAACAAATGTCATTCTGTTGCATATTCCATCTCATGTTCATGGGTTTTCCAAAATTAAAATAAATAAATAAATAAAAAGGAAATAAAAATAAAAAATTAACGCGCTCAAATCATAAGGTAATTATTAATTGTTTTTTAAGATAAGGTAAATGATACAGCGTGGGGTCTTGAGTAGAGCTAAAGTAAGGCTGCTAATCTGGGGAAATTGTGCAGACAGGTAAATGTAATTAGAAATTAATTACAACATGGAATTGAACAAAATTCTTCAGTAATCAGATGAGGCCTGGATTAAAATCTGTCCAAATCAGGGGATTGATACTGGGGACCACTGAGCTAGATACAGTATTCAACTGACTGCTTGGGAACAGTGTCATACTGTATGTTTGCCCAAATTTACACAATAATCTACTGTATCTTCAGGATCATTGCTCTTACCTTAGGCTCGTAAAGCAGAAGGAGTACAGCTGCAATCACCTCCGCCACAAATATAATGAGGATGATGATGAAAAACTGTAAGGACATGAGATACTGAATATAAACATTAAAACAGTGGGGAAAAAAATCCCTCCATACCCCAAAATGTAGTCAATCAGCCAATATGTTGTATGTTTAGTGTCACACACAAACAAAATGAATTGTGTGGATATTAAGCTGGAATATTATCAGAGCGGCCATCTTGGAAAGCAGTTTGAGTTTCGAGCTACAGAAAATTTTAGTTACAAAATGCAATGATGACATTCGGAAGAAAAATAGAATAAGTATGATTATGTCTTGAATAGATTCAGATTGTGGTTGAGATTGACTTGTTAGCTTCATTAGCCTCATAGCTCCAGTGACGCACATCAAACAGCTAACGACATATGAGAGATTTTTCCCAGAAAGTTCTGACTAAGAATCAAGGATACTCACAGTAATGAGCATGCAATTATTCTCGCAGCAGGCTCCACAGCAGCCTAGGAGTCCCATGAAGGCGAGTATGAGCCCGACAGCCACCAGCAGGTAGCCAGCGTTAGCCAGATGTGAAAATTGTGAGGAAACTTCTGTAATGTTATTCAGCACTCCAAATACAGGCTTATCGATCATTTCAACCAAAACTCCGATGACCACAAATGCAGCTCCAGCAAGCTGGAGACCAAATAAAAAGAGAATAATAATAATTAGAACACAGAAGTGAAAGAGAGAGGGATTAGACGTATCTGGGGAACTGGTGTTACCAGAAACAGTGATGCAGAAAAAGCACCTACAAAATGTAAAGAAGTAGGCTAGTTTCTGCCGTATCCACGCTGAGATAACAGAAATGCACTGGAATTATATGTCATGACTCTACATGAAATATAATGAAAATTAATACAGAACAAAAAAGCTCTGACTCCAGAGCTGCTGTCAAACTTCTAAATTTCTTCTGGGGCATCCTGTTGCCATCCAAGTCATAAAAATAATGTACTGTACAAATTGTATGTACAATTAAAAGTGTCACATGTTCACAATATAAAGTGTTCTTGGAAGAACATTAGAAAATATACCTAAACAAACAGAATCATGAGGAGCATGGAGATTACAAGGAACTAAATTTTAACATCACACAGAGATTACAACTAACTTTGACTTTGGTAGACGATCTTATCGAGAGCAACTTACAATTTATCTTATTTTATAGAACTGAGCAATTGAGGGTTAAGGGCCTTGCTCAGGGGCCCAGCAGTGGCAGCCTGGTGGACCTGGGATTCAAACTGATACCCTTCTTAACCACTAAGCTACCACATCCCACAAAAGTGACAATTAAGTCCATTACGAGGAGGCCTTCTACCAAACGTCGGCGACCAAGTAAGGAGCGGGATTATCAGCATTAATTACAGAAGCAACCAAGATGCCAAAGAAATCTCCAGAAGCTAGAGAGATCCAAATCTCAGATAGAACTCAGACCTCAAAGAGTTTTTGAGCAAATGTGTTGAAAAAGTTAGCCAGTCTGATGAACCTAAAAAAAAAGAGACATCTAGCCTGATGAACCTAAAACCGAAGCCAAGTGAAAATTTGATCTGAAACGCAACACACATACTGACTGTGAAGCATGATGGTGGTTGCATCATGCTCTGTGGGGGTATTTCACACGCAATGATTGAGGAACTGCTCAGCATAAAGGGCAAGATGAAGTCAAATACAGGGCATTTCCACTGGGAAAGTGACATCCAACAGGACAAGAAGATCTCAGTATAATTGAGAATCTCTATCTGATACAGCAGATCTTCAGCAATTTGACTAAGAACAATGGACAAAAATGTCAAGATCAAAGGATGTGTACAGCTTACAGGAATATCCACTGTTTAATCTGTTTCATTTCTTTTTATTTATCTGTTTTACAATTTAAAAAGCATTTTCATATGTTAAACATGGACTACATCGATGACAATTTCAGGTTGTAACAATACAAAATGTGGAAACGTTCAAGGAAGACGAATATTTATGCAGGTCAAAATAGGTCTACTGCATGACCCAAGACATTCAGTAGGGTCCAAAATCCACTAAAGACAATACTTTAATTTATCTGCAAGAAATGGTTTGGTAGGTTTAGTCAGTCCTTGTGTAATTAGCATATAGTTCTCTGAAAACAGGTTTAGACAAAATGACAAAATCTTTTCCTGTTTTGGAGAAAATGTGGTGTAGAAACAAACCTGCAAGATATTTAGCCTAACCACATATTTTCAGTTTCAATTTTAGTCGTTGTTATTACTCTCGAAGTATACATTTAATAGACTTATATTAAATATAAGCACACCTAGGTCTGATCTAATATTAATACAATGTAAATACCAATACTGCTAATGCTACATATTGATATTAACAATCGTCATTCAATTAACACGTTAAAAGACAACCACCGTGTTCAAGAAAACATGACTTACAAAGATCACACTGTTGAAGAGGACCATAAGTATCTTCAGGATCCCTTTGCATGCCATCTTGCCAGTGTGGGGTTTTTTTTCTTTTTCAAGGACAAAAATATCTGGTGTTTATAAGACGGACAACGAAACCCAACTGTGAAAGGAAGTGAGTTGGTGCAAGTCTTTCAGCGGTGTAGGCTGAGTCAACGAATCTGCATTTCCACCAACCCCAAAGAGTATCAGATGAGTGACGAAGTTCCACTGAACTTTCCTGAGGAGAGTTGCTTACAGATGGTTCCATTTAAATGGTGCAGGTTTGACAAAATATGAATTCATGCTTTAACATGGTTCTATTTTTACATATGGGCTATTATTTAATAAGGGAAAGCTATGAAAAGGGAAATAATATTAAAAAGAAATGTAGTGTAGCCTTTTTGAGAATTGTAAGCGTTTATTATTATTTTAACATTCTCTGAATCTAAAGGTGTGGCGACTTTTGATATCTTTTTACATCTTGTGATAATGTAAAACTGTAATATTTGTTTGGTTAAGAAGTTTCATAGCCGATGAACCGTGTGTTCGATGATGCACACTTGAGTTGCAGGAGAAAAATTTCAGCCTGGATAAATATATAAACCAATAAACATATTCAATTGGGACTTATAACTTTAACGCAGGTGTTAACTCTTGTTTTATGTGTTTATGTTTATCTTTATGTTTTTTGTGATTAATGTTTGCAATTAATAGATCACATTTAACAATAAAAGTGTCATTCGTTTTTGTGATAAAGTTATAATTTGTGTAATAAGACGTACTATAATAGAGACCTTGGTGGCTCTATTATTGCAGTAAAATACAGCTCTGAAAAATGCATTTGCAAATGCACTTGAGTCGCAAAAAACACAAAAACATCACCTAAGCGTTAAGTAAAACTTTGATTTTTATCTACACTTTTAATCATCGGTTTATCGCAGCACTTTCTGCAGCCTGTATTAGTACTTGGTTTGTTATGACTCTGTCATGGTTGGCTTGGTGAAGTTCTGTGTTGGGCCACTAGGGGGCTTCTAGCAGGGGTTTTGTTTCTCTGTGCCATGTGTGTTTTGTTTTGACATTTTAGCCCCGCCTGTTTCCGCCTCTGTTCACCTGTTCCTTGTGCTCCACCGGTATGTGACAGTCTCAAAATCAAGGAGGTTAAACCAATTGTTTCGAGTCTAGATTTGTATGTTTACGCCCAGCTACAGCTGTTTTGTCTGAGGCTGCTTAAATACTGAAGAACCTAACCTAGGGATCTGATTCTTATAAATGTGAACTCTATCCAATGTGTTATTGAGTAGCTGTGAGCGCTGGAGGATTCCTTAATATCAGACCTGGGCTTTGTAGGCCCCTGGGCCACATCCAACCCTTTGGTTGTTCCCACGTGAAGTCGAAATTAGGAATCAAATTTGTACATTATGCACACAATACAACTACATTGCTTTTATTTTCTAGGCGACTATTTAAATTTAGGAATATGAGGGTTTGCACACCTTCACAGTAATGTAGTGGAGATACTGAGTGAGCTGTTCACCCTCAAAAGTGTCAGCTCATGTAACCAGCCATGGACTAGTAAGTTATTATTTTACTGAAGTCAGATGTAAAGCTGTGTGCTTTGTTTGTAAAGTGTTTAAGGGATACGGTTTGTATTGCCACTACGTGACTAAACACGCAGAAATGCACAGCAGCAGGGAGGGATGTGTTCACACAGGTGAATGCAAGTGGGACTGAAATGGGACAGGTGTTATAACGGATGGTTGTCCAAATCTGACGGGAGAAGGGTCAGACAAGAAAAAAACATCAAAAGCACTTTAACTGGACTTTAACATACAAATTTCAAAACATACACATGTTCAGTATTGTTTTAGTGCAGTTTAAAAGTATATATTTCTAAGTATAAGTTACGTTAAAAAATAAATAGTGACATAATTATTGGCTTTTCTACTATTTTTTTATTAGAAATAGTAAAACCAGTAGCTGTCCAGTTGCAGCTAATCAAAACCATATAATTTACTGCTTTTTATAAGTTTGTTTTAATAAAAAAAAGAGCAGAGTGAAGTCCAGCCTATTGGTTCGGCTCTCAACAACAGTCCCAGTTTCTCGTGTGGGACCTTATGTAAACTAATTGTCCACCCTTGCTTTATATTTTCACTAAAATGTGAAATAATAAAATCAAACAACACTTCAAGGTCAATCACAGGCCAATGACCACAGACTAAATACTGATGTTTAGGTTGTATTGTTTTATTGTGTGTGTATTTTGTACCTATTCTGAAAAATATGGACATAAACCTGACACATGGCCAGATTGGGATACTGTACAGATTCAGTGTCCAGATTCAGCTAAAAACATCATACACTCAGGTCATGTACAGTTGGGATTATTGTCAATGTTGTGTTATAAGTGTCAGTGCTGATATTTGTTGTAGCTGTGATAATTTAGTTGCTGGAATTATATATTTAGTTACTGCAACTCCAGACACTCATGCAATTAACCAATCAGCCAATCATATAGCAGTAGAGTGAAGCATAGTGGGCGAAGCTTCCCCAGAACTGGCCAGATGAAGATCATGCGTCCAGTTTGAGGGTCCTGTTCCCACGATAGCCTCAGATTTTTTGGTTTTGGTTGTGAAAATCGACAAGATCTGCTGTTGTAGCTGACTGGAAGATGCTTTTGATTGTAAAGAGTTTGTTTGAGTTACCATAGAAACCAAAAAAATCATCCAGGTCATTCTCCTCTGGCCTCTAGGAAAACAAGGAAATGTTCCAAAATTGTATTCCCATTGCAACATTCACACATTACTTTTTAGTCTGCTACAATCACAAAAAAACAAAAAAACAAAACTGTATAGCTTTTCTCTTTATGTTTACGTGCATAGCATTAGCATTTTACTATTGCACTTAACGCATATCAGAACTATTGTGCTGTACTGCTCTTTGTGTAGTACTCTGGAGTATATGTACTGTGGTGTGAAAAAGTGTTGACCCCCTTCCTGATTGCTTATTTTTTTGCATGTTTGTCACACTTTAATGTTTCAGATAATCAAACACATTTAAATATTAGTCAAAAGTTAAAACATAACTTAACTGTGGTTTATCACACCTGAGTTCAATTTCTCTAGCCACACCCAGGCCTGATTACTGCCACACCTGTTCGCAATCAAAAACTCACTTAAATAGGACCTGCCTGACAAAGTGGAGTAGACCAGAAGATCCTCAAAAGCTAGACATCATGCCGAGATCCAAAGAAATTCAAAAACAAGTGAGAGAGAAAGTAATTGAGATCTATCAGTCTGGAAAAGGTTATGAAGCCATTTCTAAAGCTTTGGGACTGCCGCGAATCACAGTGAGAGCCATTATCTACTAATGGCGAGAACATGGAACAGTGGAGAACCTTCCCAGGAGTGGCCGGCCAAGCAAAATTACCCCAAGAGCGCAGCGACAACTCATCCAGGAAGTCACAAAAGACCCCACAACAACATCCAAAGAACTGCAGGCCTCACTTGCCTCAGTTAAGGTTAGTGTTCATGACTCCACCATAAGAAAGAGACTGGGCAAAAATGGTTTGCATGGCAGAGTTCCAAGACGAAAACGCTACTGAGCAAAAAGAACATAAAGGCTTGTCTCAGTTTTGCCAGAAAACATCTTGATGATCCCCAAGACTTTTGGGAAAATACTCTGTGGACTGACGAGACAAAAATTGAACTTTTTTGGAAGGTCTGTGTCCCATTACATCTGGCGTAAAAGTAACACCGCATTTCAGAAAAAGAACATCACACCAACAGTAAAATATGGTGGTGGTAGTGTGATGGTCTGGGGCTGTTTTGCTGCTTCAGGACCTGGAAGACTTGCTGTGATAAATGGAACCATGAATTCTGCTGTCTACCAAAAAATCCTGAAGGAGAATGTCCGGCCATCTGTTTGTGACCTCAAGCTGAAGCGAACTTGGGTTCTGCAGCAGGACAATGATTCAAAACACACCAGCAAGTCCACCTCTGAATGGCTGAAGAAAAACAAAATGAAGACTTTGGAGTGGCCTAGTCAAAGTCTTGACCTCAATCTGATTGAGATGCTGTGGCATGACCTTAAAAAGGTGGTTCATGCTCGAAAACCCTCCAATGTGGCTGAATTACAACAATTCTGCAAAGATGAGTGGGCCAAAATTCCTCCACAGTGCTGTAACAGACTCATTGCAAGTTATGGAAAACGCTTGATTGCAGTTGTTGCTGCTAAGGGTGGACCAACCAGTTATTAGGCTTAGGGAGCAAACACTTTTTTCACACAGGGCCATGTAGTTTTGGATTTTGTTTTCCCTTAATAATAAAAACCTTCATTTAAAAACTGCATGATGTGTTTACTTGTGTTATCTTTGACTAATATTTAAATGTGTTTGATTATCTGAAACATTAAAGTGTGACAAACATGCAAAAAAATAAGAAATCAGGAAGGGGGCCAACACTTTTTCACACCACTGTAGTTCTCTCTAAGCATCTCTTGTAGCATGATGCTTTATGTAGCACCACAGTCCTGCAGGAACATTCTTTCATTTTACTGTGTACTACCCTAGATGTTTATGGTCGAAATGACAAAAAAAGCTTCTTGAATTGGCTTGAGTTTATTTCCACCCACAGAACTGCTGCTCACTGGATGTTTTTTTGTTTGTTGTTGTTGTTGTTGTCTTCTGTTGTGTATGAAGCAGTTTCTCAGCAGTTTCTGAAAAAACTGATATCACATTTCCCCCTGTTTTTGGTGTTTGATGTGAACATTAACCGAAACTCTTGACTTGATCTGTATTAGTAGATGATTTGCTCGGTTGTCACCTGATTGGCTGACTTTATAAGTGCATGTATGAGCAGGTTAATAACGTGGTCAGGGATGTACTGGGGTGAGTGGATTTCTCTTTACTAATATGAAATGATTTCAATTTAAAAGTTCAAGCAGCTCATGAGGTTACACGTTACATTGCGTGATACTGATACTGATACTAGGTGGGGGTCTGGCTTAGTGGTTAACACATTTACTTCACACCTCTGGGACTGGGGGTACGGTTGCTGCCTGTGTTGTAAGTTGATTGGCGTCACTAAATTGTCCAGAGGCTCCTCTGTGACCTTGTGTAGGATGGATGGATGGATGGATGGATGGATGGATGGATGGATGGATGGATGGATGGATGGATGGATGGATGGATGGATGGATGGATGGATGCTGATCATTTTCCTCCTACCTCTAACATTCATCATGTCGATGGACTGGTATCCCATTCAAGGTGTATTCCCAACACGTACCAGTGTTCCCAGGCCTGACTTTGGATCCATTGACCCATATAAACAAATATCTAGAGTGTATTCTTCACTAATGATCCACAGGATGGTGCTGTCGAGTTGCAACTGAAATCCTGTTGCAGTCGCATCAAACCACAACATACAGGACATGAGGTGTTAAACGTACAGGGTGGGAGAAACAGAAGTAGAAAAAAGGGGGAACTAGTTTAAGAAACAGTGATGTAAACGGATGAGACGAGAGCAAATGTTAAGGTAAAAAAAAAAGTCTGCACTTTCACCTTTTCTATTTAAAAACACAGTGTGCTAAAGCGTGCTGATGTGAGTTAATGCTGTGGATATCAGCACCAGCAGACACACCTGACTTTGTATGTGGTGAAAAGCGGTTCTTCATGGCGCGCTGCGTCTTCCACGTCATCTGGATTCTTATCATCCAGCTGTGGCTCCCACTACTAATCACCGGTAATACATACGGTAAGTCAGGAGCTTTAACCCACATAATTTACTACATCAAATCATATTTATTTACAGAATACTAGTCTATGGCCTCACTCACTCACACACTCACTCACACACTCACTCACACACTCGCTCTGCCTTAAATAACCTTAAGCTTTGGATTTAGAAGCATTGCAATTACGGATCCTCAGATAATCAGTGAAGAATCACTCAGGTTTCTTACAGCTGTAGGGGTTGAAACTTTATGTTTCGTTTTAAAGTGCAAGAAGTGTTTTTCAGGCTTTGAAATGAAATGATGCGTAAACCCGATGTACATTTGTGTGAATTATGTATGCACATCCTGAGACAAGTACACTACACTAATTGTACACTACTTGTACAATTTAGTTGGTGGAAAATCTTTGTTTTGTCTCCATATATACATATATTAAACACAAAAGGGCTTAAGATAAGATAAGATAAGATAAGATAAGATCAGATAAGATAAGATAAGATAAGATAAGATATGATAAGATAAGATTTTGTAATTTCATTTGATGCAACTGGACTGACGTAAATCCATATTTTTTAAATAAGCCTGTCGTGTTTGCTTGTCTTTTTTTGCCGTCTTTAGTCATGTACATATTCTGTATATAGTGTGCATTTTTTTTTACCTAATAACCATTTTATACATTTAAAGGCTTATATATTTATGTACATATATTAAAATGAATTTTTATTTAATTTTATACATTCAGCTTTTCCCTAAGAGTGTCCTGCTCCTGAAATAGTTTGAATACAATCGCTGTTAAACAGCTTAAACATCGCTGTTATGATGTTGTATATGGTATAACATAATGCATAAAGAAAATTCTTGGCTTGTAAGCTGGTAGTGAAATATGACTTGCTTAACAAGATGGTGTTAAATTGTTACTCGCACTGGAATTGCGTAGCTTGAGATAAATGTATAACTATATATACAACTAAGCGTAAGAAAAAATTTGTATTAAAACGCTTGTATTTATGCTAATATAACCACACACACACACATACACACACACCATATTCCCCTAAGAATAAAAATGTTTTTTTAAAAAAGCCCCAGTTTTGAAAGGTTTTCTTGTTTCTAGTCTAATTTTGTACTAAAGAAGTGTCTTGTAAACAGGATGTGCCCCTACAGCTCAAGATGGAGGAGGTGGGGGGCTCACCTTCACTCCATCACCCACCCACTGTGAACAATGCACACCTACTGTTACACAAAAAAGTAATGTACTACTACACAAAAAAAGTGTCAATGATTCTCATTTTTGAGAATTACCACTGATTTGTGTGTGTAGGGGTGAGATGATGATGATGATGATGAGGAGGAGGAGGAGGAGGAGGATGACTCAAGGTTCAGTCGCATTAGTCATCTTTCTGCTCCTGTCTCTCCAAAAAAAGTGTGTGTGTGTGTGTGTGTGTGTGTTGGGGGTAAATGGCAAACTTAAGGATCCTTATTAAGGTTTTAAGGGAGAACCTTAACAATCGATAGTTCTAGGAAGAAACTCTAAAAAAAATGTAGAACGAGATCTGATCGAATGACTTTTAGAAAGCTAAGGGGCCATATTTATCCTGGAGAACATCACCTGGAGAAGCGTGTACTTTGGAATTTCCTATGTTTATATCATTCTTTTCTATTGTGTCTTTTAGACAATACTCCGGACTGTATGGCATCTATCATGGTGCCACGGAACACAGTGTGGAAAGCTCGTGCAATGGATTCCCTGAAGATCAACTGTACTATAGACAGTGATCCACACTGTTGGAACAAAATAAACATCACATGGTGCAGAATTGAGTATACGAAACACTGCAAACATCTGAATCATCCTTATCACAAACTAGTGGAATGGACAAGCATTAATGAGAGTAAAAGATTGTTGTTCCTGATATTCCGAAACATATCCATGCAGGATGCTGGTCTTTACAGATGTGAGATGACATCACCTACACACAGTGTCAGTCATACTATCAATGTCACTGTGACAGGTAAATATACCATACTTATATATTCACTATATATTTTGTATGTATGAGCTAAAACTATAAATATAAATAATAATATATATATATATATATATATATATATATATATATATATATATATATATATATATATATATATATATAATGAATAGAAATACAATATTTAACAAGCACTGCCAGTTAAATGGTTTACAAGACAGCTTTTTGGGTTTATTTACCCACTGCTGACAAAAATATAAAGAAAATCTGTAAGTAAGCTGAAAAATCGACACTATTAACTCAAATATACAGTACATCGTGTATGACTGTACTCGAGTGATTAATTTGTGTCATCCAGATCTGCCTTTTTGTCTGATACATCTTAAATATTCATTCACAAGTATTTTTCTCTAATTCTAGACTCTTTCACCCACTTGAACCCATGTGAGAGTGTTAGTGCAGATTTAATGATCGTCTCATTAATCCTATTATTCTTTCAGATTATGTTCCAGATTGTAGCACAGCCTCCAACAATGTGGAAAGCCAAGCAAACATTACAACAAGTAAGGAGTCTTATTTTCACGCCTAATATTGTGACTTATTGTGGGGTTTTTTTACTGGTACAGTCATATTTAGTCTGATATGACTGTATTTAGCATTATTATCTGATTCATAGCCAGATAACTTCCATTCATTAACGGCAACAGAATTGAAATACTGGTGATGAAGTGCCATCATTATTTATTTTATTTTTCTTTAACTTCAGACACTTGGAATACGGCAGCTAATAATCCGGGACAGCCACCGTCCTACGTGTACATCTGCGGTGGGATCGGGGGGCTGATCTTCATAGTCGTTGTGTCTGTAATTGTTGTCCAGTGTCGAGGTGTGTGGATTTTTTTTTTTCCTCTGTTCTCTACAAACCCAAAATACCCTCCAGTAGATGTCTGTGCTGGATATGTAGAAGAGTTTCAGTGACACGCATGTCTGTTCCCTTTTAACAGGAAAGAAGAAATCAATTAAAAAAACAATACACGAGAATCAGGTACAGTTTTGTATCTTTCTTACTGAACTAGGATACTGAACAGTGCAAATTTCTCATGATCCAATTTACTTGACAGTCCACAGCGACCCCGGTGGCAGATATTGCTCCACCCATATATCCCAGGGAGTTTCCACATAAATCCCAAACTCTTCCTGCCCAAGTCAGTCCTCCACAATCCTGCACCTACGACACGCCTCCTGTCAGAGTTAGAGTTACATCTCTAAGAGACAGATCATCAGCGGGAAGACATCCTGTCAGTCGGGGACCGCCGAGACGATGCCACGACCGTCAGGAAGTGGAAGATGTGGAAGAGGTTGAAGAAGAGAACCCTTTGATATATGCCACTCTCAATCATGAGGCTGCACCACAGAGACCTGTTCGAGTCACTCATGTACAGATTGAAGAGTCAGAATATGCTGCCATTAAAGTCACATAACTCTAAGTCCTAATGCTACAGAAAACTGACTGAACACTGTTTCATGTTGATTTTCCTAACTGTTTAAGTCAGTCTGGGATTATGTATTTTGTTGTAGGCTTGTTAGATGTTTGCACAGGCAGCACAGGCTTATATGTTGAACAGATTCAGTCTGTATTGCTTGTAACAGCAAGTTCAGTGTGGAATGAGAGCAAGCTGTCAGTGATGACTAAGATAAAAACAAGGTGCATACCAGCTGTGACTGTGATGACCTACATCCATACCAACCGAGACAACGCCGATGTCCATGCCAAACAAATACTTGAAAAGACCCCAGCCCATGTCAAGTAAGATCAAGACAAGACCAAGACTCAGAACAACTCAAATCAATACAAGGTCAAGACCCACACAAGTAAAGACCAAGACAAGAATAAGGGCTAAGCAAAACCAAGACAAGACGTAGGCCATTACCAATGTGGATAAGACAAGTTCCAGACTGATACCAATTGAGATCAAGACAAGACCAAGATCCATAGCAACTGAGATCAAGATATGATTGAGATCATACCAGCTCAGATCAAGACAAGACCAAGATCCATTCCAACTCATATCAAGACAAGACCAAGATCCATACCCACTCATATCAAGACAAGACCAAGATCCATTCCAACTCATATCAAGACAAGACCAAGATCCATACCAACTCATATCAAGACAAGACCAAAATCCATACCAACTCATATCAAGACAAGACCAAGATCCATTCCAACTCATATCAAGACAAGACCAAGATCCATACCAACTCATATCAAGACAAGACCAAGATCCATTCCAACTCATATCAAGACAAGACCAAGATCCATACCAACTCATATCAAGACAAGACCAAGATCCATTCCAACTCATATCAAGACAAGACCAAAATCCATACCAACTCATATCAAGACAAGACCAAAATCCATACCAACTCATATCAAGACAAGACCAAGATCCATACCAGCTGAAATAAAGACAAGACCAAGATCCAAAGCAAATGATACTAAGAAAAGACCAAGATCCATTCCGAACGAGATCAAGACAATTAAACAAATAATTATCATTCCTCATATTAAAGACTTGTTATCAAGACCATAAAAGATTCAGACAAATAGAATAGACAAAATAGTACAAAACACCAAGATCAGGATTTAGTGACCTCAAGAAAGAGACCTAATGTATCAGTTGGTCAACCCTGGTTGTCATTGAGCAGATACAAAGTGAACACATGGATTTCCAAATGCACTGAAATCATGTGGCGCTGTTTTAGAAATCGATCTAAATCCTGTGTAAAATGAATGAACTTGGTGAGATGTATTTAAAACAGATTTGGATATGAGGGGACAGAAATTCAGGAAATAGTTGGTAGGAAAGAAGAAGCATTCAGTCCAAACCTGCTTTAGCTTTCACCTTTCAAAAATGATCACTGTATGAAGTTTAATTAATATTTCTTTGCAAGGTTTGTTACATGACTATATGTGTATAATAGTGCAGGTATTGGGCACTGTTTTTACAAATATTGTTATTTCCCTACATGGGGCATGAATCTTAAAATATCCATGGACTTTTTGATTGTTCTGAGAAAATGTATGTTTCATGATTACCTTCATAAACGAATGTATGATTTTCTTCAAGTGAAATGTGAGTGTTTTAAAATAAAGCTAAATCTGCTGCAGTGCTTCATGTTCTATCTCCTGACATTCGTTTTAAGCGCACTAGGCATTAACTTCAAAATTTGTATACTCACTAGTTGTAAGGTTTGCTTTCGAACGTTATGTGCGGTTTTACTAGATAAAGTTTTAGGTCCGTTTTCCCTCACCGCTTGACTGACAACTTCCCCATCACAAGCCATACATCCTTAATGTAAAGATATACCTGAACCTTTTTGACATCTGTCATCTTACACACGCTGCGTGATCATGTGATGGATTCATCATATGTAGAAAAGTATACGTAGATACCGATTACTGTTTCTCCATGAGCTCCCTTCACTCCAGGGATATGCTTAAGAACAGATAACGTGATGTTTGTACATTGACTTGAAAGAAACTTGAAAGAGAGAATGCATGCTGGGGTAACATTGTGCAAAAAGAATTGTGGGGAGCCCACAAGCACTACAACAAATAATCACACTTCCTGTTTGAGAAAGTAATGGAACGGAACAAAGTGAGGTGTACTGGGGTCTGACCTCAACCTGTTTCTTTTAGTTACAGTGGATGAGTAATATATCTGGTATAACAAACAGAACTTGTGTGTGTGTGTGTGTGTGTGAGCTATTTATTCCACACTGTCAAGCTAAGTATATAAATTTACATTACTCTTACCACAACATGAAACAGATGTTCAAAAGATGAAACAGCTGTGTGAGTTCCTCAGTTGTGCCTGCATTATTTTTTAATGTGATTTAAATATTCTCTGAATAACTTGCAGATCCATCATGTGTGACTTCTTCCATTTCTTCTTGCAAGTTCTATATTCAAGGTAGAGTTTTTCGTACAAAATTGTTTATAAGAAAAACTATAAAATAGGAACCAGGAAAGGCAAACCTTTGAGATCGGTGCATCGGTGCATCGGTGCATGTGTTTAGGTTTTTTGACAAAGCAGCAACATCGGTTTCACTTGGAGCGTATGAAAGAATCGGTGGAATTTTTGCTTTTGCTAAATAGAAGTTTCTACACATCACACTTTCGTTTCTGAGTTTTGAAAACCATACAAGACATACAAGGTGAGGGGTGTGGGTTTGGCCCGGCCCGATAGAGCTTCTGAAAGGTGTATTAGATTAAAAGAATGCACTGAAATACTTAGAAAAGGATTAAGAAGGTGATAATGATGCATAATTTTTCATCAGAAAACAATTTCTGTAACTGGGTTTCACAGCAAAAGTGGCATTCTTATGAATTCTCATGCAAACATGACTTTTTTTTTTATTCAAAATTAATCAAATATATGCACATTTTAACAACACGTATTTTTCTAAATAAATAAATGAACACAATTACAAGCAGTTGTGGTCATGTGTTATCAGTCTGCTAGTGTCTTTTTATTATTATTATTTTTTGTATTTGTTTATTTGGCTCAATTGCCTCCTTGCTGTAATGTAGCGTGTTACCTAAATGAGTCTGCAATACTATAATTAGCACATTCGAGAAGGGTGGAGTCAGTAAGTAGGGTGGATTTACTCAGTCATTCTTGTGATGAAGATTGATGTCGATTGAATAGCTTTAATTTTTGTGACTGTTTTAAAAACACAGCATGTGAATCCTACTGAAATCATCGGGAAATTAAAGATTTTTTGTTGGGGCCATCACTCTATACTTTCAGTTCAGTGAGCCAGTTCCTGTCATGAGTCGATACGCTATTTTCACATCTGCTTTAAGTCAATTCTTTGAGTCTGTTAGTGTCTCTTTCACCGAAACGCCGTATCCGTCTTTGGCTTTTAAGAAGCATGTTAGAGGATGCTGTGAAAGGGGATGTATGATTTGTGGGTTTTAGCAGCATGAGTGCAGTGCATGCACAAGTGAGATGATTGACACCTTGTACAAGCTATCCTTGCTCCGTCAGTCCCTTCTGGTCTACCACTCTGCAGTTTCACACTTAACCTCAAACGTTAACACACCTGACGTAAATCCTCGAGCTTGGTTTTACTAATTACCTGAACTGGCGTCACACGGGTTCGATCTGGGAAATTTGCCGGCGTTTACGATAATTGTGATGGACTTGACCTTCGGTGATTGTACAGCGGCCATTTTGTAATTTTCTAAAACTGAACCACTGTATTTTTTTTAACAAAATGTAAATTTTTATTTTTACATGTTGGCTAATAAAAGTGAATAATGCCATATATACAGCTATATATCTTAAATTCCTAAAAAAAATATATAATTTCCTGGGGAACAACTTTCCCCAAGTATCTAGATAACTTTGCTAGCTAAGTATTCTGTTTTGTCTCAGCAGGGCTTAGCTCTCACCCAGCTACATTAATGTGACTTCATCAGTTTTGGACTTGATTACAGTCTAATAAGTATGTAGCATTACTCTAGCTCGTTATCGCGCAAAACACAGTTTAGGTTTGAAACATAATTTGTCAATGTAAATGAGCTGGTTACCAGGCAGCTAGCTAGCAAAAAAATAACGCTAGGTTTTCTCTCAGGTATATAGTGTAATATTGATATTAAGCTATAATGAGGATTTAAGATAGAATAAAGATAGGTAGTTTTGGGGTTTTTATTTATTTATTTATTTATTTTTGGCTACTGAGCTTTACTCAACATTTATCATTACCTTCTTGATTCTTCTTCTTCTTCTTCTTCTTCTTCTTCTTCTTAATATTATTATTATTATTATTATTATTATTATTATTATTTATTTATTTATTTATTTATTTATTTATTTATTTATTTATTATTATTATTCTTTCGGCTTTTCCCGTCAGGGGTCGCCACAGCGAATCATCTCTCTTCACCTATCCCTATCTTCTGCATCCTCAACACTTGCACCCACTAGCTTCATATCCTCATTTATTACATCCATATACCTCCTCTTTGGTCTTCCTCTTTGCCTCCTGCCTGGCAGCTCCATGTCCAACATTCTCCTACCAATATACTCACTCTCCCTCCTCTGAACATGTCTAAACCATCTTAATCTGGCCTCCCTAACTTTGTCCCCCAAACGTCCAACATGAGCTGTCCCTCTGATGTACTCGTTCCTAATCCTGTCCAATCTTGTCACTCCCAAAGAAAACCTCAACATCTTCAGCTCTGCTACCTCTAGCTCTGACTCCTGTCTCTTCCTCAGTGACACTGTCTCTAAACCATACAGCATGGCCACTCTCACCACTGTTCTGTACACCTTCCCCTTGATTCTCGCTGATAGGAAAATATCACACAGAACTCCCGACACCTTTCTCCACCCATTCCAACCTGCCTGCACTCGCTTCTTTACCTCTTTCCCACACTCTCCATTACTCTGGACTGTTGACCCCAAGTACTTAAACTCCTGTAACTTCTTCACCTCTTCACCCTGTAACCTTACTGTTCCACTTCCCTCCCTTTCATTCACACACATGTACTCAGTCTTACTACGACTGACTTTCATTCCTCTTCTCTCCGGCGCAAACCTCCACCTCTCCAGGTTTTCCTCCACCTGCTCCCTGCTCTCACTACAGATCACAATGTCATCTGCAAACATCATTGTCCAAGGAGACTCCTGTCTGACCTCCTCTGACAACTGGTCCATCACTATAGCAAACAGGAAGGGGCTCAGAGCCGATCCTTGATGCAGTCCCACCTCCACTTTGAACTCCTCTGTCTGACCTACAGCACACCTCACCACTGTCCTGCTCCTCTCATACATGTCCTGCACCACTCTGACATACTTCTCTGCTACCCCTGACTTCCTCATACAGTACCACAGCTCTTCTCTTGGCACCCTGTCATACGCTTTCTCCAAGTCTACAAACACACAGTGCAACTCCCTCTGACCATCCCTATACTTCTCCATCAAAATTCTCAGAGCAAAAATTGCATCTGTTGTGCTCTTTCTTGGCATGAAGCCATACTGCTGCTCACAAATTTCCACTACCTTCCTTAACCTAGCCTCCACTACTCTTTCCCATAGCTTCATTGTATGGCTCATCAACTTTATCCCCCAATAGTTACTGCAACTCTGCACGTCACCCTTATTCTTAAAGATCGGCACTAACACACTTCTTCTCCATTCCTCAGGCATCCTCTCACTCTCTAAAACCCTGTTGAACAAACTAGCTAAAAATTCCACTGCTGCCTCTCCCAGACACTTCCAGACCTCCACCGGGATGTTGTCAGGACCAACTGCCTTCCCACTTTTTATCCTCTTCAAAGCCTTCCTGACTTCATCCTTTCTAATCTTATCTACTTTCTGTTCCACAGAGTTCACCCCTTCTACTCTTTTTTCCCTCTCATTTTCCTCATTCATCAGCTCCTCAAAGTACTCCTTCCATCTCCTCTGTACACTCTCTTCACTTGTGAGCACCCTTCCATCTCTATCTTTAATAACTCTAACTTGCTGCACGTCCTTCCCATCTCGATCCCTCTGCCTAGCTAACCTGTACAAGTCCTTCTCTCCTTCTCTAGTGTCTAACCTAGTGTACAACTCGTCATATGCCTTCTGCTTGGCCTTAGACACCTCCCTCTTCACTCTGTGCTGTAACTTCTTGTATTTCTGTCTATTCTCTTCAGTCCTGTCCATGTCCCACTTCTTCTTGGCTAACCTCTTCCTCTGGACACTATCCTGAACTTCCTCATTCCACCACCAAGTCTCCTTATCTTCTTTCCTCCTTCCAGATGACACACCCAGCACCTTTCTCCCTGTCTCCCTGATCACTTCTGCTGTAGTTTCCCAGTCATCTGGCAGCACTACCTGACCACCCAGAGCCTGCCTCAACTTCTGTCTAAATTCCTCACAACATTCCTCCTTTTTCAGCTTCCACCACTTGGTTTTCTTCTCTATCTCTATCTTTGACCTCTTCGTCTTACAGACCATCAAAGTCATCCTACACACCACCATCCTATGCTGTCTGGCTACACTCTCTCCCACAACCACTTTACAGTCACTAATCTCTTTCAGATTGCCTCTTCTACATAGGATGTAGTCTACCTGTGTTCTCCTACCTCCACTCTTGTAAGTCACTCTATGCTCCTCTGTCTTCTGAAAATAAGTGACCCATGTCCATCCTCTTAGCAAAGTCCACTACCATCTGTCCTTCAAGGTTCCTTTCCTTAACTCCAAACTTGCCCATCACCTCCTCATCACCTGTGTTCCCCTCACCAACATGTCCATTAAAATCCGCTCCTATCACCACTCTCTCACCCGTGGGAATACTCTCCATCACCTCATCTAATTCACTCCAGAATCTCTCTTTCTCCTCTAACTCACAACCTACCTGTGGGGCATAACCACTAACAACATTCAACATCACCCCTTCAATCTCTAACTTCAGACTCATCACCCTGTCTGACACTCTCTTCACCTCCAGAACATTCCTCACAAACTCCTCCTTCAGGACCACACCTACCCCATTTCTCTTACTATCCACACCATAATAAAACAGCTTGAATCCTGCTCCTATACTACGAGCCTTGCTACCCTTCCACCTGGTCTCCTGTACACACAGTATATCCACCTTCCTTCTCTCCATCATATCATCAGCTCTCTACCTTTCCCTGTCATAGTACCAACATTCAGAGTTCCTATTCTCAGTCCTACACTCTTACCTTTCCTCTTCTCTCTCTGTCTGCGCACTCTCCTCCCTCCTCTACTTCTTCGACCAACAGTAGCCCAATTTCCACCGGCGCCCTGTAGGTCAACGGCGCCGATGGCGGTCGTTGTAAACCCGGGCCTCGACCGATCCGGTATGAAATTCGTACTGACGATTCGCATGGTTAAATTTGGCAATGTTTTACACCGGATGCCCTTCCTGACGCAACCCTCTCTATTTATCCGGGCTTGGGACCGGCACAGAAGTCACTGGACTGTGACCCCCATGGATAGATTATTTATTTATTTATTTATTTATTTTTAAAGTTTTTAGATATTGATCTTTCCATATATATTAATTTCCAGGCTGATAAGAAATGAGTTCTGCAAAATTTGAAGGTTAGAAAAGCAGAGCTAGTCTCTCTTTCTCCACTAGGAGGGAGAATATAACATAATAAACAGAATCCTGGGTTATTTTTGAAGTTTCACACTGCTCATAAGGGTAAAAATGAACCCTGGCTCATAATCTGATAATAATTTCACACTGTACTTTCCTGAACCCTGGCTTTCCTCTTATTTTCATACTAGTGCCATCAACAACCGTGACTGGATAAATACAGCACATGAGCACTTTAAACAACAGCTTGTATCATGCTTTCACATCAGCGAGGATAAAAAAGTTCAGGTCTGTCGTTCTGCCCCTGAGCCGGTATTGTTATCTTTCACAGCTTTCTCATGTTTTTAAGGTTGTTGTGTAATTGACTAGACGTTCTTTCGAAATTCAACTTCTGTTCATTTTCAGGTGATGTATTTCCCCCTTGCTATGATTTGCACTTCTGTAATGTTCAGTGTTTTTCCTTTGACTCTATCTACCGAGCCGTCCTGGCTTTCACCTGACACGAGGCTGAAGCGCTGTTCGGTTTCTGATTGGCATCTCTGGCAGATGCTCTTATCCAGAGCGACGTACAAGAGTGCTTTTGAAGTCTCTATCAATGAATACATTAACGCTGGTTCAATTGCTCACAAACTTAGGATACCATCAAGCCTAAAAACTGTGATGGGAGGAATTTTTTTTTTGTTAAATACATACAACAATACATAAGAGCTAGTGTAAGTGTTTCGGGAAGAGATAGGTCTTCAACCGGAGTTTGAAGATGGCCAGTGACTGTATGGACATCTAGGGGAAGTTCATTCCACCACCTCGGTGCCAGAACAGAGAAGAGTCTTGATGTACTCCTACCTCTTACCCTGACTGATGGTGGGGCCAGTCGAGCAGTGCTAGCAGATCTGAGGGAGTGAGGTGCAGTGTGAAGAGTAATAAGAGCTTTGAGGTAAGATGGTGCTGGTCCATTGTTGGCTTTGTAGGCAAGTGTCAGTGTTTTGAATCTGATGCTGCTACCAGAAGCCAGTGGAGGAAAGCAGGAGTGTTGTGGTGTGTGAGAACTTAGGCCAGATGCATTTTGGATCATTTGCAGAGGACGAATTACATGCAGAGGTAGACCTGCCAGTAGAGAGGTGCAGTCTCGAAATGACAAGAGACTAAACAAGCTGAACAATTCTAACAGCACATCGTTTTACACTGGCACTCTGCTGTGGCGACCCCGAACAGGGAGCAGCCGAAAGCAACTTCTTCTTCTAACTCGGTATGAATAGCCCTTCTCAGTTTAAGGCTGTAACCCAAGAAAGCTTAGGAGGTTAAATTTGTTTTGCAATGCAGCTGTTTGTTCATGTCCTCTGGAAGCTTCGTGAGTACAGACCCTCCTTCATAAAGCTATATAAAGTTCACGGGATCTGCTCATCAACAACTGAGGTGATGCACATCATTTCCTCCTGATCCCAAACATTTAAACACATTAATCTCGGCTTCCATATTCCTCATTAAAGTGATTAAACCAGAGAATTGCGCTGTTTCGCTTCCTCTGTCATTTGTTTGAGGAACTTTCACATCATTGTTCAGTTTCACCTTGAGTTACACTAACTGCCTTGACAAAAACAAGGCTCAGTGATAAAAACAATAGTAGACTACAGAGTGTTAGTAACATAGAGATATTTAACAGACATATAGAAGCGCATTTTATTCATTTTGGTGTCTCGTTAATGACCTCTATAATAACATCTAATCATCCAATCTAATAAAGAATAACAATAAAAAAAAGCTGTGCTAATATCAAACAAATTTAACATATGTATTGCTAATCTGTGAAACTCTGAGACATTTTTATCACTTAGACAAAACTGTACATTTTCCACTTTCCAGACCCTTTTTCCAACCATTTTGTAGTAGAAATGAGAGACTAATAACTAGAACTATAAACAGTTCAACCGTATGAAATGTGGTTTTCTAATAAATCTATTTCGTTGTAATTATGGCCAAATCACTGGGATATAAAAAAGGGATGTGATGTTATTGGGGGAAAACTTTGTAGTGGAAACAATATATAAGCTTTGCTTAGGGTCACACCCCTCTACACCAAAGCCTTAAACAGCACGTCATGAAAAATATTTATATTTCCAGACTTTCGATAGTTTACGTAGAATATATCTATATTTAATATGACATTAAAGAGTACTGATGAGGGTTTGCACGGCCACATCGTAACAGTTTATCCACAAACCTGCAACGTTTCAGAGCTTTCCCCAAATAATAATAGTAATAATAATAATAATAATAATAATAATAATAATAATAATAATAATAATACAGATATATAGAGAATATAATATGGTCACATATGAAGTTCATATGTGTTCAAGACCTTTTTTTTTTGTTGTTCATTTTTCACTTTCAGCTTTCTTTTCTTTAAAATGCCAAGCTGACAAAATATAAGTAACGAATTTAGCAGAAACATACACTATCAGGGTCACAATAAGGACTCTCTGTTATTTGAGCAATATTGATATTATTTAGTTGCAAGAAATATATGATAAAACCCTCTTGTGTTCATGTGTGACAAGCTGTTGGGTCAGTTGAAGTGTAGAGAAACATGACATGAGTACACTTCCCTCTAGTGGAAATGCATGAGCAGGGAGCGGAATGCTTCTCATGGACTATTTACAACATTTTAATAATAATAATAATAATAATAATAATAATAATAATAATAATAATAATAATAATAATAATAATAATAATAATAATAATGGTGGAATGGTGGTTTAGTGGTTAGCACGTTCGCCTCACACCTCCAGCGTCCCGGCTTCAAGTCTCGCTCTCGATCCCGCTCACTGTGTATGTGGAGTTCGCATGTTCTCCCCGTGCTTGGTGGGTTTCCTTCAGGTGCTCCGGTTTCCTCCCACAGTCCAAAGACATGCTTCTAGGCTGATTGGAGTCTCTAAATTGCCCCTTGTGTGTGTGATTGTGTGTGTGTGTCCTATGATGGGTCGGCACTCCATCCAGGGTGTATCCTGCCTTGATGCCCGATGATGCCAGAGATAGGAACAGGCTCCCAAGTGACCCGATGATAGATTGGATAAGCGGTACAGACAATGGAAAAATAAAATAATAATAATAATAGAAAAAAATTCATTCATAAAATGGATTTCTTGTCATTTTAAAAAAATAAATAAAATAAAACCAGTATTAAATATGTTACTGTTTAGTATAATGAAATTAATAATGAAATCTAGTTAAAATACATTACAACAAAAACAGATTTCATTTCCAGTGACAGCATTTTAGTTTACAGTTCCATTTAAATGCTGTAGGGAGAAAAAAAAAATCACACGCTCATTAGTACATTCATAAAACACACTATATATATATATATATATATATATATATATATATATATATATATATATATATATATATATATATATATATATATATATATATATATAAAGATTCTGGCTTTCTCCAGTCATAGCAGCAGGATTCCTCTTGGTCTACATGCTGAAAAAGAGAAGAAAACAATGACAGTGTTAGACGTAGAAAACAAAGCGAGACAGAATCATAGGTTTTTGATAATCATGTTGGATAAAAATGGAGTTTGCTCCTGACTTCTTGTGTCCTTGTTGATGATTGAACGTCTTTGTCATGCCTCACTCCACAGTGGAGGTTAATATGAAGCTCATATGAAAGTAGGCTCTCAGAGCTTTAAGAATTTGCAGCTTTTTTATAAGTATTTCTGGTTTTCTCTAACCTACTAGGGGCAATATATTCATAGAAAAGTTCCAAAAAACATAAAGCTTGTTTTCTTTTCCACGGGACTGTTTCCCATTTCTGCTCTCTAAAATGCTTATTCATAATATAAGAAGGTGTTTATCTTCAGCCAGTAAAATTCTGTGTAAGGTTCTCCAACAGAGGGAAAAACACATGTCTAAAACACACCGAAAGCCAACAGTGTCCTGACTCACAGCCTGAACATCATTCATTTCTTTACACTGATTGAAAATGTCCCATAAGTCCATTTCCCAAACACCAGTGTATTATTGATGACATAATGACAAGATTAGCACTTTTCTTAACCGTAGCAGTGAGTTCTTGCGGTTTTCCTAACAACGATCTCATCGGTTTTGTCATGGTTGGCAAAGTTCCCTGTTGGGCCACTAGGGGGCTTTCAGCAGGGGTTTTGTTTGTTTGTGCCACGTGTGTTTGTTTTAGCCCCGCCATTTTAGCTCCGCCTGATCCTTAGTCTGTTCCCGCCTCTGTTCACGTGTCCCTTGTGTTCCCTTGATTACCACCCTTATTTATATTGGTTGTTGTGCCTGTGTTTGTTGCTAGTCCTCGTCGTTATTGTGAGTCTTTGTTCTGTGTTTGGTTTTCTTCCCCTGTGTTCCTGTGTATGAGTGTTCCTATTTTGAATGAACCCCTGTTTGATGTCTATCCCTGCGTATGGGTCTGCTCCATCTTGCCTGGTACCACCGGTACATGACAGGTTTCAAGCGTCTACAAATTCGAAACCCAGAAATGGTGACATTTCCCTCAAAACGTCTATTTTTTAATTCTGTATTTACTTCTTCTTCTTCTTCTTATTATTATTATTATTATATGGTGGTGCAGGAAAACCAATTAGATCCTACAAATATATTTTAACATAATATATAGGTCAATTTTTTTTTTCCGAAAACACAAACGAGTTATCTACGCTGCCTTCGCTCTCCGCCTGCAAACCTCATGTTGTGCAGAGAGTCAGTTAAAAGGTAAAAGCCAGTCTTCATGAAGACGTATATATAACCTCACTAGCTGAGTGTGATTTCCTGTGGTTCTTGTAGTATATGCGCAAATAAGACACCTTTTTTTTTTTTTTTCTTACACCTTGACAGTGTTTGACTCAGACATAGAAGAAAAAATGACTTCAGATGTAATGATAGAAAATACATGTATATGTATGGATGAGTAGATTTTTTTAGAAAAAACTGAATTAACTACAGCTTTAAAATTAATTCTACGACTATGAGGAAATCGGCACCGGTTGTTGCACTTGGTTCGCTACCAGAAGGAAGTCATTGTTTTTATTTAGAAGGTGGTGTGTTCATTCAAATCAAACACTTCCTTGTAACATCAGAAAATGTTTAAATGGAAAATTAATGTTTGGAAACTGGGGCATGGTGGCTTAGAGGTTTGCATGTTCGTTTTGCACCTTCAGGCTTGGGGGTTTGAGTCCCACCTTTATCTGTGTATGTGTGTTTGTGTGTGAGTGAGTGTGTCTAGTTTGCATGTTCTTCCCGTGCTTCGGGGGTTTCCTCTGGGTTCTCCAGTTTCATCCCCCAGTCCAAAGACACAAGTTTTAGCCCGATCATCTCTAAATTGTGTGTGAGATTGTGTGTGAGATTGTGGCCTATGATGATGATGATGATGATGATGATGATGATGATGATGATGATGTAGAAAAAGATGAAGGTCTGTTTGATCTGCTAATACTGTAGACAAAGCTTTACCAGAACAACAGGGGCCATACTATCGAGATGGACTATCAGAGAAGTGTGACTTTATGGTGAAAAAATGTCACACAGGAAGTGATGGGGCTTCTGTTACCATCACCCCAGCCTCAAAAAACCAGCCTTTACCTATGTCTGACAAACCCGGTATCACTGTCAACCTATATTTACCCCCCCACACTGACAGTCAACAGGCGACTGTGGTCTATAAGCCTTGCGGTATATACAGTATTAAGCAAGGAGCCACAAGAGGAAGAAGTTGAAGATTGTATTATCTGTACTGGTGTTCAGGTGTTTCCTTAATGCAGTCTATGTAAAATATGGCATGCATATTTTGCTTAGAAGTGAGCAACACATAAAAACAAACAAAAATTCCATTAAAAATTTAAATATATATATATATATATATATATATATATATATATATATATATATATATATATATATATATACATAATGTACATTACATATATGTATATATGTTATGTATATATATATATCTTTATATATCTTGCATTTATATGTAACATATAAAGACTACATATACATATATATATACATATATATATATATATATATATATATATATATATATATATATATATATATATATATATATATATATATATATATATATATACAGTGAGGCAAAAAAGTATTTAGTCAGCCACCAATTGTGCAAATTCTCCCACTTAAAAAGATGAGAGAGGCCTGTAATTTTCATCATAGGTACACTTCAACTATGAGAGACAGAATGAGAAAAAAAAATCCAGAAAATCATATTGTCTGATTTTTAAAGAATTTATTTGCAAATTATGGTGGAACCTGTATTAATGGCACCTGTTTGAACTCGTTATCAGTATAAAAGACACCTGTCCACAACCTCAAACAGTCAGACTCCAAACTCCACTATGGCCAAGACCAAAGAGCTGTCAAAGGACACCAGAAACAAAATTGTAGACCTGCACCAGGCTGGGAAGACTGAATCTGCAATAGGTAAGCAGCTTGGTGTGAAGAAATCAACTGTGGGAGCAATTATTAGAAAATGGAAGACATACAAGACCACTGATAATCTCCCTCGATCTGGGGCTCCACGCAAGATCTCACCCCGTGGGGTCAAAATGATCACAAGAACGGTGAGCAAAAATCCCAGAACCACACGGGGGGACCTAGTGAATGACCTGCAGAGAGCTGGGACCAAAGTAACAAAGGCTACCATCAGTAACACACTACGCCGCCAGGGACTCAAATCCTGCAGTGCCAGACGTGTCCCCCTGCTTAAGCCAGTACATGTCCGGGCCCGTCTGAAGTTTGCTAGAGAGCATTTGGATGATCCAGAAGAGGATTGGGAGAATGTCATATGGTCAGATGAAACCAATAGAACTTTTTGGTAAAAACTCAACTTGTCGTGTTTGGAGGAGAAAGAATGCTGAGTTGCATCCAAAGAACACCATACCTACTGTGAAGCATCGGGGTGGAAACATCATGCTTTGGGGCTGTTTTTCTGCAAAGGGACCAGGACGACTGATCCGTGTAAAGGCAAGAATGAATGGGGCCATGTATCGTGAGATTTTGAGTAAAAACCTCCTTCCATCAGCAAGGGCATTGAAGATGAAACGTGGCTGGGTCTTTCAGCATGACAATGATCCCAAACACACCGCTCGGGCAACGAAGGAGTGGCTTTGTAAGAAGCATTTCAAGGTCCTGGAGTGGCCTAGCCAGTCTCCAGATCTCAACCCCATAGAAAATCTTTGGAGGGAGTTGAAAATCCGTGTTGCCCAGCGACAGCCCCAAAACATCACTGCTCTAGAGGAGATCTGCATGGAGGAATGGGCCAAACTACCAGCAACAGTGTGTAAAAACCTTGTGGTGACTTACAGAAAACGTTTGACCTCTGTCATTGCCAACAAAGGGTATATAAAAGTATTGAGATGAACTTTTGTTATTGACCAAATACTTATTTTCCACCATAACTTGCAAATAAATTCTTTAAAAATCAGACAATGTGATTTTCTGGATTTTTTTTCTCATTCTGTCTCTCATAGTTGAAGTGTACCTGTGATGAAAATTACAGGCCTCTCTCATCTTTTTAAGTGGGAGAACTTGCACAATTGGTGGCTGACTAAATACTTTTTTGCCTCACTGTATATGTAGTCTTTATATGTTACATATACATTACTGCACAGTGAAATTCTTTCTTTGCATATCCCACCCTTGGGGGTTGGGGTCAGAGCACAGGGTCAGCCATGATGCAGGGTGGGTTGGGGGCCTTGCTCAAGGGCCCAATGGTGGCAGTGCTAGGGCTTGAACCCTCATCTTCCGGTCAACGACCCAGAGCCTTAATCACTTGAGCTACCACCGCCCCATATATATATATATGAGATACAAATCTCAAAGCCGCTGAAAGCTGAGCCAGTGAGAGACTCGTTTCCATCACGTTTGCGTCACCTTGTAGTCTAAAGAACTGATAAAAATGTAACGGAAATGGATCGGCGCTCAGACATCCAGATAACTGCAGCAACAGAATCTGATTCATGTTATTTCAGGTTCACCTTCTTCCTGTCTCTCATTAAAAAAAGAAAAAAAGTGTGAGATTCATCAGAAACACTGGACGGCCATAAAATGTGGCCAGTTCTGATAAACTTGGAGGTTTATTTAGGTTGTTAATCACTTGTGCCATGTTTTCCTCTTCTTTTCCTTTGAAGTCGACTGGTTTAAGAGTCAGAAGTGTGCAGACACGGAGATAAGGCCCGCTTTTACAACGAAATACGCCACAGACAGTCTATAAACGTAAAAGAGTCACGGTGCTCGTGTTTTATTATCCCCTGTCTCTCGTCATATTCACACCCTAAACAATAATATCTAAAAAGAGCTCTTCAAACAGGAATTTCCCTTTAATCAAAGCCAGCCAGGTCAAAGAAAGGCAGTCATGAGGATGGGAAGACTTCTTGCAAGAGACAGGAAATGGTAACACTTCGTTTCCTGTGGGGCGACAAAAAAAAAAAAAACGAGCCATGCAAAGACATAACTTCAAAAAGAAACCTGTCTGCCGTTCATTTCCTCTGTGCCATGCACAAAATTTTACACTGCTTGAATACCGCGAGGCTTTGAGGCTGGGATTAAACACGTGTGTGTGTGTGTGTGTTTTTCCCAAAACTTCACAAAGATTACTTCTGTGTGAATTTAAGAATTATGTAGAAAAATGTAAACCTGACACAAAATAATCACAAAAAAATTAAATACATGAAAACATATATTTAAAAAAAAATTATAGTTGACTATTAAAAAGTAAACTTGACTATAGTTGACAAACTGATTTAAAAAAAAAAACAACAAAAAAAAAAACTAAATCCCCAATAACAACAATGGAAGAGTAACAAAGGGTTAATTTTTTTAATTATTATTTTTGCATAATTAGAGAAAGAGAAAGAGAGAAAGAGTTTTAAAGTGAGTAAGTGATGCATGGTGAGAAAGAGGCAGGGTGAGGGGGGGGTTAAAGTGAGTAAGTGTCACAGGTTTTGAGTGAGCAAGACAGGTTTAAGGAAAGAGAAATGTTTTAAATACGTGAGTGAGTGATACATGGTGTGTGTGTGTGTGTGTGAGAGAGAGAGAGAGAGAGAGAGAGAGAGAGAGAGAGAGAGAAAAGTTTAAAGTGAGTGAATGATACATAGTGAGAAAGAGGCAGAGAGAGAGAGAGAGAGAGAGAGAGAGAGAGAGAGAGAGAGAGAGAGAGAGAAAGAAAGACAGGTTTCAAGTGAGAGGGTTGGTGAGTTAGTGAGAGTAAGTGTATGAGTAAGCAAGATTTAGAGAGAGTGAGACAGATATAGAGAGCAAGTCAGGTTTAGAGCGAGAGAGTGAGACTGGTTTAGAGAGCGTAAGACTGGTTTAGAGAGTGTAAGACTGGCTTAGAGAGTGTAAGACTGGCTTAGAGAGTGAGACACGTTTAGAGTGAGAGAGTGAGACTGGTTTAGAGAGAGTGAGACTGGTTTAGAGAGTGTAAGACTGGCTTAGAGAGTGAGACAAGTTTAGAGTGAGAGAGTGAGACTGGTTTAGAGAGAGTGAGACTGGTTTAGAGTGCGTAAGACTGGTTTAGAGCATGAGACAAGTTTAGAGCGAGAGATTGAGACTGGTTAAGAGAGAGTGAGACTGGTTTTGAGAGTGAGACTGGTTTAAAGTGAGTGAATTGTTTCTGCTATATTCACTTTCCCATCTACTGAAGTAGAATCTAGTGTAAGATTAGAAATGCAGTCATAATAGAAGGTTTAAATATTCAGTTGGTTAAATGAGGATATTGGAAGATATTTCCATTTTCAACAAACATTCGACACTGAGAAATGTCTCACTGGACATCTGACCTGTGGACTGTTAATCAGAGGAAGACGGTCAGGGTTTGAGAATTGATTAAAAAATAAATAATTGAGCAAGACTTTTGAAGTTCTTGCTGTCTTCTCAATAACGTTATCTCTTCTTGCAAAATAGTGAAAAGTCCAAAATCGGTTCTTTACTGAGAACTAAAACTAGAATCCCATCCATCCATCCATCCATCCATCCATCCATCCAGCCATCCAGCCATCCAGCCATCCAGCCATCCAGCCAGCCAGCCAGCCAGCCAGCCAGCCAGCCATCCATCCAGGCAGCCATCCAGGCAGCCATCCAGCCATTTTTGGTACCATTTATCCCACAAAGAGTCATGAAAGAACTAAGGGCACATGGTGGTGGACACCACACTCACACACTTTTGAGATGCCAATCAGCCACCATACATGTCTTTAGATTCGGTGAGGAAACCAGAGACCCCAGAGGAAACCTGCGAGAACATGCAAACTCCACACACACCCGGCAGAGGCAGAAATCAACCCCCAGCCCTGGACTTATGGGGCAAATGTGATCACAACTAATCCAGAATTAGGGAGCTAAAAAATACACAATTTTTATTCATGAAGTTTATGGTTGAGTCAAAAGACAAACGTGTAGGAAATGTCTCCTTAAAAACAACATCCTGGTATGAAAGGCTCAGAGGCTTCAAATTTCTCGGTTTCGTTAAAAGGTAGCTGGTTCGTATGAGAGAAGCTTTCGTATGAGAGAAAAACAAAAACAAACTCTGCCTTGTTCCAGGTCAAAAGTCTCATGAGCTGTTTCTGGCAAACAAGCTCAAAGGAAGCCTGTGTTTAACTGCGGCACGGCTGACACCCTGGTCACTGGCTGCATGCTCGTTTTTACAGGGGGCACATGTTTAAAAAAAAAAAAAGAAAAAAAGTAAAATAAAATAAAAGTCTGACTGTGCTAAATAAAACTAAACTGAAGTCACAAATCTGTGCGGATTGATATATATATTTTAAATAACAGCAACTCTGACCGGAGCGCAGACGAATGCGTTATCGTTTCTATAGTAACAGCTCACTCGCATCGGCTTTAATGTATGGAGATGTTTATTGGACATTTTTTAATGGAAGGAGTCTCCGGTGTCGGTGCTTTGTAACAGTCAGTACTTTTCTACGGTGGCTGAGAAGCGCAAAACAAAATAACTAAACTTTAAATTTAAACTTCCTTTAAATCCTTTAATCTGGAATAGTTTAGTCTTCGAAACATACCTGCGTTCTTTAGGTGTGTTTTTAGAGATCGCAAACTAATCTTTACGCCATGATACGCTATCAGTATATCCAAAATCACGGCATATGAACGTTCCTTCCTCAAAGTAGCGCTGAATGAATTCCATTTTCTTACAATATAAACATATATGTTTGTTATTTTCTTTTAATATCTTGAGTGACAGATGTCTCGTCCAATAAGCGGTAAGAATTCCATTCGTAAACTATACCTACCTTTTCCGGTTTGTCTGAATTGTCCTTATGTTTTTGGATTTGTTATTTTATTTTGCACTTTTCGGCCACTGTATTTTTCCCAGCAAGTCTTCAAGCACATTTTGGTTTCCTTGGTAACGACAAATACAAAGCTGTGTATTTTTGCTTTTTTTTTTTTAATCCTAGCGTTTGTCCCGCACAATGGCAGGGTCCAATGTTTTTAGTGGATCATTTGAGCAACATGATTTGGCACAGGTTTTACACCCTTCCTGTTGCAACCCTCCCATTTTTATCCAGGCTTGGGACCAGCAATGAGAGTTAACTCTTCAGTGGCTGGGTTGGTGCCCTGCCCAGGAATCGAACCCGGGCTGTGGCAATGAGAGCGCTGGAATCCTACCGCTGGACCACCAGGAGGCCATATTTTTTTTGCTTTATTAACTTCAGTAAAGACTGGCGAGGGAACTACTGTTTAGAGCTGCTATAGCAAGCGTTTTACAAATGTCCAACAACATGTAAGTAGAAAAATTCTAAACTGTATTAATGCTCTTAGTGCTGGATGAGATTGAAGAAATACAGTTTTACCCCAAAACATCTACTGACCCTCTCGGAGTACACTGTTAGCGCCTCTTCATGCACAAACACAGGCATATGAGCAGCACAAGCACAGCGAGGCCGACCGAGATGATGATGATCTTCTTAAATCCAGCTGCAACACAAAAGCACAGGGAATAATTCACTCAAAAATGACACGCAGTGGATGTTTGACAGAGCGGAAATACGGCTAGAAAACAAACGTAATGTCATTTCTTCCTGAATTTACAGTCTGAACTGAGGTTATTTTCTTCAGGACTTTTAAGGAAGATAATTACACCTTTACCAGTATAACCACCGTGAGGTGTAGTGTTCATGTTCTAGCCACTTTAGGTTAAACAGGTACTTGGGTGTTTAATGTGGATTTATAATCAAGCTATCATTTTTAGAAATCCAGTTATAATAGTATATAATCCATCTATACTACAGTAATGTACACAAAAGTGTTTGGTTTATTATGTCAAGCTTTGCATTGAGAAGATTTAAGACTAAAAATATCATAATAATACAATAATAATAATACGACTCACTCTTGTTCAGGGCTACAGAAATGCTGGCCTCCAGGCCCTGATGGAGCGCCGTACATATCACTTGCTCCTCGTCCAGCAGTCTGGACTGAAACTGTATGGTGGTGACCACCAGTGTGGTGCCGTCTCCCTGCGGGTAAACCGACATCTCGGAGGGCGCCAGCGTGAGGTTATGGCTCTCCACATTCCAGACGAGTTCTGTAGGAGGACGAGACACGGCTGAGCAGTTGGCCTGGATTATTCCTTTCTCCGTGGTGGTGTAGCTCACCTCAGGTCTGGGCAGGACTGTGAAAAACAACACAATGAGGCTATGAAGTTAGTTGCGTTGTTGCGGTGACGTTCAGAAGGTTTCTTATGCTATATCTGTCGAACAGATAAATAGATGTAACCTCAGTACTAGTAATTATTTCATGCCATGGACAGATTTCCATTTTTATTTCTACTTCCCCGAGTCTTAACATGCAAGTCGGATCTATTACAGACTACGACAGAAGCGTGACGCATGGGGTTTGGGAATGAAAAACACAGGTTGTGAAAAGACATGAGACAGTGTGAGAGGATGTGATCCAACCCACTGTCTGGAGGCACGATTATCCTCCAGTGACAAAAGCTACACTGTTCGGTTCAAGATTATCAGAGAAGAGACATAGAGGACCTCTGTTTCCCGGAGAAAAGTGACACAGTAATGGCAATAGGCCTCGGTCCAAAGCAAACGCCTTCAAATCAGCCTTCACAGTCACACTCTAGCACAGATCAGGATAATAGCTAGTGTTCGAGCCAAACAGAAGAATCTACTGTGTAGATATTCTGTGGTCTGAACAGGTAAAAATAACACATCTGTAATAAACCAACACCTCGGTGCAATTCCAAGAAACAGAATGATTAATCATTTTCCTCTTCTTCAGGAAGCGTACTTTGTGCTGTTGGCTGAAATCATCCCAAGGATCTGACCAGAGCACAGATCGAAAAACATGACCCCAGAATCTGATCCTGTCATATATTGACTAAGACCTTATGCATTCAGTTTTACTAAATTACTTGAAATCAAAAGTGCTTTATCCTGAATATGAAGTTTTACAGGAAATTGTAATGAAAAACCTCAGCTTTGGGGGGGCTTTGGGTGGAAGGCTAATACACAGTTCCGCCGAGACATGTGGTGCTGTAGTGCAGCATAACACACTGTAAGAAAAGATGATACATGAGCTCACACATGCCTAGGATTGGTCGTCCTCTCTTTCCTGTCAATCACAGAGAGACTAACCAATTCACAGATGGGATTTGAGCTCGCAATCTCCTAAAGATTTTCAATTTCTGCTGATTTATGTCAGAGACGGAATCAATATTACTTAATTCAGCATTTCATGTTTTAGTTAACTTTTCAACAAACATCAATTGAAAATGACCCTTTTGGAAAATCTTGCTAGTAATGCTAATCCTCATTCCTCATCCATATTTAAATATTGCTTGGTCAATCTTTATATATTCCTGTTGACATATATTTTATAACACTGTCATACTCTGCATTCTGAAATGGTCTTGTTTCTGCTCACGTTTCATTTTTCGAAAAAGGAGGTACGCTACAGTGAATAGAAGGAACATTAACGTTAACATTATCATCATCATATCCTACACTCCTATCATTCCTTTATTTAGGAGAAAAACAGGACATTTGTTCCCAAGGTGTAATACATGTTGAAATCCACAGCACAAAGAAAACAGCACTGAAATAGATGATGGGAAAGAACAAAATCTCAGAGCCAACAAATTTAGTAAGAGAGACCTTGCCAAGCTAAATACAGAGTGTAAAAAGATTTGTGACCAGTAGGTCACCCACTGTTTTATCTCTTTTTATTGTCTAGAAATGACGGCTTGGTTATATAATGACTTCCTTTTCCTGATAGCTGCAGCAGAGAGAGCAAGTCACAGGCTCGCCGTCTCTTTTTCCGACACACATGCATGTATTTATATACACACCCCCACACACACATACACACACACACACATATATATATTCACACAGATTTGTAAACAACACAGATTCTTTCATTTGAGATAAAAAAAAAAAGAAATGCTATGAACTGGCTTTGACCTGACAGACTGACCAATCAGGGTGCATTATTATTATTATTATTATTATTATTATTATTATTATTATTATTATTATTATTAATAAAAATAAATAAATAAATAACTTTTCTTAAGCTGATTTACTGAAGCTAAATATTTGTTTTTAAAAAAAGAAATTTTTCACATCATGAGCATTTTAAATTGGTCTTTTTGTTTCTTTTGAGGTGAACATATGTGCTACATCACACCACCTTGTCATTAATCCTTGCCTATATCAGCATGGCTGCTTTTTTTGAGTCTTTAGACCTACCATAGACAGCCAGGCATGCCGTGACGCTCCTCAAGCCCTCAGGGTAGGTGTGGAAGTTGCAGGTGTAACACCCCTCATCCTCCATCTGGACAGGTTCTATGGTTAACTGGCTGTGTCCCAACGTCTGGCTCAGCTTCACCCGCTCCTGGAATGGCAGCTCCACGATCAGTTTGCCGTTCTTGGTGTATGAGGCCACACGGGCAGTGTCGCCCTGCTCCGTCGTTTTCGTCCAGAGGATCTGATGGACCTTTTTGGCGAGTGCGTAAGTACACGAAAGCGTCACGTGCCTCCCGTGCACTGCTGTCTTGTTGCCTACTGACTCTGCTTTTGCTGAGAGAAAAAGAGGAGGAAAGTTTAATGTTGAGTTTCTACTCCTGTGTTCATTGGATGCTTAATGGCTCTTGCTTTCAATATAGGTTTTACCTTGAACCTGGGAAAGGGTTTCCTCAAGGGGAGAAAACAAAAAATCCAGATGAAAAGTTTACTTTTTGGAAACCATACTATGAATGAGAAATGTATACGAGTTGGACATGTCTGATGAGGTTCTCAACCACTGGTCTTTTATTGGTTACTGGCTTGTAACCATCTGCCTGCTTGTTTTCATTGTTCCCACTGCTACCATTGGTGACTCATCCATTTTTTGACCATATTTTCACATAATTTTTTATATTACCCTATATTTTGTGCTTTCCTCTCTGGATAATTGGTCATGGATTAAACAGGAAGTACTAGATGATAGGACAGGAAGATAAGTTCAGCTATAGGACCTGAACAGAAGGGCACCAAATAGTTTCCACTTCCTGTTGTGACCATCACAAAGTACCTCAAAGGGATAATTAAAGCTCATGCCATGTGTTCTCAGGAAACCTTGAAAACTTGGTACCAAGTACCACTAGAAACTGTACCCAAATTTGCACAACATTGCTGGTTCTGTTTCACCAGTCATATGCTCTTCAAAAGGTTCTTCAGATTGTTCCTTAAATTCTTTATCCAAGAAGCTAGAAAGTGGAACCCGTTTAAAAGGCTCAGAATCTTCAACTGTCTGAAGAACCATTGCAAAACCATTTTTCTAAGTGTGTGGAAGTCAATCATCTGACATTAATCATCACAACTTAGACTGGCTAGCATAACATGTTATTTTAGGTTTCATACAGCTGAATCATCAAGATCAGCACCACCTCACCATTTAAACGGAGACAAGTCTTCCCCCACTGCTGTCCCGATGGGTACACGTCAAACACACACGTGTAGCAGCCTTCATCCCCCGGCTTGGTCCTCTCAATTGCAATAGCACTCGTGTGCATTTCCTGGTCGAGGAGCTCCACACCATCTCTCTTGATGAGGGTCTCATGTTTTTCAGGCTGGTAAGAAAGGACACTTTCGTTGTGCAAATCCAGCCAACGAACCTGTTTGAGGAGTTCACCGCCTTCTAGGGTCACGTTGCAGCCTAGCGTAACAGGGCGGCCCAGCATTGATTGCAGGTTAGCCGGGGCAGTCACTCTATCTAGGATATAACAATTAAAAGGAATCAGCCAATCAGGTCTGTGCACTTAATAATAAAGAGAAAAGAATTTGTCCACAGGTGAATTCTTAAACTCATAAATTTTTTGTTACAGCTTTACTAATGATATTATAGTAGAATTGTTTAATGGCATATAGTCTGAAAACTGAGCAAAATTAATTTTTGCTTATAAAATCAATGGTAAAATAGAATTTTGCTTATAAAACCAATGGTATATGCAGTGAGTGAAGTTTTGTACATAAAACTAAATGCTGTGTAAATTATATAAACATAAAAAAGGCCAAATGTTTTTATTGGTGCAAATAGCTAGCAATGTTTGGGAGATACTTTTAAATAATATGAATATTGTTTTTTCAATATTCAGTTATAATATTAATTATCAGGTATAATATTAATTTTAATCTAAACATTTAAATTGATTCTCTTATGGGGTGCCAATATTTCTGGAGTTGACCACAATATGCAGTATAATAGCACTAGTACTAGGTGCATGATATAAAAATATTTCTAAAACATATCATTTTTAGCAAATAATAAAAATGTTGCTAAACTAAACTTTTAAAAGTAACGCCTTTAAATGCTAGTGTGTAACATATTACACTAAAAAAAGAACTTTAACAGTTGAATCAGCATGTCAGGATGGCAATGTTACAAGAATTCAAGGAAGCCAACTTGTAGGAAACGTTGTGAAAGGTTAACATTACAGTAAGCAAGGTTTACATTAGCAAGTGTTATCAAAAAATTCAGTTGTAGGAAATCCAACATAAGGAGTTTTACAAGTTTCTGTGAGGTTGAATTGATGGATCTACAGAAACTAAATACCTAAAGTGCTGCCTGGATTTTTTTTATTTAATCAAAAAAATGAAGAATGAAAACCACATCTTGTGGATCAGAATTAGGAATAATGTACATGTAGTTAGGTGATTATATACAGTATGTAGGGCCATACCTTGTAGTGTAGGGAGCAGTACCAGAGCCAACCACAGGCACACAAACACACACCTACACATCTTATTCTGGAAAAAAAAAATTTTTTTAGTTTTCAGAAGTTTTAACACACCTCTGCTTGTTTTTAAGCTGTTCTGACAGTAAAGTGTAAGCCAACACAGGTATTCACATGCACCTCCACCCTGAAAATGACTACGGATTACTGCTGATGTTGACTCAACCAAGACACTATAATCAACAGGCGCATGAAGCAATTAAATAAACACCACAGACCTTCATGGATTACCCTGAAAGATGCTTACCATATACTGAAACCAAGGTCTGTTTTTCTTTTTTAAATCGATCATGCAGTGTTGGTCATCTTCTTCACATTAATCATCTTAGTCAATGACCATCGTTTACTGTTATCCATCAATCTTTAGGAAGTAAATGTAAAATCTGCAAAATAAAGGATCCAGGTTAGTTAAATAGTTAAATAGTTAAATTGTTCAGAGTTTATTATAGTTTAGTAAGATATATGGGCCAGATGTTCAACTTTAAGAAACAACAAAGGCACCAGGGTGTGGTGTTTTACTCCACAGGGATTCACCACTCCACATTCAGTTACTCATCACTGCAGTGAGTATGCCATTATTCAACCATAATGAAAACATGTAGCCTTAAAGAATGTGGTTTTCAGTTTCCACTTTAATTCTGTTAGAACTTTAACAACAAACAACAAACAGCATTTCGGCTTCCTGGTTAAATAATAACTCCATAATAAAACCAATTATTCAGTAGCAGAAACAAATCAATAATGAAGGGTCTGTTTAAAAACATTTTACCCATAAATAATACATTACCTTTTGTAGTAGTTACGAAATAATTTGTATATTCATTTGTATGAAATCCAACATAGGGATTTTTCCAAATTTTTCTGTGGTTGAATTGGCGGATCTAAAGAAAGAAAAGACCTCATGTGCTGCCTGCAAAATTTTTATTTAATCCAAAAAATGAGGAATGAAATCCTCAGCATGTCTACCATGATTAGGGTTAATGTACATGTAATTAGGTGATTATGTCTGTAATGTTGAAAAAAATTGTAATTGTAGCAGTAATAACTGAGTATTACCAATCAGTCATGAAAGTGGCTTTTGAACATTTAGGGATAAAAAAAATTAGCCCTTATTTCCAAATCTTGGAATCTCACTAATTCTTCTTTTAAATGTCTATTAGCATGTATAACATTATGTTTTTCAGTCCAAAACCAATTCAGCAGTTTAAAGCTACTAGCAATTTATCCCAAATTATTTACGACTAAGAGGTAATTGTTATTTTTAGTATTTTTAGTATGTTATAGATTATATAAAACAACACTGTTTATGTTGAGAGATTTCTATATACAAATTTCTTTGAAGAAATTATTGTGAATGTCTGGATCGTCGTTTTATTTTCATACTCGTTTGGTGAGTTCAACTCAAAATAATTCTATTTTCACTATCACTTTGATCTACTCTCATATTTAAGATTATATTAATATCAGGACTATAAGGAAGCTAAGCTCTGGTCAGGAAATGAAAACCACTTCACATATTTACTTCACTGGAAAATGGAAATCAAAGCATACAATTAAAAATTTGTCCTAGACAATATATGATGTTGGATGTTGAGGAACATTTAAATACTTTTTAAGTCTGTAATGAAACCTGAGCTGATTTGAGCTAAAGAGATACAGAACTCTGTAATACTGTATACAGCATAATATCCTCCAGGTGAGTTTAACAACATTTTTTTTTTTTATTCCTCTCTGGACAGAAGTGTGTGTTTGAAGTGTAGTTACGGGAAACAACCTGCACCCTGCCGAGGCTGTTACCTTTCTGCTACTGTCTGGAAAAAAGCATAAAACATCTCGATTCCCTGCTTTCATGTCTAACCTGGCAGAGCAGCAGGACATCAGCATTAAGCGGTTACAGATTTTCCAGTTAAAAAAATAGCGACTTTGGCTACAGTAACCGAATTAAAGAAAAAGTGCTGAAGGATTTATGGAATTATTTTAGTACCATTTGAATGTTTTTAAATGCAAGTAGGCCTTCTACATAGAAAATATACTGACTTAGCATCAATGATTCCTCGCTCCTTCAGCTGAAACAACCAATCTCACCTGAAACACTTAAAATAAAAATGGATTAAAATACAATTTTTCTCTATTTTATGCTGAGCCCTGCCCCTGCTGTGCTATTAAAAGAGTCTGGTGTTTAACCTCAAGCACCCACACTGCCAGGAAATTCACTCATAGTGGCTTGGTTGTGGTTAGAGCAGACCCACACCCTTTACACACCTCAACTGAAGGCCAGCGTATTATCACACTAAATAGTGGCCTGCATCAAAATAATAGCTAATTTGAAAGGAACCCCAACGACCAGTGGGAACGCTATACTGAGATGATGTTTAGAGCGGTAGTGGCCAGTGTGGTTTGGGAAATGGGATGCAGCCTTTCAGAAATTTAATTTAACTGCATGGTTTATGGGTTCGGCCTGTTTGGAAATTAAACAGCTGGCTTCGTTTCTCTTTGCTTCAGACGAACAAGGAGCAAACAAATTGTGACAAATGCTGTTAGTCCATCAGAGTTAAAGAGTATAGTAGAGTTTTTGATTACTGTTTTTCTTAATGCAACAAGAGGATCTTAGCTTCAAAATGATTATTATTGCCTTTATTAATAATATCATCGTCACTATTGCTTATTTAAGCCCAGTGTGTCCGAATCCTGCTCCATCAGTCAGTTTTCTTTCGAATTTCTCACACGTGTGTAAACTTTCGACACATTTCTGCATTTTTCTCGAAAGTAAAAGTCATATAACAAACGCATGACAAAGAATTTACCACAAATAAATAAGAAATAAATCCAGTTAGCTTATCATGATAGTAGGATATACATAGTGTTATTAGGTTAGACACTGCTTTCTCATTATGTCTGATAGAGTCACATGATAAAGAACGATGTGCTTGCTTTGTTTAAATGTCTGTGCTTTATCCGTTTTGCTGAAACAATGCTCACAGTCTGTTCTATTCACACTGAGAACCCTAATGATGACTTTCAGCTCCTCTGATCACATCAGCGCTACAGATCAGAAGAACACGACTCTTTCTGACTCCAAACTCTACTTACTCGTCCTTGATGGCTCAAAGTGCATCAGATTACAAACTGCTGTGTCCTTGTGTGCTCATAATATTAAAAAAAAAATGCTGCTTCAGTATCCTGACTCTTCCTCTAATCCAAATGGCCTGAGGTTTGCGTTATCCAGTAACACACAATCACTCAAAACATGGTTTGGTTGTCCGT
>JAUCMX010000025.1:14716930-14726930 GCA_033459395.1 Hemibagrus guttatus | reverse complement strand
AAATACACTGATGATCTCCTCATCATGGCACCTGTTAGTGGGTGGGATATATTAGGCAGCAAGTGAACAATTTGTCCTCAAAGTTGATGTGTTAGAAGCAGGAAAAATGGACAAGCGTAAGGATTTGAGCGAGTTTGACGAAGGGACAAATTGTGATGGCTAGACCACTGGATCAGAGCATCTCCAAAACTGCAGCTCTTGTGGGGTGTTCCCGGTCTGCAGTGGTCAGTATCTATCAAAAAGTGGTCCAAGGAAGGAACAGGGTCATGGGCAGCCGAGGCTCATTGATGCACGTGGGGAGTGAAGGCTGGCCCGTGTGATCCAATCCAACAGACGAGCTACTGTTGCTTAAATTGCTGGAGTTGTTCTAGAAGTATCTAGTGGAGACCATGCCTCGACAGGTCAGGGTTGTTTTGGCAGCAAAAGGGGGACCAACACAATATTAGGCAGGTGGTCATGATGTTGTGCCTGATGGGTATACTTTTGTGTAAAAAAAAAAAAAAAAAATCACTTTATAACTTGCAAAACAGACAGAGTTCACACACAGCAGTACAGTTTTCCAATCAAACATTTGAGGAGAATCCATGCCATATACAATGAAACGCCTGAAAAACTGCTTAGCCACCATTATAAGGAAATGATTCACAGTAGTCAGTATCTATCAAAAGTAGTCCAAGGAAGGAACAGTGGTGAACCGGAGACAGGGTCATGGGCAGCCAAGGCTCACTGATGCACGTGGGGAGTGAAGGCTGGCCCGTGCGGTCCGATCCAACAGACGAGCTACTGTTGCTCAGATTGCTGAAGACGGTAATGCTGGTTCTAGAAAGGTGTCAGAATACACAGTGCATGACAGGTAAAGGCTGTTTTGGCAGCAAAAGGGGGACCAACACAATATTAAGCAGGTGGTCATTGTATCATTGGTCATTGAATGGTGTAATGCTCGGTTTATCCGCCAGAGGGAGCCAGTGTTCTTCGTGACTAGCAGTAAACCAGTGGTGGGCGGGGGGTGCTGACGTCACCGCTCCCTGTGAGGTATCCGGCGGAGAGTTTCCGTTGCTCGGCCTTTTCAGCTGAGCGTCTCCGCCGGGCTGCAGTCTCAGAGCCAGCGCCTCCTGAACCACCGCCCCACAATCCGACAAAATGATCATCTACAAGGATATCATCAGCGGTGAGAATTCTCTTTAACGCTGTCTGAATGCCTCCTCCTTTGTGACCTTGCCGATATTTTTGGTGTTTAACGCATTTTGTTTATTTATTTTCTTTTGAATTCTCCCTCTCTCGGTGAAGCCTGAGGCCTAGTTAGCCTAGCTAGCTTTTACTCTCATGAGCTCGCCCGCTTGCGTTGAATTAAAACGCCTTGTTTTTCATTTTCTTACGCTTTGTAATCAATGTGTAGAGTTCAAACCTATTTAGAGAAGAATTTCGGGTGAATTTAAGCCGAGCGCCAAGTCACGAATTAAAACAAAATCACTTTATTAGCCTGTTAGCTGTTATGCTAAAATGCCGGCATGTTGACTAGCCCAGGTTTTTTTTTTTTCTTCTTCCCACCGGCGCGCTTTAAATGGACACGTAGCTTTAAGCTAACTTACCTCTGTAAAAGTTCCCTCAGGCTCACAAGTCTTTGCCTTAATGTTTATTAGAAGTCGAAACTGAATAGGAATTGCTTTTATAAAATATATTGAGTAAGAATTTTGTTTCTAGTTATCACTAGTCAACTAGGTAAATATTCCTTGTTTTTTTTTTTTGTTTGTTTTTTTCCTCCAGGCCTTGTGTCCATTTCAGTCCAGTTCAACTCGTTTGTTTAAAAGAAACAGATCTTGACCAACACAAGACTTTTTAAACTCTTAACCTGTTGTCTTTTTAGTGTGTTTTTGTGATCAGCTGATGTGATTCCTCCAAGATGAACAGTTTGTACTAACTCTGCTGTTTGTTTTTTTTTCGTTTCAGGAGACGAGATGTTCTCGGACATCTACAAAATCAAAGAGTCGGAGAACGGGATGATGATCGAAGTCGAGGGAAAGGTAACCGGACTCCTCCTATGATTACAGTGCTTATGAGTCGCTTCCTTTAACTTGCACGTTAATGTTTGGTCCAAACAGGTGATTCAGTTATTTGACTCAGTGAGTCATACGCAGAAATGACTCTCTACCCTGCCCTGAGACTCTCACGCTCATCACATCAATGTTGCATTTAAATGTTTCCTAAAATCTTTGTGTGGTTTTTGCTTTTTGCACACGTTTCAAGGATTTTGAGAGAAAATGGCTCAGGAATGCTATGAGGAATCCGTTAGGTTCGTATTGGGCTAATCTTGCCTGAGGAGGAATGTGTACTATCAACCGTTTCTTTCCAAACGAGTAATAAAATGACTTTGAAGCAAATTCGCCCGTAGCCTTGTTTCAGGCAGGAGCATTTGAATGTTTCTTCTTTTGAGGAATTGTAAAGGGACCTGGATGCGGATCCCAGTCAGTGGGAATTCCATCAACATTTCAGTTTGCTTAGTTTTCACAATAATACGGTGCATTCCTGATTTTGCGGCATCAGAGTAAGCCTGGATGTGTTATAGGTTACGGTTTTCATTCGATTAAACCGTTCGTTGTAAATCTACAACTGCTGAAAGTTTACAGTGAAGACTGTGACTGAAGGAACCTTTCCTGGAGAAGCATTATTCTTGTGTAGGTTTTTTTGTTTATGAATGATTTTGCAAGTTACAAAAAGCGGAAGAGTAGCTAAATAATAGAATTAATCATTTCTTTATGATGGTGGCTAAGCAGTTTTCCAGGCGTTTCGGTGTATATGGCGTGGATTCTCCTCAAATGTTTGATTGGAAAACTACTGTTGTGTGAATTGTCTGTTTTGCAAGTTATAAAGTAATTTTTTTTTTTAATACACAAAAGTACACCTATCAGGCATAACATCATGACCACCTGCCTAATATTGTGTTGGTCCCCATTTTGCTGCCAAAACAACCCTGACCTGTCGAGGCATGGTCTCCACTAGATACTTCTAGAACAACTTCAGCAATTTGAGCAACAGTAGCTCGTCTGTTGGATCGGATCACACGGGCCAGCCTTCACTCCCCACGTGCATCAATGAGCCTCGGCTGCCCATGACCCTGTCGCCAGTTCACCGCTGTTCCTTCCTTGGACCACTTTTGATAGATACTGACCACTGCAGACCGGGAACATCCCACAAGAGCTGCAGTTTTGGAGATGCTCTGATCCAGTGGTCTAGCCATCACAATGTGGCCCTTCGTCAAACTCGCTCAAATCCTTACGCTTGTCCATTTTTCCTGCTTCTAACACATCAACTTTGAGGACAAATTGTTCACTTGCTGCCTAATATATCCCACCCACTAACAGGTGGCATGATGAGATCATCAGTGTTAACTTCACCTGGCACTGCTCAGAATATTGTCTGATTTGTCTATACGTATCTAACTCGGTCAACTTGAGGAGAGGTAGAGATTGTACCTTTTAAACTCAGTATTGCCATAAATTTATCACATTGTCATAGTCATTTTTTTTTTTTAGGTTATCTCGTTGTCTTGCTCTGGCCTGCTCAGCATAATGTTGATTCCAAACCCTTCCAGCAGGACAGCGTTTTTGCTGATATATCCCGTTTGTGTCTGCAGATGATCAGCAGATCAGAGGGAGAAATCGACGATTCGCTGATCGGTGGCAACGCGTCTGCAGAGGTCCTAGATGACGGCTGTGATTCGACGACAGTCAGTGGCGTCGACATCATCCTCAACCACAAGCTCCAGGAAACCAGTTACGACAAGAAGTCTTACATGGTCTACATCAAGGACTACATGAAGGCGTGAGTGTTCAGCAGTGTTTTATAAAAACCCTTCAGAGAGAACGATGTAGAGTTTGTGCCATTTGTTTTGGACCGTTAGAAAGCCATACCTCAGATTTGCTGAAAGTCGGTTGTGGCAATACAGTTGGTTCTTGCAGTATAGTTGCACAACCTACTAACTTGTCAGTGTAACGTTTTGTCGTTTCCTGTCCTGTCTAAAAGGATTATCAGGATGATTTTATGGATTTGGTAGCACAAGCTGAACTCACCCTACCCTCAAACTTTCATAGCTTACTGGGTCATGGGAAGCATTTCAGAGCATTGTTTAGGATCTTTTTTGCTGTCTGTTTTAATTAATGGAAAAAAGTGTCACTTAAATGAGACAAGATGGGCATCTGGAGTTGCTTTTTAGGATTAATCTGTTGACAAGCTAAACACTGTTTTGTTTGGCTTTAGTGTTAGTTTCTTTTTCCAGTCTAACCTGTCCAAAGTCTTGTGCTGCTTTTTGTTCATAGTATTTTTTTTATTTTTTGGCATCTGTTGACAGCCCAGTTGCTTCTCTTATGAGCGAGTGGGTTTAAAATGTATAGATGCTAAATAAACCGTCCCTGCGCTTTCTTCATGTCAAGTCTGTGACCTGGGAGATTGAATTGGGGACAACATGACTTCTTTGTGAAATCCATGTTGGTGGAGGTGTGTACCAATGCATGACACGTCTTTGTTTTTTTTTTACAGGGTGAAGGCCAAACTGCAGGAAACGAGCCCTGAACGAGTAGAGCCCTTTATGGCTAATGCTCAAGCTGAGGTCAAGAAAATCATTGGCAACATCAAGAACTTCCAGGTAAGTGTGTATGCGCACACGTGTTCAAAAGAGGACACGTTATAACCACGTATGTACGATGATGACGATCTTAGGACACCTTTGGAGGTCACGACCAGTGAAACTAAATCACATCCTGAGTACGATAGACCGCTGAAAATCACCAACCAGCTTTTGTAGATTTTTATTCTGATCAAAATCTTCCTTGGTGCAGTTTTTCACAGGGGAATCCATGAACCCAGAGGGATCCATCGGTCTGCTTGACTTCCGTGAGGATGGAGTGACGCCGTACATGCTTTTCTTCAAAGACGGTCTTGAGACAGAGAAATGCGTGAGTGTCCACTGTGTGTGTGCGCGAGACGGCTAAAGATGTGTCGGGTTCATGATTGTGTCAGAAGTAGGAAGCAACTTTAAACATAAGTTTAATGTTAAATTATTTACTTCTCTATATAGGATTTCACAAATACAGGGTTGATGAATTCAGAACATTTGGAAACTTCATTTATTTGTGCAATCTTCAGAAAGCGCTTTTTTAGTTTAGATAGTGATGGGAGTTGGAGGAAGTTTAAAAAAAAAAAAAAAAAAAGGGCAGTGCCTCATTTGTGGCATCTACTGATAGACCTGCTGCCGTTATCAGTGGCCTCTGGGTTTGCACTGAGATGCGACAGGAATCCTCCTCGCGCTTTCTATCTGTCCTGTAACGTGGCAGAAGCAGGTTGAAGAGAGGAGGACAGGCCGCCCCTGTCGGTCAGGCTGTGCTGATGTTTAATGCTCTGCATCATTGAGTTAGTGTAGACTGGGTAAACTGTCCACTGCTGACCAGTGTTAAACAGTTCAGTTCATTTTCTTACCTAACATTCATGTTTTAAACAAGATTTCCTATTCAATATGTGGCACTGTAAAACTGACCAACAAACAATTCTTGGTCAAGTGCGTCTTCACACTCGGCTTATTTCTTAAGGCTTGAACGAAAATGTTTATAACTGATTTCATGCTCTCGTTATATACTATAATATCTGGAGGTGGGTCATATCGTTTTTAACTAATAAGCCAAGGAAGCTAGAACAAAGCCAAATGGGCAAACTTGTGAGCATAAACATCAAATTCTTGAAAGAACTCCACTTGACAGTCAAGCTGCTATAGTGAATATTCATGAAGGAGGATGGTCTTGGTCAATACCAGCTAGCTGCTGGTGTAAATGTCTAATCTCACCATTTAGGTTGAAATTGTCTAATCTGTGTGATTTCTCTTTAGTAAACTACCCTGCTCGTGTCCCTGACTGCTTCTCATCAGCGACTGGCCGTGAAAGCTTTTGGATCAGATCACTCATTCCACACGACTCCCCATCAGGATCAGGACCAGAAGCTCTTTTAAATCTCTCCTCCCTCCCTCCTCTACGGCCACCGCTTCGATTCCTATAATCAATGTCCATGCGGAACTCGAAGCTCCTCCACACCCCAGCGCAGGAGGGGTGAACAGTATTTTAGTGAGCTGGATCACATCAGAGCTTTGCATTGTCAGAGGAAAGCAGACATGATGCAGCTCACTTTAGGGTTTATTTTTTTAATTTCATCAACTTTTTGACTGCCTGGGAAATTGGTTTTGCTGTGTGCATGTCGGCGCTCAGATGGCAGTTGTACAGGTATTATCGTCCCCTCTTCCCATGTTGTCCGAATCACAGAATTGTATAGGATTTCTTGGCAATATTTGTGAAATAAATAAAGTCAAGCTGCTGGCTAAAAGGTGTGTGTGTGTGTGGAGAGTTCTTCATTTACACCTTCTTTTTCTGGTATAAAGGAACACTGTATTAATCTCCTTCTCATGTCTTTGTGGGAATAAACTAATATGGAGGGTTTTTATATATATATATATATATATACACACTAATAAACTAATACTGTATGGAGTTCTGAGGCTTTAGGGTGAGGTCCAGGTTAAACTTTGTCTTGCTTAAGGTTTAGAAATGTCAATGATGCTTTAAATCACTTTATAAACAATGAACCGGTTCTTCCGGTGTCTACTTTATTTGTTGATGCAATTTTGGAAGCTGGCCATGAAGAATTAATAAGAAAAATAGTTAGCATTTTGGTATAAAACTGATTAAATGTTTTGTGTGTATTTGTTGGTAAACTTCAATGGAGCATTGGTGGCTCAGTGGTACATTTCTCGCCTATCATGTGGAAGGCCCGGGTTCGATTCCACCCAATACCTCAACCCCAGCCACTGGATGCAGTGCCGGTCCCAAGCCCGGAAAAATGGGAGGGTTGCATCAGGAAGGGCATGCGGCGTAAAACATTTGCCAAGTTGTTGTGCGGACCAGTTAGTCCGCTGTGGCGACCCCGAACAGGGAGCAACTTCTGTTGTTAAACTTCAATACTTCACCACATCATTCCCTATATTGTTACTGAACACACCTTCAGCTTCACAGCTGGTCAATTATGGATCAAAGGCTAATTAAGCAAAGCAGACAGCATCATAACTAATAACTTTGTAAACAATATTTTTATAGTGGGTTGCGACGACAGGAAAGAAAGAGGCACCTATTCAGAGATCAGACCCAGAGTCGAATTGTTTTGTACTAAAGATTTATTTCAGCAGTGTGTACAGCACAAAACGAAGTAAAATCCTAAACAGTGAAAGGGTTTGTCTAGATACTGCAGCATTATCACCTTCTCATTATTCTGCAGAAATAAACTAAATCCATGATACAATCTTCACTCTAACGTTGTAGAATGGTTTGTGATTTTTTTTAAACAAAACACTAGACTCTTAAAAGCTGCATTAAGAAACAAGTTGTTAGATTTTTCCTATACTTCTTATACTATATAGTTTCCGTGACAACTGATTTCCCGGCTGCTTCATGATAGTGAGGAAAGATGAAAAGGACAGCAGTTTATGGCTCAGCGCTAGAGAGAGAGAGGATCTGCTCAGTCGCTCTTCTCCTCGCTCTGGTAATGTCTGTACTCGGGCTTCAGCTCCCAGGTGTTCTTGTGAGTTCCCTTCACGTTGTAGATCCCGATATCACGCAGGATCTCCTTCAGGTAAATCTGTTGGACACACACACACACACACACACACACACACAGTCAAAAGTAATCTCAGATTTATAGCAACATCATTGTCATCATAGCGTCAATCAGTCATGATATCAACGTCATTCAGTCATTATTCGGTCATTCAGTCATGATATCAACGCCATTCAGTCATTATAGCATCATTCAATCATTTTAGCATCGTCATTCAGTCATTATGGCATCATTCAGTCATGATAGCATCATTCAGCCATGATACCAACATTATTCAGTCATTATAGCATAAGTCATTCAGTCATGATATCAACGCCATTCAGTCATTATAGCATCATTCAATCATTTTAGCATCGTCATTCAGTCATTATGGCATCATTCAGTCATGATAGCATCATTCAGCCATGATACCAACATTATTCAGTCATTATAGCATAAGTCATTCAGTCATGATATCAACGCCATTCAGTCATTATATCAACGCCATTCAGTCATTATAGCATCATACAGTCATGATGTCATTCAGTCATTATAGCGTCATTCAGTCATAGCATCATACAGTCATGATATCAATGTCATTCAGTCATGATAGCATCGTCATTCAGTCATTATGGCATCGTCATTTAGTCATTATAGCATCATAGTCATGATATCAATGTCATTCAGTCATTATAGCGTCATTCAGTCATTATAGCATCGTCATACAGTCATGATATCAATGTCATTCAGCCATTATAGCGTCATTCAGTCATTATAGCATCGTCATTAGAGCATCATACAGTCATGATATCAATGTCATTCAGTCATTATAGCGTCATTCAGTCATTATAGCGTCATACAGTCATGATATCAATGTCATTCAGTCATTATAGCATCATTCAGTCATTATAGCATAGTCATTCAGTCATTATAGCATCATACAGTCATGATATCAATGTCATTCAGCCATTATAGCGTCATTCAGTCATTATAGCATCGTCATTAGAGCATCATACAGTCATGATATCAATGTCATTCAGTCATTATAGCGTCATTCAGTCATTATAGCGTCATACAGTCATGATATCAATGTCATTCAGTCATTATAGCGTCATTCAGTCATTATAGCATAGTCATTCAGTCATTATAGCATCGTCATTCAGTCATTATAGCATCATACAGTCATGATATCAATGTCATTCAGCCATTATAGCGTCATTCAGTCATTATAGCATCGTCATTAGAGCATCATACAGTCATGATATCAATGTCATTCAGTCATTATAGCATCGTCATTCAGTCATTATAGCATCATTCAGTCATTATAGCATCGTCATTCAGTCATTGGAGCATCATAGTCATGATATCAATGTCATTCAGTCATTATAGCATCGTCATTCAGTCATTAGAGCATCATACAGTCATGATATCAATGTCATTCAGTCATTATAGTATCGTCATTCAGTCATTATAGCATCATTCAGTCATTATAGCATCGTCATTCAGTCATTAGAGCATCATACAGTCATGATATCAATGTCATTCAGTCATGATAGCATCGTCATTCAGTCATTATGGCATCATTCAGTCATTATAGCATCGTCATTCAGTCATTAGAACATCATACAGTCATGATATCAATGTCATTCAGTCATTATAGCATCGTCATTCAGTCAACCACCAGGAGGCTAACGATAATAACACGAGATGTAAAGTAAATAGAAATCTAAAGTTTTGAGTCGTACTATTTGAATTCAAACTTTGCTTATTTTTTCCTTACAACAAATAAATCTGTTATTAGCGGAAATACGTAACGGATGAAAAGACCTGAGCGATGTGCCGTCACAGGAAATTCATCAACGACGGCTGGTGTAATCCTACCTGATGTGAAGTTGATTATTTTCCTACTACAGGACGTCCTGGTGTGTTTGACTCCTCTTACACCACAACAATGATAAAAATTCAATTTATTAAAGAGCTTTTTTTTATCCTCTTAGCCCTTAATCATGTTGTTGTGGACTTGTGTGTGTAAACGGTTACTATAGAAACGTATCGTAAATGGATATAATCTTTCATATAAACCTGCGTTTGAATTACGGCTGGAGTACAGAAAATTCATCAACACCTTCTGACCAATCAGAATCGAGATCTGGGATAATTCACTCCTCCAACAGCTTATTTTAATTTAGCTACACTGATTTAAGTCATTAATGTGCATGATGGGACAATAAATAAACAAACAAACAAACAAATAAAAACGGAATCCTCTGGTTTCTTACCACAGGCTGTTTGGTGATGTCCACCAGGTCTTTAATGTTGTAATACTGGTGCTTCTCAAAGGCAGAGAAGAGCATGTCCAACACCTGCTGCTTGTCTG
>JAUCMX010000025.1:14669016-14716430 GCA_033459395.1 Hemibagrus guttatus | reverse complement strand
TTTTCTTCTTTGTTAAATAACAATATTTTTTAATAATAATTTGTTTATTATTAGTTGCACTATATTCAGAGCTGCCATTATAGAAAATTTATCAACACCTTCTGACCAATCAGAATCAAGAACCAATCTTTTCTTTTCGTTTTTAACAGTTTGGGAAATTTTTTGGTTTTTTTTTAAATTTATTTATTTATTTATTTTTTAAAGACGACTTATTTCTGCCACTATGTCTCAGGGGGTGTAAACTTTTGCAGAGAAAAATGTTACATGAATAACGATAGTATACTGGTAATATAAATAACTACATATCAATAAAATTGTTACATTACTAGTATATGAACTAATTCTACATCTAAAAGCTTTCTGTGCAAAGGTTTGTACCCCCTCTTTAAAAAAAAAAAATTATTAATTTATTTTATAAATAATTATTCTTTAAATAATATATATATATATACATTATTAATTATTATGTGAACAAAAATTTTACACTTTAGTGTAAAACAGTGAGCAGTGAAATAAACTGACCCTGGCTTTGCGCTCCCGGTCGGCGGGCGTGTCGGTCCAGATGGAGCGGTCTTTATTCTCGGGTCCTGATCTCTTTTTAAAGGTTCGTGCTTCCAGTCCGACGTGCTGCAGCTCAGGAGGCAGCTCCATCATCCAGCTCTCCCTCTGAGGCTTCTCAGGTTCATCCTGAAACAAACCGAGCGTCTCAGAACAAGCCAGTGTTTTAGTTCCTAATGGAACAGAACAGGACACAGATCTCTCACCTCCCGCCCCAGTAATCGGTCCTTCATCCTTTTCGCTCTTCTTTCAAAGTCCAGTGCCACGGAGCTCTGAACTTCCCCTTTGCATGGCATGGGCCCGAACATGTCCCCGTCCTCTTCCTCACTACTGGAAGACTCCGCTTTGTATCCAGGAGGAAGTGCCGGTCCTAGAATCCCTCTTCCTTCACCCTCTTCCTCATCCTCATCCTCATCATCATGCTGCTGCCTTTTAAAGCCTGGAGGCAGTGCGGGTCCGAGCACCGGCAGCCTACATGTAACAAGAGAAATACAAGGAAGTTAAATGTAAAAGGGAGCAGTACTCTGCCCTGAGGGTCACCACGAGATAAATCATTCAGTACTGTACTGGTTAGTCACAACATGAGACTGGTGAGTCCTGCAGAGACTCAATACAATTCACTGGACATGATTAGGAGAGCTGATGTGAAAGCAAACTAATATATTTTGATTATTTTGCAACAAGGATTTAGAAGTGACGTCACAAGGAATACACACTCCTAGAATGCAAAACAGGACAAATCCTCATTAAAATGACTTGTTAAACATCACATCTCCTACCACTAGCTGGCTGCAAGTTTAGATGTCAGTAAAATTGTACTGATTAGGTCCCAAGACTGGAGTGTTAATGATTCTGTCAGTATGGTATCACTTCCAGGTATCAGCAAGACTCTAAAAATGGGATGAAGATGGAAGCTGTAGACCTCACTTATGGTTCGCATCTCTTGTCCTGGAAAACACCTGTCATATATTTTATAGCGTTATTCCCTGCTCTAATCTCAGCCCAATCTAACCAGCTCAATCTCAGCCCTGAATCAGACATGTTGAATCAGGAAATACAATCAATTAAAGAGGACTTATTCCCAGTTATGCTTATTTTGTCTCACCTTTCAGGTGAACTGTCTTGCTTTTGGTATCCTGGAGGCAGAGCTGGACCAAAAAACCCATCATCATCATCATCATCATCATCACACCCTTCAGCTGCTTCTCCTGTCCTGCATTTCAGATATTACTGGTTTATTTGTCACACAGAACAGGAAGTAAAATTTATATAATTGAAATGGAAGTACAAGTCTTGTACTTATAAGGCAGACTGTCTCCTGATCCTGAGTATTTGGCTCTCTTGAACACGACCTGTTCCTGATCACTAGATGAACTGGAGGATTTATAAAGCGGGGGAAGAGCTGGACCTATGACTGCAAAAGATAACATTTTTAATACACAGGAAAAATAACATTTATTAAAATCCTCATGTACAGGTCGTGCGAGGTTACTATGCTTCACGGTTTAAGCTGGATTTTAACTTGTTGCACAGACGAGTAGCATATTAGCTCAACAATAAGCATGATTTAAACATACTCGTGTCGTCTTCATCTGATTCATCGCTTCTACTCGCTCGTAACCCCGGTGGTAAAGCAGGACCGATTATATTATCACTCGACATGACTACAAATCCATTCAAATATAAAAAAACATGCTAGAAATGCACTACTAGCGCATATAAAAATACAAACTTCCGGTTACAGAATAAAAGTCCGGAAATACAGTTTCACTTCCTTCCGTCAGTGAACGGTAGATGGCGTACAAATCGTTAAATTGAATTCTAATAGCAAAGATCATTTAAATAGTTTGCGTTATGTTGGTTTAAATAAAAAATTAATTAATATGTTCATTCAATATTTGTTTAATATTTTTAATATTTTTGCAGTTAAATTATATATATACGTAAGATAACTTTGTATGAGCAATCATCATATGGTGTTTTATTCTATCTATCTATCTATCTATCTATCTATCTATCTATCTATCTATCTATCTATCTATCTATCTATCTATCTATCTCTCTCTTAGTTTGTTTGCACTCAAACTACACAATTTATCCGTTGCTTTATTACCGCTTCAGTCCTGTAGGTGGCGATGTTCGCTGGATGGCAGCCACTTCAATTCAAAAAAAGAAGAAGAAGAAGTGCGTGATTTCCGGTTTGCTTTGTTTACGGTTGTCTCTAAGCGGCGGGACGCTTGAACCGAATAGGGCTGGGTACGCGGGTTTAATTTGACTTAAGACATTTTATCTTGCTTTTTTTATTAATAACACAGATGGCGTAATATATATTTATATAACACTTTGTGCTGTGCTTTAGTGCCAGTGTCAACAGGCTGCTAAGTTAGTTAGCATAACTGCAGTTATTGATGACTTTGCAAGCGCCAGTTTTGTCCGGAAGTGAAGTTAAGTGAGAGTAATATGGGTTTTATCTTTCGGAATATTCGTACACCTTACATGTGAAAACATTGGTTACACAGTGAAGGGGTAAATCTCTCTCTCTCTCTCTCTCTCTCTCTCTCTCTCTCTCTCTCTCTCTCTCTCTCTCTCTCTCTCTCTGTCTGTCTGTCTGTCTGTCTGTCTGTCTGTCTGTCTGTCTGCCTGCCCCTCTCTCTCCCTCTGTCTGTCTCTTTCACTCCCTGACTGTTTGCTTGTAGTCTGTCTGCTCTCTCTCTCTCTCTCTCTCTCTCTCTCTCTCTGTCTGTCTGTCTGTCTGTCTGTCCCTCTCTCTTTCACTCCCTGACTGTTTGCTTGTAGTCTGTCTGCTCTCTTGCTCTCTCTCTCGCTCTCTCTCTCGCTCTCTCTCTCTCTCTTTTAGTGCATTTCCGCAGTGATGTTCTTTTTTTCAGAACATCCCGTGTTGTCACACATGTTTAATAACATACTTTTCCCCCAGTACTTAAGGCCGGCAGGAACATGGCCCCCAAAAAACAGAAGGAGAGTCAGCGGGTGAACATCTCCAGCTCTCTAGAGTCGGAGGAGATCAGTCTGGAGACCACAGTACCCACAGAGGACATCTCCTCCTCAGATGAGAAAAGCAGCACTCACAAAGTCACCAAACAGGTGCTGGAGAGGAAGGAGCTTCTGCACAACCTCCAGCTCCTGAAAATCGAGCTGTCGCAGAAAAACCTCATTATCGACAACCTCAAAGTGGAACATCTGACCAAAGTGAGAAACCACAAGGATGCTCTGAGGTTACTTTGCTTGAAGGCGGATTGGATTGATGCACGTGTGTGTGTGTGTGTGTGTGTGTGATGTAGATGGAGGAGCTGGAAGAGCAGCTGAATGACGCACTGCATCAGAAGCAGATCCTAGCCCTTCAGCTGGACAGCCAGATCAAAGTGCAGCAGGATGAGAACAGGTTAGTACACACACACACACACACACACACACACACACACACACACACACACTTCCATGTGCTGGTCAGGTTGGTATATTTAAACCCAGATGCTTCTGCACAATGATTTAGTGTTAAATACAGATGGTAATAAATTGACGTCAGATACCCTGAGAGACACAGACAGGAGGACGGATAGAGACAGACAGAGGGACGCAGATTAGACAGGCAGAGGGACGCAGATTAGACAGGCAGAGGGACGCAGATTAGACAGGCAGAGGGACGCAGATTAGACAGGCAGAGGGACGCAGATTAGACAGGCAGAGGGACGCAGATTAGACAGGCAGAGGGACGGATAGAGATGCACAAACTAGACAGACAGAAGCACACAGATTAGACAGACAGTAGGATGGATAGAGATACACAGATTAGACAGAGAGTAGGACGAATAGGCAGGAGGTAGGGAGGAAAAGACAGGCAAGGGGATGGATACAGATGGATAGAGTGAAACAGGTGGACAAGAGGATGTATAAAGAGGGACAGACATACAGAAAGATGAATGCACATGGACAGAAGGACACAGATAGACAGACAGGAGGATGGATGTGCAGAATGACAGACAGAAACACCCAGACAGATAGAGGGACAAGGACACAAACTGACAGCTCCAAAGAGATGGATAGACACGGTAACAGGCTGATAGTTGGGTAGACTTGGAAACAGACCGATTATACAAAGACACTGACAGATAATGGGAGAGAGACAGACGCAGACAGGACAGCAGACACTAACAGGCTGATGGACCCAGACATACTTTATTAATTTTCTTTTTACCAATAATTTGAGCAAACCTTGTTTTATCTCTTAAAAATGTAATGTCTTTAATCCAGACCCCTACCTAGGGCACCTAGATAGTCATCTGCACTGCTGAGAGGAAGTAACACCTCTGTTTCATTCTTCTGATTCCTCACATTGGTGCGATGGAGAACATTCAGCACACCGTCGATTCTGACACTATGGCGTATCTTGTGTTGATCACAGGAAGCAGCAGGCTCTGATGAAACAGGAAATGGACGCCATTTTGGTGCGGCAAAAGCAGCTGGAGAACACTAACAGGCAGCTGTGCGAGCGGGCCGGCGACATCCGACGCAACCTGAGGGACGTCGAGCTGAGCGAGGAGAAGTATCTGGAGCTGCGAGATCTTCCTGAAGACAAGCTCTCCATCCCTGAATATGTAGCGGTGAGTATGTCTGTGTACATGCCGCTCGTAAGTGTGAGTGTGTGTGTGTGTGTATCTGTAATCTCTTCCACTGTGTATTCAGGTGCGCTTCTACGAGGTGGTTACTCCGTTAAGAGCTCTGGTGACTGAGCTACAAGTGAAGAAGAACGACCTGACGGATGACCTGGACAGTCATCGCAAACAAATCAAATCCCTCTTGGAGGTACGCCAATGATTATAAGTAATTGAACCCAGAGAGCAAGCTAGGTTGGCTAATTAGCCGGTACTAGTTAGGACTGGTAAGTGCCATGTCTGTACATGTCCAGAAAAATAAACAGGAAATCCCACACCTGTCACCTTTATATGACGGTGAGTCAGAAGGTAGCAGTACAAAGACCTACTAAAGACAGTAGTACATTTTCTCTGATTTTTTAAAAAAAAAGGTCTTTAGTATATGATTGAATTTTAGTATATGATTGAATAAGCCTCCTGGTGGTCCAGCAGCAGGATCCCAGGTTCAATTCTCGGGCAGGGAGCTGACCCAGCCACTGAAGAGTTAAGTCTCAGTGCCGGTCCCAAGCCCGGATAAAATGGGAGGGTTGCGTCAGGAAGGGCATCTGGCGTTAAAATCCTGTGCAAAATCGAAACATGCGGTCCAAATGATCCGGGAGGAGCCGAAAGAACAACGGGAAGTGTATGGTTTGATGTTCTTCAGCTTTAAACCGATTTGTTCCATGTTCCCGTGCAGAGCTATGAGGACGAGAGAAGAGCGCGCTCGGAGCTGGAGATCCGCTGCCAAAGACTGACGCTGGAACTGGCCGACACCAAGCAGCTCATCCAGGAGGGAGACTACAAACGTCAGAACTATGACAAAGTGAAGCGGTGAGGACATGGAACGAAGTATGTAGATGCTTGACCATCACATCTCATATGTGGTTTTATTCAAAGCCATATGTGGTTTGCTTCCAGGCTTTAACAAACCTGGAAGCAAGCAATTATAGAGAATGTCATTGCGTGCTGTAGCTTTAATTTCCCTAAGAACTGAGAGACTCAAGCACTGTTCCAGCATGACCATGCTCCTGTGAATAACACAAAGCCCCTGAGTTCCAAGAAGACATGGTGTGGAGGTGAAGGTTGGAGTGGAAGATCTCAAGTGTCCTGCACAGAGCCCTGACTCTTACTCAGCCCCACTGAACACCTTTCAGATGACCTGGAACCACAACACTGTTTGAGCTCACTAATGATCTCGTAGCTGAATGAACAGTAATCCCCTCAGCCTCACTCCAGCATCTAGCCTTCTCTGAAGAGAGGAGCTGATTATAACAGAAATGAGGGAATAAATCAAAAGGGTGTGACGGTCAGGTGTATTTACTCTAGAAGCTCAAGATTTTAGCAGTAATTGAATCAACACAAGGTGGTAGCATTGCTGCCTGTTAAAATCAAGAAGTCTTGAAAATGAAGATGCACGTAACATCCAGAATATCACACATTTCTTCTTCGTTGGTTAGTTGGTTGGTGAAGCAGATTGAGAGACATACGTTTTTGCTATTTGAAATCTGTTTACATGACAATTCAATCGATCTCTTTGTCCAATACTTTGTTCGTATCAGAGAAAGAGACGGTTACGAGGTCGAGGTCAGAGAGCTGAGGAGGAAGCAGGAGATGACGGACCTGACCCAAACCGCCCTGACCAAGGAGAGGAACGATCTCAGCAAAGAGGTAACCAACAAACCCGAACCCTCAGGATCCCAAGAACCTGCTTCATCTCTGTTTGATCTTGTGTCTTGTGTTGGTTTCTGTTGCGCAGGTGGCCACGCTGCAGCAGTCTGTCACTCTGCTTCAGAAGGATAAGGAATATCTGAGCAGGCAGAACATGGAGCTGAATGTGCGCTGTGCTCATGAAGAGGATCGTCTGGAGAGGCTGCAGGTGCAGCTGGAGGACTGCAAGAAGGCCAGGGAGGAGGCTTACGACAAATACGTGGCTTCTAGGTCTGTACTAGGCCGAGCGTTACGTTGTTCATCTTTTTGCGTAATATTAGATGTATCGTGTATTGCTGAGAACTCTGTATCCCATCCATCAGTGGGTATTGCTCGCTTTATTACCCAGGATGCATCATGCAGATTTGGGAATCCTCATCGAAAGCCATTGTATAATAAAAGGTTTAAGCATTAGGTGAGACGTTCAGATATACCAGCCTTACTCCACTCCATTAAAAACAGCTGTTCAGCTGATTGACAAATGACACTGAAATGATTGACAGTCGTATCTGCGTATCAACCAGAAGCCCCGCCCCTTTCCCACTATCTCACATTAAGAAAATTTATCCGGAGCTCGAATTTTCCCGCTCGAACGATGCGCTAATGCAGCATCCTCACTTACTTTTAACGTAAATGGAGTTCATAGCCACAGAATAATGTAAAATCCATCACCGCATGTCTAACATAAGACTAGTACTTAATGAACATCTCTTAGCTATACTTGTCACCAAAAAATTTCAGCAGGAAACTGTTTGACGTGAGATTGACGTGTCGAATCTAACTGTTTACAAATAATTTTACTGACGTGTTGAAAGTTTTCAACCAGCGTCAGGATTTTTTTTTTCAGTATTCAAACCAGGAAAGTTCACTCTAGACACCAATTTTAATTCCGTCCCTCTTGAACACGCTTATTCTAATCAGTTCGTTCAGTTTTGGATATTTTTGTGTTAAAGCGACAATCTGTCTCTCCACCAGGGATCACTATAAGACAGAGTATGAGAACAAACTGAGGGACGAGCTGGAGCACATCCGAGTGAAGACCAGTCAGGAGATCGAGAGCCTGCAGCGCACGTCCAAAGAGCTGTACGAGAGAGAGAACAGGTGAGGTTGTGTCCCAACACCACCAGTCATGCTCACACCACATATCACCTGCGCTGCTTAATTACTATTTATTTATTTTTCCATTTCCACCCACACGTCTTGTTTACTTTCAGTCCGTGTGGACGTTCCTCGCCCTCACCATGTCTCAGGTCTTAAATAGAATAAATAGAATTTGTTGTGTCAGGTGTTTGAAGCTTCTGGGGGGGAAAGTTCTACTGTAACACGGGGAGTTAGAAAGCACTGATCTGCTTCTGCAGGAACACAAACCAAACGGAGAACTCTAGAAACTCAGCGTGCAGTTTTGTACATGGCCACTAGGGGCGAAGCTGTACGATGAACTGAAACTCTTAACTCGCTTCATTAAAGCTCTGCACTGGCTTCTGACTTCTTGAAAGGAAAAAAAACACTCCTACGTATTAATCTTTATAGTGAAACGTTTCTATTTAATTAATGTATTAAACAGATACATTCTGTATTTCTTTAACTGATACGTTATTCTACCCACAATGCCACTTGGCTACCTGCTCATAGCGGCGCTATAGAGATTTGATCCTCGCTTCATCTCGACTCAAAGGAAGTGATGCAGCGGCACTAGTCTTTCATCTTGTCCACCTCCCAGTCTGTAAGCATCAGCTTCCAAAGAGTCAACGTTCAATGCCGTCGTCCCGATCACAGAGTCATGACCCCAACCCGATAGAACACCTTTGGGGTGAATTAAAGTGAATACTGCGAGCCGGCTGAAGAAGTTAATGCTGGTTCTGATAGAAAGGTGTCATGATGGCTCAAGGCTGTTATGCCTGTTCAGTGCGTGTGTGTGTGTATATATGTGTGTATATATATATATATATATATATATATATATATATATATATATATATATATATATATATATATATATATATATATATATATATATATATATATATAAAATGCAGATAAGCAAGCAAGAATTTACATAAAACAATTTTCTTCAACATCATGATAAATTCGGGTCTGATTTCTTTGTGTCTGCGTTTATTTTTTCTCCCACCAGAAACTTGCGTGAGGCACGGGACAACGCCGTCCTCGAGAAAGAGCGAGCCGCCGGGGCCGAGAGAGAAGCTCAGACCAGATACGATCAGCTGCTCGAGCAGTGAGTGTCCGTGATTTTGTGTGCTCTCTCTCTCTCTCTCTCTCTCTCTCTCTCTCTCTCTCTCTCTCTCTCTCTCTCTCTCTCTCTCTCTCTTCTTTTCTCACAGTAAAATTTGTTTGTGTCACCGTTTATTTTTTTCTTCCCAGGAAACATGAGGCAAATATGCAAATAGTGAATAGTATTTGAGCTTCAGAAATGAATCACTCTTGTGAAAGCATTCTTTAGAGAAAAAAAAAAAACCTACACATGTTTTCTCAGGGTTTAGTGTTAGCCGCATTGACATGATGATTCTATTTGCTAATTTATTAGCTTTTTTAGCACGTTGTTGATTCAACTGCTTATTTGAAGCCCTCACGCCTACAACGCACAACGCCTAATCCTGGAGATGTGTTTAATAAACATCTCCGTCGCTACCACGTCTCGAGAGACGAATCGATTCGTTTCGTCGCAAGATTTATGTTCTAGCAGAACACCGTCTAGCTCCGCACTAATCACACAACTATTTTGCTTGGCCTTTGTATGGATTCGACCCGATCCGTGAGTCATGCTTTTGTGTCTGGGCTTGATGGAGTTTTGAGAGAAGGAGGGAGGACGCTCCCTTAAGTTACTCAAGTAGTTTTGGTGGCTTCTCAGGCCAGTTTAACAAGCTTTAAGGGGTAATCGGTCAGTAACCGAAATTCCCTGCGTCACCTCAGCGCTGTTTAGGTGTGCCCTGATGCACCTCATGCTGTTTGGTAGACAACCAAAGCTGTTTATTTAATAACGGCAAAAAAAATTAGGTAGATTTCTGTAGCGGTCTGATGGAAAAACCCAAGTGATGTCTGGATCACTATGACTAAATTCCTGCAAAGATCACAGATAACTTTACTTATCTTTAGTTCAGGAAAGTGAACGCTCTGCCACTCTGTTACACCTAATACATGCACAAATCATACACGGACTTCTGTACAAGGCGAAACACCTTCACAGCTCCAAAGTCTCGACAGAGCCGCGCTTTCCAGCGTTATCTCTACAAAGCTGACACGAGAAGCGCCACATCTGTCACTCGGTCCCAGATCAGGTTCCTGTGTGAATATTTCAGGTCTTATATGTAAATTTTCAGGCTGTCAGGTTTCACAAGGAAGACTGTCACTGCAGAAATATGTAAATTACAGAAGGAAGACTTTTTAGCTTCAAATAGGACACGCTCATTTAGGGCAAAGTTGTTTTTGTCTCATTAAAAGAACTAATCTAAAACGTCTCTAAAATGTGCAGGGGACTAAGGATCCAATGCTTTCGGTACGAGTGTATGGAAGTATAATAGTGCCAGAATTCCTGAAAGCAAAGTAGCATATTGAATCACATGAACTGAATAAAAACTTGTCACAAAAAAGAAGTCTGAATTTTTCTGCTTTGCAATTTGATCTGAATGAAAAAAAAAAAATCCTTACAGCATTGTGTAAATTTTGGCACTGTTATACTTCCATAGGAGCGTTGAATATTTTTAATCTATAAAATTTCAAACTGTTATTTTGTTCACGATATGATCTTTCAAAAACTCATCAGTAACAAAAGAAATACTTACCACGAATAAATAAATTAATTTGTCCTTATATATAATTATATCCTGCATCCAAAATGCCACTTTTTTCCCCTGCTGCAGCGGTTGCCAGGTTTCAGTAAAATACACACTAAAAGCTGCACGAAAAGCAGAAACTAACCCAGAAAAAAGAGAGAGAGTTTTTTCTCTTTCCCTTTTCTCAGTCACTGTAGTGTGCACACATTTCTGATTTGCATAAACCCCCCTTATACTTTATTAGATTTAAATCCACTCACAGGCTTCAATATTTCAAGATTTTATTGGCCGCAAACTCCACAATTTGCACAATTGATATTTTTCAACGTTCCAAAACTAGCCGACATGGTGGAAAATACACTGACCCAGAATTTTAAAAAATAAAATAAATCACAGATTTTCAGCACCGCTGCTCTAGCCTGCCTCACTTGGATTTGGCCTATTACCTATTGCAGTGCATTGTGGGATTTTAGATAACTCCTAACACCTCCTAACAACTGCTTTAATTCACCGTTGTGTGACCTTGATACGTTTCCTCCTCGAAGATGCTTATTAAAACGTCTCGACGGCATCCATTTCGCTCGAAAACATCGACAGAACATTTTGCCATGAACTTGCATCATGGACGATGTGGAAGCAGGCAGTAAAACACGCCCAGGTTTGCCTTTGAGGCAAGGGTGAAAGCATTTTTTCATAATTATTTTGTTCCTCACACTCGCATGCAGATGTCCTCGATGGATGGACCTGGACCCTGGAAGTCCTTTAATATTGACACCAAGTGCACACTTTTATTATTTTATTATTTTAATTACTTTTATTATTATTACTTTGATATTGTGGATTTGTAAAAATCACTCTAGATTTAGATAATAATTTAGCCAATGAGTGCACATATACGGAAGTGGGAACGTGTGTATGTGTATATATGTGTATGTGTGTGTGTGTATATATATATATATATATATATATATATATATATATATATATATATATATATATATATATATATATATATATAATGTGTGTGTGTGTATGTATATGTATATATATATATATATATATATATATATATATATATATATATATATATATATATATACATATATATATATATATATATATATGTATGTATATGTATATATGTGTATGTATGTATGTGTGTATGTATGTATATGTGTGTGTATATTTTCCTCCGAAACCAATTCCAAGGCATTCCGATCTACTCGTGACCTCACACGCACAATCCTACACACCCGACTCGTGTGCCGTAAGCTCCATTTTAACTCCATAATCAATTTCTGCTGAGTTCAGTAAAGTTCACTCGAGGCCACAGCTTCTAAAAAGAGAGTGACGATATACATGATGTTCCCTTATTAACACATGTTTTACTTTTTACTACGTTGTTTTGTCATTTGGCCAGGTTGGAACCCAGATGCCAAGCAAGAAAGACCTGTCTTTTGAACATAAATACCTATAATTATCTTTGACAGCGGTATTCTTTAAAGGTCTTCTCATGCTTTTATTTTTTAATTTTCTTTCCCAGGCTTTTCAGAGCGAGCGTGTCGCAGACATATTCATTTTATACATAATTTGATATCAATTGGAACTAATTTAATAGCTCAAGCAATGACGGACATGATTAATAGCCCTTATAGTGGGCGTGATGATCAGCCCATACGATGTACAGCACACGATCTTTTAATGCTACAGTTTCTTTTAAAAACAAAACACAAATCCAAAGGTATTGTACTTTATATACTGATCTGTCTTTTTATCCAGAGAACCAACACACACCTGGTAGATATTCTAGCATGTGCTAGACTGCTGACGTTCCACCTGTATTTGTATCTGTCACTCAAAATAATACCATATGAACAACCTTTGCCCCACTTTGTGGTATTGTAGAAATTGGAATGTGAGTTCACTTTCTATTGGATGCCTATGGATTTGATTCAATTAGTGAGTCATTGTTCTGTGCCTGAACTTGATGGAGTTCGAGGAGAAGGTGGAGGACTTTTTAAAATTGCTCTGAAGTCATACATTTTGTGACTTCACTGGCCAGCTCTACATTCTTTAACAGTTCATCAAGTAGAAACCCAACCGAGCTGAGTCAGTAGGTGCGTCCGCGTCAAGCTGATGCACTTCGTTGAGTTGCTAGGACAATGGTTATATTCTGTCACACGCAGACTTTTGCTCAAATACGTTCGCAGCAAGTCGTAAACCGATGAAGGCACGGTTAGATGCTAATGTTAAAGTGAGTAATTCTAATATTAGCCAAGGTGTTTCACGAAGGGAATTGTCTTCTACCATTTGTTTGCTTAATGACCTGAAATTTCTAAGCATGAGCCTAGGAAGTAAAACCAGCCAAAAAACACAAATAGTAAATCCAGGGGAAAAAGAGGTGTGTCCGTCATGTTGGAAGGAATGGGGGGGGCATTTATTTATTTCACTGGCATGATTTAAGTGCATTGGCACTTGGTGTTTTTCAATCACCTTGCCATGAAATGGTAACTCCACCCACATCATGAGAGCACTGTGAATGGTTCTATGAGCAAATCGCACGCTCTGATCTTCACACTTACCTGCTCCGAGCCTCATGGAACACCTATGAGATGTTCAGAGAACCAAGGTAGAACCCATGCCAAGGTGCAGTGAAGCTCTTCCTCTCACTCAATGCTTAACTATCACACCTTAAGTTATCTATCAGTGGTTAACCAGCATGATTTCCACCAATTTGGTGAAAGCTTAATAACAGACTGGCTCTAGGGTTTACTTTTTTACTTGATTTTTTTCCCCTTCCTTTAGGAAATTCCACAGATTTCCTCAAGATTTGATTCATCCTATCAGTTTTAAAGTATGACGGTTAAAATATCCAGATAGCGTTTCAGCTCATTAGCTTGGCAGAATACTTGAAAAACCTTGATTATAAAGTATGAAGTACCTCAGGGTTCTGATCTAGGACCGATTCTCTTTACCCTATACAAAGTAACGAGTGACAGAATGTTTAAAGAATTTTTGCAGATTTTTTTTAGACTGTCGCACACAATTAGAGTAGCAAGCTAATGAACTCATCACCTTGATGAACTAATCAGTGCCGCACCTCCTGCAGGGGTTCAGTGAGTTCGGTTGGTGTTCCTGGCAGCACAAAATGTTTTTTGGCTTACCAAACCAACACGAAAGCACAGACACAGAATGTAAATTATTCTTTTTAATTATCCTAAATAACTTCCTTGTTTGACAGCCGTTTGCATCCCCTCATTTATTTTCTTTTTTTTTTTTTTTTTTTTAAACATTTTTTTGGTGGCAGGATGGCAGGTGTAAGTGGTGTAAAAGGATACAGCTTTCAACACCTGACCCTGTAACTTGACCCATCTACCATTTTCTGATTTCCGGTAGGGGGAGTGTGCACTCACCGTTCCCCTCCTCCCTCCACTCCTCAGCAGTGTCAGCGAGCCCTTATTTGCCCATGTCACAGGCTTGCAGTGTGTCACTGCACTCCAGACGCATGCCTGGCATTCCAGTGGCTCCTCGCTGCACAGTTGTTGGGCATAGCCCGCGTTTTTCCGGCCCTGGGGAACGGATCGCTCGCATTCACCCAGGAGCTGGTTGACGGGAGGGGGAAGGAGGGGGCAAGTGACACATGCTCCTTTCCCCGCTGTTGCCCTCCACTCCATAAACGCCTCAGGGCTCCCTTTGCGGCCGACCGGTCTCGCCACACTCTCGCTCTGTTTTGACCAGGGAAAAGAGGGCAAAAAGCAAACCGTGAGGTTGCATTGTGTGGAGTTGTGTAACGGTCACTCTGACTCATTGTTTCGAAACGTGGGAAAGGTTTCGAGGACAGAAACTAAAATGTCAATGGCTGACCGAGTGGCTAGAAACTCTTCAGTGTGTCCACATCTTCAGGACGATCTAAATCTATGTTTGCGTGACTCACCAGACACTTTAATAGGAACACCTGTAGCCATGTTTATTTATACCGCTATACCTGTATTCAGCCATGTGTATTTGTCAGATCAGCCAATCAGGTTGCTTCAGCTGTAGATGTTCACATCAAACATCAGAATGAGAGGAAAATCTGATCTCACTGATTTTATTCAGTTTAGTTTCCACAGGAGTAGAACCCAGAGTTTTATCCATTTCACCTCCCTCATCACCATGTGACCTCTGACATGCTTTTCAGCTCACCACATTTGTGAAAGTTACCTGAATTTCTGAGTTACCATCATCCATCCTGTCAAACCTCAAACCAGTTCTGACCTTTCTCACCATCAAGGCGTTTCCACCCACCCACAGAACTGCTCTGGTGACTGTTGTGTACAAAAATCCCTAGAGAGCTGCAGTTAACACTCACATCAGCCTGTCAGACACCAAGCATCACGTCACAGAGATCAGACTTTTCCCATCACGACGATGAGCTCTTGGCCTTTATCTCTCTGTAGGATATTATACATTGTGCTGCTGCAACATGATTGGATGATTAGCTCATCACCTGCATCAATTTCCAGTGCGTATAAATGGTCAATATTCATTGATATTAGGCCAAAAAATGTCACATTGTGTCTGAGGTCATCTAGAGTCAAGAAACAAAGCCCTAAGATCAGATTAGAGCCGACGCTTCGATCAGATATTCACCGTGACTGGTTTCCACAGTGAGCTGAATTAAATCAGATCTGTTTGCTTGCATAATGTGAGGAAAGAAAAATCAAGTATATACTCAACATGGAAAGAAAAAAAAGAAAACGGACGTTTCTGACTGAGATGATTATCATCATGCAGTCTCAAACCTTCTGCATGTTCACATGATCTACGACTCGTTTCTGTGGCGTCTCCGTTAAAGGCTTTCCCACGCACGCGATTGTCTTGTTATTGTTGCACAAAAATGTGTGCTATGTATTGCAGAGACGTTTTTTTTAATTATCTAAGCTGGAAAATTTGGAAAATGCATTTATTCAGATTGTAACAAATTATGTCTAAATCTTAATCTCTTCCTTCACAACTCCCTCTCAAGCACACACTTTGCGCGGCACGTTACAGTAGATTTTTCCTGACGTAACAGCCGACCATGAAGAAAACTCTCCCGAGTCGCTGGTTTTAAACTGGAACGCCGATCATTTCAGGACAGCAAGACTTCAGGCTAAATTTAGCCTGATTAAAAGTGCCTTCATGCGATAAGATCTCTTCGTGCCATACCATTTCAGACTCGGAGTGGAACATTCTCCAGGCCATAACAGGTAGAACCGCATTCTGCATATTGTTAAAAACGAACACGCTGCTGAATGCTAAACACTTAAGCGCAGCGACGTGTTCGTAAGGTGCCGTACTTAGCAGTAATTACAGTAACCTTGTAATCGCAGATTGCTATACAATCCAAATCCTTATAATATCTTGCGTATATAAAGTAAAATAATGGATTAGTGAAAATAGTTTTTTCGAAAGAGTGCACTAATTGCGTGAGGACCTTCAATCTTTTATAGAATATGTAAACATACGGAATGTATACGAATGCGAGAATAGAACGAATTGCAGCGGTCACGATTCATTTATTTATTTTTTTGCTTGGTTTCTTCGTCACTTATTATAAATCAGTTATTATAGCATTATATAACCGTCTACTTTCCACTAATCTGTCTCTTTTCTCTCTCTAATGGCTTTCCATTAAGGTTTTTTCATTCTTCAGTTTAGTTGAAACTGTTTGTTTTTTGCACTTATAACAACTCTCATCGTCACAAAGCGGCTTTCCAAAAAATATATGTAAATACAGGATATTAATTTATCCCTAATAACTAAACCAGAGGTGACGTGATGATGATGATGATGATGATGATGATGATGATGATGATGGAAAAAGTCCCTGAGACCTTGTGAGACTCAAAAGGAAGGTGACACCGGATACTGTGATTGATTATTAATCATTTCCCTGCTATAAATGTGGACTATATGGTCAAAAAGGAAGTGTGATTGTGTGCGGAGGAAATTCATTCTAGTTTTTAACACGAAGTCCATTTTGTTGAGGACTGATCAGTGATGGAGGCTTGAGTGCAAAAACGATCTGTATCGATTTGCAGTCTTAAAGCCATCGCCATGTTTTCTGGTGGATCCACAGCTAGACTTATATTGTCAAAAGTTTTGGGACGTCTGCCTTTACATGCACATGAATGTAATATGGAGTTGACTCGCCCTTTGCAGCTATAACAGCTTCAACTCTTCTGGGAAGGCTTTCCACAAGGTTTAGGAGTGTGTTTATGGGAGTTTTTGGCCATTCCTCTAGAAGCGCATTTATGAGGTCAGGCAATGATGTTGGACGAGAAGGCCTGGCTCACAGTATTCACTTTAATTCATCCCAAAGGTGTTCTATGGGGTTGAGGTCAGTCAAGTTCTTCCACACCAAACTCGCTCATCCATGTCTTTATGGACCTTGCTTTGGTCACTGGTGTGCAGTCATGTTGGAACAGGAAGGGGTCATCTCCAAACGGTTCCCACAAAGTTGGGAGCATGAAATTGTCCAAAATGTCTTGGTATGCTGAAGCATTAAGAGTTCCTTACACTGGAACTAAGGTGCCGAGCCCAACCCCTGGCAGGTCCAGAGAGCAGAATGATACAAATGATATTTTCTAAGCCCAAAGAGACTCAGACACTTTTTTCCATAGTTGATGGTTTCTTACTTTTGTTTGTAACTACAGATTTCGAAGCTTGATGGTAGAAATGTGCCTGAAAGATCCAACTCGAGCATCTTGGCCTGAAACTAGTCCCTGGCTAACGAGCACCTGAGCTTCTTTTTAAAAAAAATGCGATCGCACGCTATGTGATTTTAGCCCTAATTCTAGACACACGAACATCTCCATGACAAATAGTGTTAATGACGAGCAGCTGCCAATCAGGTTGCAACGTTATTCATCTTCTCTCAAGCGTAGCACATCACTGAACCCAGCTTATCGTTTATCTCTTTGTGTGGGACGCTGACAAAATGTCATCGTGCTTCTGTAACTCATAACTTGCCGTGTCCAGGTGGTTATGGAATCTGAAGAAACCAAAATCCACCCTGACAGATATCCGCAGAAATTGGCAAAATGTTTCTATGTTTTAGACAGAACCTGCACCACAGACACTCGCATGACGGGTGGCTTTCGTGGAATTTTCGTGAGAAAGAGATCACTTAGAGGATCAGCTGTGCTAGGATCGGCAGTTGAAAGACGGCGCAACGCCTGAGCCAATTCTGCAATCACTCATGCTGTGCACACGCCCTTGCATTAACAAAGTAACAGATCGCATGCGATAATCATCACATGTCAGCGACATGGCAGGTCTGAGATTTGGAAAGTCGTGTCCTTGTAAGTGCACCGCAGGCTTTCTGGAACATGAGACGGTTTATTTACACGTCACATGACTAGGCTTCTGCCGCATCGATACTGCGAAGATAAGATGATTTAAGGAAAAAAATTAATCACTATGTCATCATAGTAGTAATCATCTCACCCTCAGAGATCAGACGCACAACATGCCGAATTTATGATTAAACAAACATGCCAGGATTTGTCGAAATGTGGTAAAAAAAAAAAAAAAAAAAGAGGCAACATCACGACAGCATGCATCAGGGAGATCAGCTCAGGCATGGTGCCTGCTGTCTGTGTGAGGTGGGGAGGGAGGGGGAGAGGGAGGGGGAGAGGACGAAAAAGGAAACGACACGACACAAAGGTGTTAACAGATATGCCTGTGTAACACCTGCGCCATTAACTGACAGTCTAAACACATTTGCATGAAGGAGGTTATTGTTATTGCACCTCGAGTTATTGTTATTGCACCTTGCTCATTGAAGCCAAAATATGTGTGTGGGGGTTTTTTTGGTTTGTTTTTTTTTCTTTCACAGATCACTTTGCACACAAGTCACTTTATCTCAGGACTGGCACACCATTGACACTTTAACTTTAACTATGTCAATATTTCAACTATTATTATCCATTAATATACTATCTATATTCTGCCCACATCCATCCACCTATCTCATTGTACATTTTACTATCACTATTCTGCTTGTTTATTGTTGTTTATTTTTATTTTTTTTTTATATATTGTATAATGATAGTCTATTTTATATTTTGTATTATATTCTTATGTTCTTTTTATACTTTTATGCTCCTTTTTATTTTAGATTCTTCTTTTCTTCTAGTGTATTTTTTATATTTTATACTCTACTTTTACATTTTTATTTAAATTGTATTTCTTATATTTAATATTCTAGATTTACATTTTTATTTAAATTGTATTTCTTATATTTGATATTGCGGGTTTTTTTTTCCTTTTTTCTTTATATTATTTCTTATATATTATATTTTAGTTTTTTTTTTAATTTTATTTAAAACATTTCTTATTTTATATTCTAGTCTTTCCCCATTTTTATTTAAATTATTTCTTATATTTTAGGGGTTTTTTTAATTTATTTTTAAAATATTTCTTATTGGATTTATTTTATTTTATATTCTAGTTTTACATTTTTATTTAAATTATTTATTTTAATATTTTATATTTTAGTTTTACCTTTTTATTTAAAATATTTCCTATTTATTATGTTCTAGTTTCACATTTTTATTTTGATTGGATTTCTTATATTTTATATTCTAGTTGTACATTTTTATTTAAATTATTTTTTCAGATTTTATATTCCAGTTTTACATTTTTATTTAAATTATTTTTTAGATTATATAAAAAGGGTTTCATAACATGACCTCTGGGCCAGCGATTGTTTGTGTCCTTAATGCTAATTTACAGCTTCTGCGTACCAAGCGTGTCAGGCCGTCCGTTTATCTTTGATGCAAGCACTCATACGCAAGCTTTCTCAGGAACCGGGTGGGGGTGAGGGGTGTGTGCAGTAGTGAGGAAGAGAAAATGAAATAACACTTTCAAAGAGGTGTAAACAGATTTATGTATTGTGTGTGATTTAGACATAAATAAGTCCTGTTTGAAATGTGTGTGTTTGTGTGTGTGTGTGTAGGTTCAGGCAGCTGCAGGTGACTTCAGACAGCCGGGCGTCGGATCTGCACAACCAGATGAAGCTGAAGGCTTTCGAGGCCGAGCGCACTCAGATGGTGCAGGAGGAGACGGCCCGGACCCTCACTCTGTGCCAGATAGAGTGTGAGAAACAACAGAAGAAACTGGAGGCAGGTGACCTCACATCACCTCACACTGCTCAGCAGCTCAGGAGCTTCACTGATGACGTGTCAACTAATTAATACTTTTTGTTCTTTCTGCTTACACAAACCAAGGCAGGTATAGGTGTGTGTGTGTGTGTGTGTGTGTGTGTGTGAGAGAGAGTGAGGGTGTGTGTGTGTGTGTGTGAGAGAGAGAGAGAGAGAGAGAGAGGGTGTGTCAGAGAGAGAGAAAGTGTGTGTGAGAGAGTGAGTGAATGAGTGTGTGTATGTGTGTGTGAGAGAGAGAGAGAGAAAGTATGTGTTTGTGTGTGAGACAGACAGAGAGAGAGTGAGTGAGTGTGTGTGTGTGTGTGTGTGTGTGTGAGAGAGAGAGAGAAAGTTTGTGTGTGTGTGAGAGAGAGAGAGAGTATGTGATTGAAGAACAGTCATGTGACCCTGTAGTCTGTGTCTGATTGTAGATCAGAAAACAATGCTTAGAGATTTAACACTAAGGCGCTCTGTGATGCTGCAGTGATGTCACTCCAGGAAATCTACTTCCTGAGTAGGAATTCCGTGTTTTTTTTATTTTGTATTGTTTTTCCTAGTCGGAGATGCAGCATAAACAAAGCATTTGAGAGTCATCCAGCCGTAAAAGCTGCCACTGCAGAACCCACTCTCCATCAGCACCTCTCTCTTTCTCTCTCTCTCTCGCTCTCTCTCTCTCTCTCTCTCTCTCTCTCTCTCAGGTTCTGACCAAGGAGTTCTACACGCTGCAGTCCTCGTCGGAGAAACGCGTCAGCGAGCTACAGTCTCAGAATGCCGAGCAGCAGGTGAGGCTGGAGACCTACGAGAAGCTGGAGAAGGAGCTGGATGATGTCACCATGCAGGCAGCAGAGAGTGAGACAGATTCACACTTTTCTCACCTGTAGATTTAAAGGAAGCATCTAGATTTTAACAATAATGGTTTCCTGCATTACCCACAATGCTGTTTGATTACCTGCTGATAGTGGTGCCATGGGTTTATCACTATTGAGCGAGAGAGAGCGTGCGAGAGAGTGACTGAGTGAGAGAGTGTGTGTGTGTGAGAGAGAGAGAGAGAGAGAGAGAGAGAGAGAGAGAGAGAGAGAGAGAGAGACTGTGTTTGTGGGATAGAGAGAGAAAGGATGTGTGTGGAAGGGAGAGAGTGAGTGTGTGTGTGAGAGAGAGAGTGTGACTGAATGTGTGTGTGTGTGTGTGTGTGTGTGTGTGTGTGTGTGTGAATGTGTGTGTGAGAGAGAAAGAGTCAGAGTTTTGAGAGTTCTGAGAGTGTGTGATGCAGCAGCACTTTATTGCCTCATTCTGTCCAGCTCGCACACACCTCCTCATGTGAAACAGGTGAGTTCTCACCATCTTTCCTCCTCTCAAACACGTCACCTCACACACAGTTGAGTGTTTGAATTTTAGCAGGGTTTCAGGGTGTTTTCCTTCAAGCGTGACCAATTCTTCATTAGAAGTGCTTCTGAGAAAACCCCCAAGCTTCCCTAGCCTTTCAGAGCAGCAGAAAGATCTGACTGTCTATCAGGCAGGCAGTAAACAGGCCGGTGTGACTCAGGTGCAGAAATGCGACCTTTTATTATTATTATAATAATCCCATCGGATAAAACGGCCGCCCATCCCTGCGGCCGCTCAAGAGGAAGTGCATACAAATTCACCTCGAATAAAAGGAAGTGTTTAACGTGGAGCTGAAGAACAAACAGGGAGAGCTTGATGTGAAGCAGAACACAGGGGATGAGTCATTTCAAACTTGACCAGTATCGCGACTAAAATCTGAACACGCTAAACTAAACTCCTTTTCTATGAGTACATTGCCCCTAGTAGTCTAGATTACAACAGGAAACACTTATAACATTACAGGAAACACTACAAATCCTTAAAGCTCGGCGTGTCTACTTTCATATGAGCCCCATATGAACTCCCACTGTGGAGTGAGACAGGACCGAACAGCAGCAAGCTCCATTTATTTTCTGCGTAATGAGTTGAAGATACAATATCGAGGATGTGTGTATGAGATTATAAAGGACGTGAAGTTCGACACGGCAACCCCGAGGGCCTGTGTTCATGTTTAAAAAACAAAACAAAAACAACACTGTTCCTAATAATTTGTCACCGTATACCGATTTAGAGGTCGGCTTCGATGGAAGAATTCCTGCCTTTAGAGACGTCCCTCCGAGATTCCGAGTAAACGGGATTTCGTGGATTTTAATGTTTTTCTGCTTGTACACTACACATGTGATGGATAGAGATTATGTTGTAAAAACAAACCCGGAAAAAACCTCCGGCGATTTCTTCCTATAGCCCCCGGATTTCACGGCGTTCCTGGCGGACGCACGGCGTTCTGCTTTCAACGGCGAGCTCATGATATCTCTTTGGCTCGGCTTTGTTTGGAAAACTCCCGTACATTCTAAGTGCGAGAGATAATAGTTGATGAGCGCCGTTAGCCTCTCCCCTTTGCTCCTGGCCGTGGGTGGTCTGAGAGACGTAAAAAAAAAAGTTTTTTGTGTGTGTGTTGTTTTTGTAGTGGAAAACGAGGAGGAAGCCGAAAGAGTGCTGTTTTCCTACGGATACGGAGCGAACGTGCCGACCACAGCCAAGAGGAGGCTGAAGCAGAGGTGAGAGTTAACGGCAAGGTCAGGTGTCTCTTCACAGAGCTGCTGTTAAAGGTGAATGAGGTGGTTACGTGTGTGTGTGTGTGTGTGTGTGTGTGTGTGTGTGTGTGTGTGTGTGTGTGTGTGTGTGTGTTTAGCGTTCATCTGGCGAGAAGGGTCCTGCAGTTAGAGAAGCAAAACACTCTGCTAAGGAGAGACCTGGAAAGAAGCACCACCCACGCAGGGCAGATCTCACAAGAGGTATCTCACTGTCACACACACACACACACACACACAAGCAAACACAACACACACTCTTAGTCATAAATCATCGCACAACACCGAGATGACAACATAAGCTCCAAAACACCAGAATTCATCTCACGCCCAACCACATATATAAGCTTGTTTTTTTCTTTTTCTTTCTCGTCTTTTTGTATTTTTTTAACCTCCATCTCAGGAGCAGTTTATTAGCAGTCAGCCAGACACTAAACACTGGGAACCTTTCTTCAGTTTTAGTTCGTAATCCTTCAACGGCTCGAGCGGTTCTCTTTCAGAGCAGACGTCCCCACAAATGCGGCTTTGCAGATATCTGTGTGGGGAAAAAAAAACAAACCTGAAGAAACAATGACGATCTCTCTCTCTCTGGGGAAAAAAAAAAATCTGTCTAAAATCCCTGAAACTCGTCCTCTGTTTTGGGTGACTCCGAATACTAGGATTTAAAGTGTAGATTAAAAGAAACTCTCGTGTGAGTGGTGCGTACTTCGTGAGTACAGAAATCTACAGCGTCTGATTGGCTGGTGATCAGGATGACCGGCTTGTATCCGATTTACTTGCTGAGAAAACCCGTTGCGAAATGTTTGAAAGAGTTGTACGGAGTGAGGTTAGCGTCGTAGAGATTACCATATAAGAGATTATGATATGCACAAGTTTATGATATAAAACTCTTCTGCTCTTGTATTTTTTTTAATTTATCAGAGCATCAGAGCATATCCACACACCGATGGACCTGGCATGCCACACCTCTAGGGGCAGACCCTCGTAGTTCTGCCTGGGGCCGCGAGGTGCCCAGTTTCCCGTGTGTCGTGAACAGGGACGCACTACGTAGGACCTGGTGATGAAGAGGCTAGGTGCTGGCAAGGGAGGACTTATTTTGATGCTGCTAGCCAGTGGTGATAGCTGAAAGCGAGGAGTGACCAGCACAACACAATACCCTATCACATTAGACGCTTACACCACCCTTTTGACACATAGAAGCGTACGATTGGTTTGCTTTTTTTCCCTGATTTTTTCTTTATAGTTTGTGAACTAGTCAGTAGACGTCCAACTGGAGGAGTGAAGGTTTTATGGAACCGAAACCTCCAGTACTTTGTGTTGGGAGGCAAAAATGGGGCAAAGGCTCAAAGGCAGAAACCCATTGCTCAGGAAGTGGGTGTTGTCCTGATGGCACATAAATCACAGTTTAACCTGAAGAGCTGTTTCTCGTCTGCCCTAGCAAAGAATATCTCAATACGTACACAATCCTCTCTTTTCACTTATCCGTCACTAAAGAATACGAACTAAAAGGTCGTATAAAAATACGTCCGTCAAGAGTAACAGTTTGCTCAGCAGATTTCACGCAAATTTCCAGTCAGCTGATTCATTTCAGATTTCAGTTTCAGTCTTAATGGTTTGTCTGTCTATCTTCCGACGTCCCACAGCACCAGGGCGAACAGCGCGGATGCCTCCCTCTTGCTACATTCGTGCAGAAACTCCCCAGAGCTTACAGAGGCTCTTGAAACTTGGGAATGAGTCACAGATGTTACAGTATGCGTGTAGCCCCAGATCACTGCTCGTTGAGGATTTTCTTAATTAGATCAGTACAGAACACTGAGGAAACTGAGGATTTCAGGTCAAGTTGCAAGCTTCGTGTTAGCGTGGCATCGATAGTCATTTTTGTATGTTTTTGTGTTGTTCTCGCCTCTTGAATTTGAGCTTGTTCACATCCTCCCTGTAGCTTCTTATTGGACATCGAGTGTGAGTTAAAATTTCATGCATTGAACTTACATATAGGATTTAAAAAAAAAAAAAAAGGAGTTGCACCAAGAAAAAGAAGAACTGCATCGTCTGTCCTAATTTTTCAAAAGGAAAGAAGACCAGAAGACACAAGTGATATTATATAGAAGATGGCGAAGATGAGGTGTTTAGAGTGCATGCTTGAATATTGCAGTACGAGTCTGCTTTAAACACTAGCCTGTAATGAGCAGTCACAGGCTTGCACACCTAGCTGCGATGTCCAGCATCCAGCAAAAGCTTCACGCGACATCCTTTTTCTCCACAAAAAGGTCGTGTTGGGTAAAGAAAGCGATAGAGAAGTAGGTAGGGACAAAAGAATTAGAAAAAGGAAAGTGAGCTAAGGAGAAGCCTGAGAAGCAAAGCTGATTTGAAATAAATAAATAAATAAAATCCTAAACATCCCTTACATACATTGAATATTTTCTCATTGAGGAATCTGTTTAATTTTTTTTTTTTATTGACGGAATATTTTTTTCTTTAAAATAAATAAATAAAAAATTCTAAACCTTTACAAACATTAAATATTTTCTTATTGTGGAATCTGTTTAACCATTTTTTGTTGACGGAATATCTTTGTTTTTAATAAATAAATAAATAAAATCCTAAGCAATTATGTACATTAAATATTTTCTCATTGCAGAATCTGTTTAACTATTTTTTTTGTTGACGAAATATCTTTTTTTTAAATAAATACATTTTTTAAATAAATAAATAAATAAACAAATAATTAAATCAAATCCTAAACAATTATGTACATTAAATATTTTCTTTGAGGAATCTGTTTAACATTTTTTTTATTGATGAAATATCTTTTTTTTTTTTAAATAAATAAATAAGCAAATAAATAAATAAAATCCTAAACAATTAGGTACATTTAAATATTTTCTCATTGAGGAATCTGTTGAACATTTTTATATCTTTTTTTTTTTTTAAATAAATAAATAAAACCCTAAACCCTTACGTACATTGAATATTTTCTCCATCCATCCATGCCTTCCTTTCTTACCTTTTATCACATTCTTTCTTTCACTTAATTGAAGTGTCAACAGTACAGTGTATCCCACGCAGGGAATAATGACATGATTACAGAGTTTAATGAGAGCAGATCAGGACGGTGTTTGTGTTTATTCTCTTTAGTGACCTCATGCACTAACAGAGCCAACGTACATGACCCGAAGAGTCCTGCGCTGCTTCAAGCGCTTCGTTTCTTCCCATAAGCAGTAAAGAAATTCCATTGCTGATACTTGTCGAGGAATCTGAAGCACTTTGATCCATGGTATCGCTGCCATTCATTCTTCCTCGTGGCTTCATGCCCTGTCGAGGAGTCAAACTTGGACCAGGTACTGGCACAAGCCTGCACTTGTTCCCTGTCTGTCCTACAGCGGTGCATGATACTCAAGAGTTCACACTGTTCCCTGCATTAAAGGATCATTTCAAGTATTAAACCAGGTAGACGTTTTTTTTTTTTTTTTACCTCTAATACGCTTCAAAGCGAATTATATGGCCTCCAGTTAAAGGCCGCTGGCTATCTGCTCATCTTTTTTTCACGTGCCTGAAGAGATGAGGTTCTTCAGACATACTCGATGTTCCCATGGCTACAGCACTGTGTCCTCACGTTTTATCCCATGTGAGCGCTCTTGCACGTTCACGAGATCTCGGCAAATCAGGTGCTCTCTCTTAGGTCAGTCTCTGAGTGACGGGCGGAGACGCCGACCAATGGCGATGAGAAGAGACTCATTCATTCATTTTCTTCCGCTTATCCGGAGCCGGGTCGCAGGGGCAGCAGTCTAAGCAGGGATGCCCAGACCTCCCTCTCCCCAGACACTTCCTCCAGCTCTTCCGGAGGGACCCCGAGGCGTTCCCAGGCCAGCCAAGAGACGTAGTTTCTCCAGCATGTCCTGGGTCTTCCCCGGGACCTCTTCCCAGTGGGGCATGCCTGGAACACCTCCCCAGTGAGATGTCCCGGAGGCATCCGAAACAGATGCCCGAGCCACCTCAACTGTCCCCTTTCGATGTGGATGAGCAGCGGCTCTACTCCGAACTCCTCCCGGGTGACAGAGCTCCTTACCCTATCTCTAAGGGAGCGCCCCGCCACCCTACGGAGGAAGCTCATTTCGGCCGCTTGTATCCGGAATCTTACCCTTTCAATCATGACCCAGAGCTCATGACCATAGGTGAGAGTAGGAATGTAGTTTGACTGGTAAATCGAGAGCTTCGCCTTCCGGCTCAGCTCCTTCTTCACCACAACAGACTGGTACATAGACCGCATTACTGCTGCCACTGCACTGATCCATCTGTCAATCTCACGATCCATCCTTCCCTCACTCGTAAGCAAGACCCCGAGGTACTTAAACTCCTCCACTTGAGGAAGGAGCTCCCCACCAACCTGGAGGGTGCAAGCCACCTTTTTCCGGTCGAGAACCATGGCCTCAGATTTGGAGGTGCTGACCCTCATCCCAGCCGCTTCACACTCAGCTGCAAAACGTCCCAGTGCATGCTGTAAGTCCAGGCTTGAAGGAGCCAACAGGACAACATCATCTGCAAAAATCAGTGATGAAATCCTGTGGTCCCCAAACCGGACTCCCTCCAGCCCCTGGCTGTGCCTAGAAATTCTGTCCATAAAAACAATGAACAAAACCGGTGACAAAGGACAGCCCTGTCGGAGTCCAACATGCACTGGGAACAGATCTGACTTACAGCTGGCAATGCGAACCAAGCTCCTGCTCCGGTTATACAGAGACTGAACAGCCCTTAACAGAGGGCCACGGACCCCATACTCCCAGAGCACCTCCCACAGAATGCCACGAGTCAAATGCCTTCTCCAAGTCCACAAAACACATGTGGACTGGTTGGGCAAACGCCCACGAACCCTTGAGCACCCTGTGGAGGGTATAGAGCTGGTCCAGTGTTCCATGACCAGGACGAAAACCGCATTGCTCCTCCTGTATCCGAGGTTTGACTAACGGTCGATATAGGAGTGTGATCCCCCTATAGTTGGAACACACCCTCCGGTCCCCCTGCTTAAAAAGAAGGACCACCACCCCGGTCACCCAGTCCAGAGACACTGTCCCTGACCGCCATGCTATGTTGCAGAGACGTGTCAGCCAAGATAGACCCACAACATCCAGAGACTTAAGGTACTCAGGGCGAATCTCATCCACCCCCGGTGCCTTGCCACCAATGAGCTGCTGAACTACCTCAGTGACCTCAGCTTGGGTGATGAATGAATCTAACTCTGAGTCCTCGGCATCTGGTTCCTCTACGGAAGGCGTGTCGGTGGGATTGAGGAGATCCTCGAAGTATTCCTTCCACTGTCCGACAATATCCCCAGTCGAGGCCAGCAACTCTCCACCTCCACTGTAAACAGTGTTGGCAGAGAGCTGCTTACCCCTTCTGAGGCACCGAACGGTCTGCCAGAACATAATGTTCCACTCAGACTCAATGTCCCCAACCTCCCTCGGGATCTGGTTAAAACTCTCCCAGAGGTGGGATGACACGACCACAAGGTCGATCATTGATCTCCGGCCTCGGGTGTCCTGGTACCACGTGTACTGATGGGCGCCCTTATGCTTGAACATGGTGTTCGTTATGGACAGGCTGTGACTAGCACAGAAGTCCAGCAACAGGACACCACTTGAGTTCAGATCAGGGGGCCGTTTCTAGCAATCACGCCCATCCAGGTATCACTGTCGTTGCCTACATGGGCGTAGAAGTCCCCCAGCAAAACTATAGAGTCCCCTGTCGGAGCACCTTCCAGCACCCCTCGCAGGGTCTCCAAGAAGGTTGGGTATTCCACCCTGCCGTTCGGCCCATAAGCCGAAACAACGGTGAGACACCTATCCCCGGCCCGAAGGCGCAGGGAAACAACCCTCTCGTTTACCGGGGAAAACTCCAGCACATGGTGGCTGAGCTAGGGGGCTATAAGCCCACCCCAGCCCGATGCCTCTCACCATGGGTACTCCAGAGAAGAAGAGGGTCCAACCTCTCTCAAGGAGTTGGGTTCCAGAGCCCAGGCTGTGCGTGGAGGCAAGCCTCGACTATCTCTAGCCGGTACCGCTCAACCTCCCTCACCAGCTCAGGCTCCTTCCCCCCGAGTGAGGTGACATTCCATGCCCCAAAAGCCAGATTCTTCGTCCACGGTTTGGGTCGTCGGGGCCCCCGCCCATGACTGCTACCCAAAACACACTGCACCGGACCCTTATGCTCCTTCCTGCGGGTGGTGGGCCTATGGGAAGGTGGGCCTACGTCTTTCCTTTGGGCTGTGTTCGGCCGAGTCCCGCAGGCAAAGACTCGGCCACCAGGTGCTCGCCTGCGTGCCCCAACCCCAGGCCTGGCTCCAGGGTGGGGCCCCGGTGACGCCAGTCCGGGCGACGTAACGGTCCTTGATTTTACTTCCATAAAGGTTTTGAACTGCTCTTAGTCTGACCCATCACCTAGAACCCGTTTGTCTTGGGAGACCCTACCAGGAGCACTAGGCCCCCAACAACATGGCTCCTAGGTTCATTCGGTAATTCAAACTCCTCCACCACAATAAGGTGGCGGTTCAAGGAGGAGATGAGAAGAGACTTGCTTATAAAAAAATAAAAAATGAGGAGACTTATTTTATTTATTTATTTTTTTAATTTTTTACACTTCATTCCCCAAATGAAACTAAGCACTACAAGTCACTCAAGCTGATAAATCCCCGCCTGCACAAAACACCTGTATACGGTTTTGTCTCGATGTATCATCGTCATCGTGCTTGATAAAGGAGGCAATGAGGAAGCTCTACTAGATAGCATACAGTACTTCAGGTCCTTCGTGGTGCCACTTGCGTGAATCATCTTGCATGCATTTCAACCGTGTTACAAATAACTACCATGAATCACTTAACCTTGCAATGAAATTTAGCAACCTGTCCAATTTCTGTGGTTTTCTGCTGTTCTCAATTTTGTTTCAGCATGCTTTGCGTGTAAAGAGTGACCATTTCAGGTTCTCTACAGAAACTCTACAGACTGTTAAAGACCAGATCATTAGTTTCTGAAGTACTTCAATCTGACAGTCTACAATCATGACATGGTTAAAATCACAAATCGTAAATCATGTGGGGGGGTTTTTTTCTTCCCCTGATGTTTGATGTGAACATTAACATGCAGCCACATGATTGGCTGATTGCATCATTCATTCATTCATTCATGTTTGTTTCAGCTGCAGGCATCCAATCAGCTTCTTCAGCAGGCTCAGCAGCCATACAGTTACCTGATAGAGACGGTTCGGCAGCGGGACACACAGATCCAGTCACTGAAAGAGCGTCTCTCGCAGCTGGAACAGGAAGTGAGGTGCGTATTCAGAACTTGGCGACACAACGCACTTTTTTTTTTTTGAGGTGACCTAACAGGATTTAACACCTGCACATGAAGAGATTTTGCAAGAACGTCCAGCTGAAGACTGAGCACTGAACTCATAGAGGTACTGATTGTGTCACTGCAGATACAGAGGAAGATAGTGTCGTGTGTGGCTATTAAAAAAATGTGAAATGAAAGCCATTAGGCTGGGTTAGTAAATTTAAACTTGTGTGAAGTCAAGTCTATGATCAAATGTGTTTAAGGTGTTGGACTACTGATCAGAAGGTTGTGAGTTCGAATCCCAGGTCCACCAAGCTGCCACCTCTGGGCTCCTGAGCAAGGCACTTAACCCTCAACCACTCGGTTGTATAAAATGAGATGAGGGAGTCTGACAAATGCTGTAAATAATAATTACTAACATCATCAACCTAAGTAATTGAAGGCTAAATCTTCAAGGCTTGATGATAAAAATACTTTCCATACGCATCCTTCTGAAATTTTACAGAGTGAATTAGCAGATCCAGGAAATCCTGAGATCAAGAGGATGTCATGCTGACCCTGTAGATGAGGTCTAGTCCTCAGGCAGCTTCTTCAGCCTCATGTGAGTTAGTTAGTTGAGTGTCAACTTGTGCGTCTGTAACGGAGGCCAGCAGTAGGTGCTGTGCAGGTAAACCTCACTCCCCTGATCTCAAAAGGTGCACTAGCGACTGACGCTAGTGGCTGCAGTTTTTAGCCTCCTTGTTAGTGCGTCCGCCTCCCATGCCGGAGACTTGGGTTCAAGACCTGCACGCAGCGGTTGCGAGTAGGACCTGGGGGGTTACATTGGTGCTGTGACCTGGATGGGAGTGAGGTTTAGGGGGGTGAGTGTAACGGAGGCCAGTGGTATGTGCTGTGCAGGTAAACCTCACTCCCCTGATCTCAAGAGGTGCACTAGCGACTGACGCTGGAGGCTGCAGTCTTTAGCCTCCATGTTAGTGCACCTGCCTCCCATGCCAGAGACCCGGGTTCAAGACCTGCTCGCAGCAGGTGCGAGTAGGATCTGGGGGGGTTTACATGTCAACTTGTGCGTCTTGTGCTTCTTTCCAGGGAGGAGAAAAAAAAACTCGTACTTCATAACGCTGATTTGTATATTCTGTTAACCGTGGCTCATCACAGTAACGGATCAGATACATTCAGTTGAGGTTCTTCAAATGGCCTGATGTTCTCCTAATATGCAAATAGGAGCAGACAGGTCCTCTCATGTGTTGGACTTTTTAATGTCTTGCCAGAGGCTAGAGGAATTAAAGAATTAAAACATACAAAAGCTGCGCAAGACTTCCTTCTGGCGTGACACGAAGGCGTGTTTGCCTTCATGTTTCATTGACCTGAGACCCAAATCTCAACCTCGACTCAAAGCGTTAGAGGATCGGCTCGTTGCACCTTGAGGTAACGCACGACGAGGCGCGTCAGCTGCTTTTATTGCTTAATGATTTAGTGGCGCTGTCACTGAGAGAGCGCTGACAGACAACCAATTATTATACACTTGCACCTGTCTCCACTGATGGAGCTGACAGTCTCTGCAGAGGAAGGTTTCATGATGATGGTTTCATATGATTTCTAATGCTAGAAAGGAGAAATCGGTTTATAAATAGATTCCTATTCACTACATACTCTAGGCTCATTACATAGGAGAACACAGGCTTCTCCTGTGAGTGTAGGATCTACAGAATCACTATTGGAGAGCGTTTCCATGACTGGAAGGATAGGTCGCTCAGGTTGAAGTATTGGCACGTTTAGTCTTTGCCGAGTTTTTTGTTCCTCCGCTGTTACTCGTCCCCACCCCCTGAACCCTCAACATTTCAGAATATTAGAGAAAAAATTATTCTGTTTTGCATTGTAAATATTTTGTAATTAATTCCCCTCACATAACTACCTTTGTCCTGCACTGGCAATTGTTTAATAAATTTTTTTTTAATTGTATTAATTTAATTTTACTTATTAATTTAATTTATTTATTTCAATTCTTCTTCCCTTTCTATTTTGTTGCACGCTTACAATCACTTATTTCATGTCTGTTGCTTCGTTCCTTATTTACTGCTTTTTCCGCCAGATGCTTCAGTACAGTGCGGTTATTAATCACGTTTAATTGTCACGCTGCTTATTCTAGACATGTTTCTACTTCATCGTAATTTTCCACCGATACAATTTTGGTTTCTTTCCCCAGCTCCCTGAAGAAAGAAAGAGCATCTCTGCTGCAGGTGAAAAACAACATGGCTGCCGATCTGGAGCGGCTCCTGGGCCACAGAGAGGTAAGGGCTGACTCGGCACATTGGGAAACCTGTGCCGCTGCGTCATACAGGGAAGAGGCGTGGCTTAATTCTGTACAAGCCTCTGATCTGGGTCAGATGAAGGGTTTGTTTAGAGTTCAGCTCAGGTTATGCTGGTCAGGATGAATCCAGTAAAGTAAGAAGAGAAAAGCTGTTTGTGTGTGTGTGTGTGTGTGTGTGTGTGTGTGTGTGTGTGTGTGTAAGAAAAACAAAAATAAAGAGGTGATGATGCTGTTGGAAGTGCCTGGAGTGTTTCAGTGGAAATTGCTGCCCAATCACACACACACACACACACACACACACACACACACACACACACACACACACACACACAAAGTTGCCGCTGGGTGTTCTTGCTTTGTTGTGCAGACACCGTGGGCTGACATGCAAAATGCCAGTCACACACTAGTGACTTCAGGCCTCTGCTCCAACAAGCCTTAACCTTTCACAGCGTCACATCCCTGCTCGATTAAGCAGATCTGACACTGTGAAGATTTGATGGCTGTGCAACAGCACGATGTGTCACTCAACTGATTGTCCAACTGCACTGGCTTTCACAAGAATGTTTTTACGTTGACATTATTTGCACGCAAATGACCGGAGAAGAATTTCCTTTATTTAATTACATTACTATTATTTTTTTTTTTTTGTATGCCCAAGCCAACTCGAAATTCCTGTTGTGCGGCTTAACAGTTTCTCATGACTGCTCGCCCAGTGAGATCGCTCTGATTCGGATCTAATCATTTTCATGTCAGACTGCGTGCGAACACAAGGTCTGAGATCAACCAACACTAATAATAATAATAATAATAATAATGCAATTAGTAGTAGTAATAATTAACGATAGAAAAATCTGTGCTCGTTTTTCATTCGTTCCTCATCCTAATTCCTTCATCGAGTCGAAGGAATCATCTTGTAACACATTTGTGAAATTTTGGAGCTATTTTCAACCAAACGTTCCCCTCCCACCAGCCCGGCCAGTGCTGCTGCTGGCGCAGCCTTTGCAGAGTGCACAACTTCCAGTGGCATGTTGGCATAAAGCACGCAGTCCTCGCGGACAGCTGCTCGCTCGCGCAGCGCTTTAACATGCCAGCGCATATGGTGGCTGAGTGATAAATAGAAATATTAAATGACCTCTGACACGCACACAACCGGGCACATCTATATTCATCACCGAAGGGTGTTGGATGTTCTGGCGTGAAGAAATAGTGTGCGAAGGTTTGGGAAGAAGAAGAAATCCACGACTCGACAACCGGCGTGCAGAGAGAGAGAGAGAGAGAGACGCAGGGTTTCCTGCAGCTAACGCGTAATGCCGGATCGTCATCCGTGGGTTTTAATGCGCAGTCTGAATGATGGACATTTTGGCATACTTAAAAGAAATAAATAAATAGAGAGAGAAATGTTTGAGCTCTGATTTCCATGTGGTTTGGAAGCGTTACACTGAAACATGTCACAATATCTTTTGTTTTGATTGACAAATACAAATCACTGAGAAACGATGCTGAGGTGATGATGTGGCCTTTTTTTGTCACAGTATTGTTTGTTTTCTTCTTTTTTTTCACAAGAACTTTACTGCGGTTGTGTTAACAGTGTTTGTTATCTATCAGGGAAAGAGGAAAGTGATAAACAAGCAAGTAAAGTGTGTGTGTGTGTGTGTGTGTGTGTGTGTGTGTGTGCGCATGCATATGAAAGAGAGTGTGTGTGTGTGCGCATGTGAGAGCCAGAGCATGTGTGAGAGAGTGTGTTTGTACGTGTGTGAAAGTGTGTGTGAGAGAGTGTGTAAATGTGTGTGTAAGAGAGAGAGTGTGTCTCTGTATGTGTATGTGCATATGAGTGTGTGTGAGTGTTTGTGTGAGAGAGAGTGTGTAAATGTGTGTTGTGTAAGAAAGAGAGAGAGAGAGTGTGTGTGTGTGTGTGTGTGTGAGAAGAGAGTATGTGTTTGTGTGTGTGTAAGGGAGAGAGCGAGTGTGCGTGTGAGAGAGAGAGTGTGTCTGTATGTGCATGTGCATATGTGTGTGTGTGTGTGTGTGTGTAAGAGAGGGTGTGTGTGTGTGTGAGAAAAGAGTATGTGTGTGTGTGAGAGAGTGTGTTTGTGTGTGAGTGTTTGTGTGAGAGAGTGTGTAAATGTGTGTGTGAGAGAGAGAGTGTGTGTGTGTGAGAGAGATTGTACGTGTGCATATGAAAGAGAGTATGTTTGTGTATGTGTGCATGTGAGAGACAGAGCGTGTGTGTATGTGTGAGAGTGTGTGTGTAGGTATGAGCGTGTGTTTGTGTGTGTGTATGTGCGTGTGTGAGTTTTTGTGTGTGAGTGTGTGTGTAAGAGAGAGTGTGTGTGTTGTGTAAGAGAGTGTGTAAATGTGTGTGTGTGTGTGTAAGAGAGAGTGTGTTGTGTAAGAAAGAGTGTGTGAGAAGAGAGTATGTCTGTGAGTGTGTGTGTGTGTGAGAGAGAGTGTGTAAATGTGTGTGTGTGTGTGAGAGAGTGTGTGTGTGAGAGAGAAAGAGTGTGCAAGTGTGTGTGTGTGTAAGAGAGTGTGTGTGTTGTGTAAGAAAGAGTGTGTGTGTTGTGTAAGAAAGAGAGAGTATGTGTTTGTGTGTGTGAGAAGAGCGTATGTGTTTGTGTGTGTGTAAGAGAGGGTGTGTGTGAGAAGAGAGTGTGTGTGTGTGTGTGTGAGAGAGAGAGTGTAAATGTGTGTGTGTGTGTGTGTGTGTGTGTGTGAGAAGAGAGTATGTGTGTGTGTAAGAGAGAGTGTGTGTGTTGTGTGTGAGAAGAGAGTATGTGTGTTTGTAAGAGAGAGTGTGTAAAAGTGTGTGTGTAAGAGAGAGTGTGTGTTGTGTAAGAAAGAGAGAGTATGTGTTTGTGTATGTGTAAGAGAGGGTGTGTGTGTGTGTGTGTGTGTGAGAAGAGTTTGTGTGTGTGTGTGTGTGTGTGTGTGTGTGTGTGTGTGTGTGTGTGTGTGTGTGTGAGAGAGAGAAACAACCTGTGGCTAAATTCTTCAGCAAAAAAACTGTAAAATTTTTAGAAAACAAATATTTTGAATATCAAATTTGTGACATTTTCATTTCCTTTTAGAAACTTTTATTAAAAATGGAATGTATTTTTCGGTTTATTCTGCAGTGTGGACTTGCAGTGAAGCAGAGTACACTACAAATGTAGAAGCAGAAGGAGAAGTGGGCGGGGCATCGCTCAGAGGAACTAGTATGAAACCGTAATCTGATTGGATTAGCCTCACGCTGTGATTTGGGATGATTTCTACGACCTCCATCATCCACATCAGTGGTTTTTTTATGAATTGCGACGCGCACATTTGGAAAGGTGACCTGTAAATGACCTGTAAATGACCTGTAAATGACCTGTAGGTGATGTGCTACGTCCCTTCACTGTAGACATGCTGGTAAAAATATTGGATAGATTTTTTTTTTTTTTTTTTTTTTTTTTTTATTTTTAAATGTATAATGACACAATAGATCGCACTCTGTAGATACCATTATAAATGTTACTAAATGATTAAAAAGTAACATAAATAAATTAAAATAATAATAATACATTTTATTATTATATGTGCATAAATAAATATATTAAAATATATATTATATATTATATTAAAATGAATGTATTAATATTAAAAAAAACTTTTTTTATTTTCTAGTTTTTTTATTTATTTTTATTTTTAAAAAATGTATTTATTTATTTGTTACATTTCCGCTGTAGCAGCATCACAGGAATTTTTTTCCCTTTTTTTTAAAAAAATTTTTCTCTCCATGTTTTGTGTACGAGAAGCCCGATCGTGTTCGTGAGACTCACCACGGGAAGGAAAGCGTCCGATATTAGAGCTAATATTGAATCAGGGTTATTAAACTCCTGCTGCAGGTTCAGCCTACAGAGGCCACGCCCACTACAGCAGCCTTAATAGTAACAAAAACGCTTAAAAGCAATCAGCCACTGAGCGTGTGCACACCCTCATCTCTTATCCTAATCTTATTCTCTCTAGTTTGGAGATTTAAATAACATGGGATATTCCATCCATGCTGAAACTCGATATCCTGATTTCCGCCTCTTGTTTTAGAGAGATTAAAATCCGGATGTAAATCGGCGTCGGATTTTAAACCGCATGTTTAAAGCCTCGCTGACGGATTTCTGTCTCGTCTGATCACATGCGTCTTCCTCCTTCCTCACAGGAGCTGTCTGCGATGAAGCAGGTGCTGGTCAGCATGCGCTCACGCCACACCACAGAGCCTGAAGTGGAGCTCCACAGCAGAGCAGCAGAGCCGAGACCCAACAGAACGGCAGACCGGGAGCAGAACCAGTCCCGACCCAAACCTACAGTGTTTGTGAGTGCGCACAATAATGAAGTGTTAATTATGAGCACAACATGGATACCTGTCACAAATCCTGGAGAAATAAAATTTATTCTACACCCAGTACACACCCAGTACAGTATCACCCAGTATATATGCTCAGAAGTTCTTGAGTAAGGTAGATCTCAATACGCACGTTCTGATAGCTTACTGTTTCTATAGTAACAACTTATACTGTGACTGCAATAACAGACAAGTTACATAAAAAGTTTCTCATATATATATATATATATATATAAAAAAGTCTAAAATTTGATGTGATTAGTTTTCTGTAAGCAGATGTGATTTGATTACGGAATTATGGAATGAGTCTCCAGTTTCAGTGCTAAAGCTCCAGCATGGAGAAAGTCTTCAAGACTAGAGATTATTTATTTAATTCTTTTTTAAATTAATTGATTTTATTTTTTATCCATTGCATTCACGAGAGAGCGAGAGAGAAAAAAAGGCTATAATAATTTTAATTATAGCCGCTGTAATGTACGTGATCACAAGAACTAACTTTCTCAACACCAGACATAGCAATAAATGGATAAAAATTTATTTGATTAAAGATTTGTAATCGTTGCCTAATTGTTGTGGTCTAAGAGGAATAAAACCTGGTGGTAATGGGAAACGAACACACTTTGGTAGTGAGAGTAATTCAATTAAATTGTATTATTATATATTTTTTAGCTATTATTATTTTATTTATATGTATAAATAATTTTATTATAAATTAAAATAAATACATTAAAATATAACAAAATAAAATTATATATATATATATATATATATATATATATATATATATATATATATATATATATATATAATATATATAGTTTGTGTGTATGTATAAATAAATATATTAATATAATTCAAACAAAAACTAAATATATTATATATTTAAAAATAAATGTTAATATAGATTTTATATATTAATTTATTTATTTATTTATTTATTTATTTATTATTATTATTATTATTATTATTATTATTATTATTATTATATTAAGAAATATATATTAATATAAAAAACTAAAACTCTGCTTTTTGTTGTTTTATTTTATTTTCTATTTATTTTATTTTTTTCCTGTAGCAGCATCACAGGAAATGATATATAAGTGAACAGGGTTTTTAAAAAAATTTGGGGGTTTTTTTTTTTTTTCATGTTTTGTGTATGAGAAGCCCGATCATGTTCATGAGACTCGACATGTGAAGGAAAGTGTCCGATACGGAGCTAATATTGAATCAGTGCTAATAATTTGTGGTTAAGTTACACCGCACTATCTTTAGAATGTGATTCTTGTACAACCTGTGGTCCGTATCGGCCCGGCTTTCCGCACGCCTTCTACTAAACCCTGTAACGGGTTTGCGGTTGTTTGCTTACTCCAAGCCGGCGTTTCGTATCTTTTATGAAACCTCAAACGTAGCAAAGTTCACAGGAGCAGCCTGAAATAGCTTGTTTTCTCTCTTTCACAGACCAATAAAGATGTTCCTGAGTGGCACAGAAAGCTCAAGTCGAAGTCCAAATGACTGGCGGAGACCAGAGGAACACATACTACACGTTTTATTTACAGAATTTGTATAAAGTGTTATTTTAAATGAAAAAAAGAACACGTTTTATTATTATTATTATTATTATTATTATTATTATTATTATTGCTGAATGTGTTTGTGATGACTGCAGCATTTTTTGTATTCAGTAGGTGTGTGTTTGTGTGTCGTCATGTATCACAAAGCTGTTTGAACATGGCTTAAGGTGGAAATGTCTAGAATATTCAAACCCAGCTCTCTTTTGTCTGCTGAGCTTTATTGTAACAGGAGTCTCAGGCTTCTTTTTAATCGCAAAGGAGCTACACACACTAAGGTTTATAAATAGACAGAGCCTTGCATACCGTAAGACTCGTCTGTCTCCTCTTCTCTCGGGCAGTTGTAGTATTAGCCGCAGGAGCTGTGAGCTGCTTCGATCCTAATCGCTCATCTTTGACAGGAGATGATAACTGATCTGTCATCCCACTTTTTTTTTTTTTTTCTTTTTTTTTTTTGGCGAGACTATAAAGGATTACAAATTCAATGTTCCTCCGACACAAGAATGTATGATTTGTTTTTTTGTTTTGTTTTTTGTCCAAACTTTTCACTCGTTCACCGTGTGGCTCCATTTATGTGTCGTAGCTTTGACATCTCTGCCCAGAAATGTGACCTCAAATTCACTTACGTCCTAAACCACACACTCTAGTTCTAACTACAATCAGGGTTGCCAGAGCTTGGCAAAATTGCCCACAAAAAAATTCTCAGTTTTTACAAGACTACTACACTCTATAATCATAATTTCCTTTCCTAATCTTTTATATTATGCAATAGAAACACTACATAGAAATCATAGAAGCCCTGCCTGCACTTCCACTTTCTCCATTTATGTTTTCTCCCTGGATTTTGTTTCAACAAATCGATACGAATTGATTTCATTCTGATTTAAACCCAAACAATTATGTTTAAACCATCCCAAAGAAACTCCACCCATGGACTTGCTTTTTCCACTTGCACCCTTCTTCCAAAACTATTAATTACTCTGAATTTATTACTATTACTGTGACTCATCTCCGAACAACACAATGATCTACGCACCGAATCCTACGTGCAGTGTGACATCAAGCCCTATGGTACACACCTAGTCGCTATGGCAACCCGGGATGGTGTAAGATACAGTTTTGACATACGCTGTAGGCTAACACACACACTATATTGTAGGCGGTGGCGATATGCTGAAAGTCGTATCTTTATCGTGTTATGATGCAGCGTTCATGTCACCAGGGATTCGTTTTGAGAGGTGATGCAAAGGGAACGTCATCATGGTACATCTCAAAATATAACCTTCATTCAACCCTGGTTAATATATATACACTTTATCTCTATTCTTTATATTTTACACACCACTTTTTTGTTGTCCTGCTAGAAATTTATATCAGATCTGCTTTCCAAAGCACTAAATTTTGCAGTTTGATCAAATTTGATGATTTTTTTTTAAACATTTAAAATAGCCAGATACTTCAGTTTCGTTGTAGATGACGTATTTGTCACCACCCTGAATAAAACGTTATTTGTGTAGCGTCTGGAGATTGAGTTTGAATCCCAGACGTGGCCGATAGTCGGCAAAATTAGTCCGTAGTCTCTGGGTGGGAGGAGTCTAGTGCCTCTCCTTTTTCAACCACAGAGATATGGACCAATCGTGAGCATCTCTGGAGGTCGTGTATGTGGAAGAGGGCAGATTATGCTTTCCTCTAAGTGTCTCTGAGGAGGCGTGTGTTATCCTTCACCCTGAAACCCCCAGCTTCATAGGGAAGAGCTGGCTGGTGGCAATTGTTTGAAAAAGTAAAAAAAAAAAAAAATTATATATATATATATTCATTCATTCATTGTCTACCGCTTATCCGAACTATTCTCGGGTCACGGGGAGCCTGTGCCTATCTCAGGCGTCATTGGGCATCAAGGCAGGATACACCCTGGACGGAGTGCCAACCCATCGCAGGGCACACACACACACACTCTCATTCACTCACACAATCACACACTACGGACAATTTAGAGATGCCAATCAACCTGCCATGCATGTCTTTGGACCGGGGAGGAAACCCCTGAGGCACGGGGAGAACATGCAAACTCCACACACATGGCGGAGGCGGGGATCGAACCCTCAACCCTATATATATATGTGTGTGTGTGTATTGTATGTATTTTTTTTTTTTTTTTTTTGCCCCAACACTAATAAATTTTAAAATAAATTTAATTAATTAATATATTTATACGTTTATTTCTTTGTTTGTTATTTCTATATTAATTAATTAATTGATTAATTAATTGATTAATTTCAAATGTATATACATTTTTTAATTGATTGCATTTATTTAAAAATAGATTTCCATTTAAACATCCAATCAGCATGATCGTACATATGATCGCGATAAAGATCCTTTAATCGAACCGTCCAGACTGTCACATGCTCCGTACAAATGTTGTTGTTGTTGTTGTTGTTGTTGTTGTTGTTGTTGTTGTTGTAGTTGTAGTAGCTCCTCTGTAGTGCACTAGTGTGTGATTTGAGACATGCGCAGCTCCAGAACAAGCGGTGAGAGGTGTAGCTGCTTCACTCTCCTAATCTCTGGGCTGCCACGCCCCGCCCCGCCCCGCCCATTCAGTAGCCACATATCGCCGAGGCTCTGAGACGGGAGGAGGCAGAAACCGGGATATCCGCCGTGAGCACGGGGTGTGTATATACACATACACACACACACACACACACACACACACACACTCACACTCACTCGCGCACAGGCATACACACAGAAGCACGCACTCTCGCGCGTGCACTCGGTCCATGCGCCACACACACACTCACTCGCGCTCTCGTTCCTTCACCGCTGCACGTCTCTGACAAGGAAAAGCGTCGTTTTTTATTATTTATTTATTTTTTTCCCACCCGCGGACGCCGTTCATCGTAGCGGGCCGTTATGGCAGCCACGCTGTTAACGGGACACGAGGACTTTCTGCCGCTGATGAAAGGCTTTCAGGAGGAGTCCGCTCTCTTCACCGACACCGACAGGGGACTGGCCAACGAATACGCGCAGGTAACAATCATCATAATAATCAATATTATTCTTACATTAATAATAATAATCAGCATCATGTTTTTTTGGGGGGTTTTTTTTTTAGAAACAACGTGTATTGCATGAAAGATCAGAGGTGTGTCCTTGTCTCATGTCGGAGACGCATGTCTGTTTCCCGTGACATGATGCGTCCTTGTTTATTTTACCACTCGGGATTTCCCCGCGTGTGTTTATATTTATATATTTATATATATGTGTGTGTGTGTGTGTGTGTGTGTGTGTGTGTGAGAGAGAGAGAGAGAGAGAGAGAGTGAGATGATGAGGGTTCACTGTAGAGTCTCGGGGTGTCTTGGTGTCACTGAACCTCCGCTAACATCTGACTCCGCCGCCGCCTCGCCCTCACAAGCTCGTCTCTCCAGGCGATCTTGGAGTGAAACTTCCGAGCGATCGTGGAAGAGAACAGCTGGACGTCCAAAAAAAAAAAAAAAGGTCCAAAAATACAGCGTGCATTTCAGGGCAGCAGACCCGACAATCCGGGTATCACCCCGGCGCAAGCATGTGCGGATAACCGGCGGGTCAGACTGGCCGTTTCCCGCTGATTGCGCTCTAATGATAATTGGCTGAGGTTTATGTGGAAAAGCTGAGTGTGTGTGTGTGTGTGTGTGTGTGTGTGTGTGTGAGTGTGTGTGTGAGTGTGTGTGAGTGAAGCTGCCGGTTTCCGCGCGTCAGCAAAGTCTGTTTTGGGCCCGCGGTATGTATGAGCTCTGTTTTACAGTGCAGGGGGGAATGTAGCGGATACCTGCTGAAGGCTGTGTGATAAATGTTTGGCTGCTGACTGCAAAAAAAAACAAAAAACCCCAACAACCTCATCCGTTCCTCGTCATAGTTGAGGTATGATATCAGCAGCAGGAAAATGTATTCCCTTGTGTGCAGTCTGGACAATTGTCCAGTCCCTCTTGGAATCATCTGCACCTCGAAACCCTAAATGTTCGCTCGTCCACCGAGGACCGAGACTCAGGTCAGCAGTCGAGAGTTCAGCGTCTTGCTCTAAGACCACCGTGCTCCACTGGAAAAGTGACGAGCGTGGATGTGTTTGCTAGACGTCTATTTTAAAACTTTCCCTGCTGTTCTACGTGCATGTTTCTGCTCAAGTGTTCCCCGCGTCACCTGCTGCTCACATAGCACACATTCCGGGCTGCTTATGAAAGTACGCACACACACACACACACTTATATATATATATACACAATCTTAAATTATAACCAGTTCAGCGTTAAGACTTTACAAATCTCAGAGTGTTTTCTGACAAGGTGTTGATTCTGTTCATGATTTCTTACGAATCATTGCAGCGCATGCGTTCCACCTGTCACGAAATGGTCCTCCTGTGACATATCCTTGCGTATGGGAGTTTAAATCCAGATCTCTGCTGTTTTTCCCTCCAGGCGAAGCTTGAGATGGACAAGTACCTGACACCTCAGCTGCAGGATTCCCCGGCAGTTAAGAAGTCGTGCCAAGATAGCCCCTCTGTGGAGTTTTTCTGCGATGAGCAGGGCTCCCCTTACAGCATCAACATGAACGTGTACCTACCTGACATCGCGTACCTGCGCGGCAGCCTGTGCCGCCCGCAACGCCACTCCGTCCCCAGTCAGGTGAAAAGCAAACCCGTGAGCTCAACCTTCTCTCCGGCTCCAGACTGTTCCGTCCCTCTGTCTCTCCCTGATTTCACTACTATCTTCAGCTCGCCCTCGGCGCCGTGCGCTAACATGGATGCAGGCGACGTATCCAATGGCATCTACATCAAGCAGGAAATGCCGTCTTTTGAGCTTCCCCAGGACGGCCATCTGTTCCAGCTGCTCAACTCGGATCTCGACGTTCCCATTCAGGCCGTTTCGGACTCTCACGCCCATGCCATGTCATCAGAGATGCCATCCTTCCACGACCTGCACTTAGCAGCCACACAGACTGCCAACAAGCCATACTGCGCCATGCCCACGCCCGCGTACCCACTCGGCCCCTCAGGTCACTTTGCTCAGGGCCACACGCAGGTCAAAGCGCCCTACCTTCCTCCGTCGCCGCCCACCTCCGAGCCGGGCAGCCCAGACCGGCAGAAAGAGCTGCTGCACAACCTGACGCCTCCGCCATCTTACGCCGCCACAATCGCGTCCAAAATGGCCTGCCACATGCCCGTTCATCAAGCACCCACATCCACACGGGCGCCCGTGAACCCCAGCACTGGGGTCATGCCTGTCCGGTACAACCGCAGGACAAATCCTGACCTCGAAAAGAGGCGGATACACCACTGTGACTTCCCAGGTATGAAGCATTACTTTATTCTTAACTCTAATTGGGAAAAAAAAATCGTAATTGGGAAACTGGGAATTTTCTAGAAGGTGGTGTTGTTGCTATCATTTGAGCTGACTATTGTTTGAACAGTTTGATTTTTAAACATCGAATCGAAGACACCGTCCACTGCACTCACTAAGTGTTTCATTTAGGAGCTCTTTCATACTCAGGTGTACGTTTATAAATCACACCGATCGCCTCGTCCGACTCTCCTGCCTTTCTCCGAGCACTCTCTTCCTTTTTCTCTTACGCTTCCTCACCGAGACCGATCCGCTGTTGAATAATTCAAACCCGGGCCAAAGCCTTTTAACCAGGCCTCTGAATTAATGCGAGGGAGCTGACGTCAGCCCCCCCTGACCCCCCCGATTGTTATTGAATCCTGTTGCATCAAATTGACCGACCAGATTGTAAAACAGGCAAGCCTCATGACACCATTAATAGTGCATTTACGCTAAGCAGTTCATCTGAAATGCCACACTCCGCCATTTAGAAGCCATCACCGCTTTGCTGGACGGGAGGAGGGAGGGGGTTTACTGCTAACAAGATGAGATTGGTTTTAGCTTCTCAAATGGAATGGAAACATTACCGAAGCCAAAGAAAATGTTCCCACTTAGACTCTGTTTGAGTTTACTATTGATGTGACTTGTTCTGTTCATTTCCTTCATTCATAGTGCTGTTTTTCTTACAGGTTGCAAGAAGGTTTACACCAAATCCTCGCATCTGAAAGCTCACCTGAGGACACACACTGGTAAGAACCTCTCTTCTCTTCTCTTCTCTTCTCTTCTCTTCTCTTCTCTTCTCTTCTCTTCTCTTCTCTTCTCTTCTCTTCTCATAATGTTCTTCTCTTCTCTTCTCTTCTCTTCTCTTCTCTTCTCTTCTCTTCTCTTCTCTTCTCTTCTCATCTCATAATGTTGTTCTTCTCTTCTCTTCTCTTCTTCTCTTCTCTTCTCTTCTCTTCTCTTCTCTCTCATAATGTTGTTCTTCTCTTCTCTTCTCTTGTCTTCTCTTCTCTTCTCTCTTCTCTTCTCATAATGTTTTTCTCTCTTCTCTTCTCTTCTCTTCTCTTCTCTTCTCTTCTCATAATGTTTTTCTTCTCTTCTCTTCTCTTCTCTTCTCTTCTCTTCTCTCTCTCTCTTCTCTTCTCATAATGTTCTTCTCTTCTCTTCTTCTCTTCTCTTCTCTTCTCTTCTCTTCTCTTCTCTTCTCATCTCATAATGTTGTTCTTCTCTTCTCTTCTCTTGTCTTCTCTTCTCTTCTCTCTTCTCTTCTCATAATGTTTTTCTTCTCTTCTCTTCTCTTCTCTTCTCTTCTCTTCTCATAATGTTTTTCTACTCTTCTCTTCTCTTCTCTTCTCTTCTCTTCTCTTCTCTTCTCTTCTCTTCTCATAATGTTTTTCTTCTCTTCTCTTCTCTTCTCTTCTCTTCTCTTCTCTTCTCTCTTCTCTTCTCATAATGTTCTTCTCTCTCTTCTTCTCTTCTTCTCTTCTCTTCTCTTCTCTTCTCTTCTCTTCTCTTCTCTTCTCATCTCATAATGTTGTTCTTCTCTTCTCTTCTCTTCTCTTGTCTTCTCTTCTCTTCTCTCTTCTCTTCTCATAATGTTTTTCTTCTCTTCTCTTCTCTTCTCTTCTCTTCTCTTCTCTTCTCTTCTCATAATGTTTTTCTACTCTTCTCTTCTCTTCTCTTTCTCTTTCTTTTCTCAAAATGTTTCTTATCTTATCTTATCTTATCTTATCTTATCTTATCTTATCTTTCCCTCTCTACCCCATCCCAAATTAAAGCCGGGTTTTTACTTTGGCCTGTCACAGCAGCGCTGCTTCTTTATTTTGGGTGTTTCGGGTCATGTTGCTAGGCAGGAGGGAGTTGGTTGGCATGCCCTCGCATTCATTCCCCCGCACTCTGCCTGAAAGCTATCTCACTCATATCGACTCTGGAGGACATTTCGAGATTTTGTCGGTTCAGTTCGGTTCGAATCCCAAAGCCCGAACATCTGGCGTCGCAAGCGGCGTTATAAAATTTCGGGAGTAACATCGGCGCCCTACGCAGCGTGGCCTTGAGCACGTGGAGGGAAAACAAACAAAAGGCCATGGCTGCTCGTTAGGCCGTTTTTCTAAGAAGCGACTTCATGACTGCAAACAAGCCGTAAATCTAAAGTGGCAGCTTGCTTCGGTCCTCAGCTCGCGTTGAGATTAGATAAGGTCACCCGCTCCTGACTCCTGACATGACTGTACAATAAATCTCTACAGATTTTAAAGACAGAACTAGTTTTGTCTTTAAAAAAACCAAACAAACAAACAAACAAACAAAAAAAAAAAATCGGTGAATGACTTTTATTTTTTCTCTCTTCCTCTCTTTTATGTCTTGTAAGTCTGGTGTAGTCATTAATGTTGTCATAGCACTCACACACACACACACACACACACACACACACACACATTCGTTGTGTTGTAAAAAGGAACAAATTTATCCCTGCTAAGCTCCAAACTGTTTGGGACTCCACATGATCCTCCTCATCAGCATCTATTAAGCAGGCGATTTGAACTGGTAGAACAAGGAGGACAGGTTCCTCTCTCTCTCTCTCTCTCTCTCTCTCTCTCTCTCTCTCTTTTCTCTCGTCTCTCTCTTTTTCTCTTTATGAAGCTTCTCTCCTGTCTGAAAGAGGCTTTACACCGGCTAATCACCTGAGCTACACTCTAATTCCCCGTGTCTCAGGAGAGAGGGGGAAGAAGCCCCCCAGGCGCGCCATGTGCCGAGACGATCTCGCCAAAACAAGTCATTACAGGATTCCTCATTTGGGACCGGTTTCACCTGTGCCCGAGCCTCACACGTACGCTTTAACTCAGCGCTTACGCCTAATTATCTCCTCACGCTTTCAGACGCTACAGGTGAACCTAACCTCGAGCACCCTTTAACTTCGCTTCCAATTTATCCCGTTTGTCTCCCGCTGTTTCGTTTGGCTCCGAGGTTAAAAAAAAAAACGAGGCTTAGGTTACGTATCATCTTCTCTTTCATCGGCATTCTTCTTCCATATTCTTCTTCTTTTCTCCGAACGTGATGAAAATCGTCCCGAGCCGTTTTCATCGCGGGCTGGATAAACCTGTCAAGGCTCACGCCACACTTCTAGGCCAAGTCTCATCCTTCACCTGCGTGGCATAACAAACAAAAAAAAAAAAAAACGAAGCAGATTATCAAACGAGGTTCGTTTCAGAGAGAAGACGCTTTGTTTGGTTTTCGCAGAACTGGATTTAAAACGCTTGGGAAAGACAAACAGTGGCCGTCTTTTTATTCGACAGACTCTCCGTATTTGATCTCGACGAGCCGGCGTGCCGCATAGCTCTGTGTTTCTTTTGTTTTTTTTTTTTTGGAGAGATTGATCTCTCAGGTTGGATTCGAAGCTGTAGGTTTTTTGTTTTTCTTTTCAATTTCTTTCAGGCATTGTGTGGACAGGTGTTAGTCAGTGTGGTTTACTGACACGGAACAAAAAACAAGAGGAACCAACTTGACCTCTGATCACGTTTTTTTTTTAAATCGTATGTAGAAAAGAAAAAAAAGAAGAAGGGATGGTTAGTGTTGTTTGTTTGGACTCATGGAATTTTTTTTCGCTGAATCTGATGTTTATTGTTTCGTGTTCTGTTTTTTTTTCTCTCCCTCTCCCTTCTCGTCGTCGTTGTTGTTGTTGTAGGCGAGAAGCCATACAGGTGCACATGGGAAGGGTGTGACTGGAGATTCGCTCGCTCCGACGAGCTCACGCGCCACTTCCGCAAACACACGGGGGCTAAACCGTTCCAGTGCGCGGTGTGCAGCCGCAGCTTCTCCCGCTCAGACCACCTCGCCCTGCACATGAAGAGGCACCAGAACTGAGCGCTACGCACCCACAACGACTACACAACTACACGCATTTATAGAGGGAATTACTGTACACACAAACATACACACACACAAAACAAAACACAACACAATCACATCGTACAAACACACAGCACACACAATGACAATCGTGTTGATT
>JAUCMX010000025.1:14531516-14666516 GCA_033459395.1 Hemibagrus guttatus | reverse complement strand
AATTATTGAACGGCCGCGTATAAATGGAACGAGAGGGATATTAAAGCGATGCAGACAGCTGGATGATTTGTACAGACCTCTCCACACACACACACACACACACACACGCACACATACAAACGAGCATACTGGCCATTTTGTTCTTACTGTCACTGGTACATTAGCTTGAATGTATAAGACCACACAAACTGTTCTGTCCGAGTTACACCACAGGAACACATTTCATCTTCAAGTGCCTTCTGGGGTTTTCTTTCTCTCAATAAGTTTTTAGAACAACAATCAAAATAAATAAATAAATAAATAAATATATAAATAAATAAAACCATGTTTACTCTTGGCAGCAATTCGGTTATCCACGACAGCAGCCTTTTTTAATTTCTTGATAAAGAGGGCTATCTCGTTCTTCCTGTAAAAAATACATAAATAAAAAAATTAACTTATTTATTTCGTAGGCTTCATGAAGAGAAAATTTGACAAATGGGACTTTTTTTTTTTTCTTTTTTTTTTTTTTTGTGTAACTAAACTACCTTATTGTAAATATTCTTCATTTTATTGTAAATATTATTTGATTAATTGATTTATTTTTGTTGCTCTGTTTCTTTTCTGTTAATGAAATTGAGGGGCACCAACATATTACTCTGCATCTCTGTGGTGTGTCGATTTTTTTTTTTTTTTTTTTTTTTTTTTTTTTTTCTCCTTTTTGGTGTCGTTTTCAATATTTTTTTTTATTTTGTACTTATTTTATAGACTCTCAGATGATATTTCTAAAGTCGTTGTCTTCAAATTGACAAAAGTTGTTTTTTTGCCAACTGAATGAAATAAAAACCTAATAAAAAAAAAAATCACAGTGACATTTTCACTTCTTGTGCTTGTCTGCGGTTGTGTTTTCACTGGTTTTTTTTTTTTTGGTTTTTTTTTTTCGTGTACCTTGGACTTGATCTGCTTTCTCCACCTCTATACAACACGCCTCTGACCTCGCATCCATGTCATGTCCTTACTACTGTATTATACACACAGTATATAGATTTTTGCTGCTCTTCAACCCTTTTTACAGGCACACTGATATTCCAGTCCAGCTACAGAACAGAAATGGACTTATAGGACTTATTTTTAATCACTAATGAATGATTTTATCTCTGTGAGTCTGATCTAAATCGAGTCTGTTGGCTTTCAGTGTGTTTTAGACGTGTGTGTTTCCCTCTGATGGAGAACCTTACACAGAATTTTACAGGTTGAAGATGACATTTGAGCTGCTTTTTAGATGAACAAGCACTTGGAGCATCTCAGAGAGCAGAAATGGGTTTGATATCAACATTTACTTTGAAGATACAAACAATTGTGTGGGAAAAAATAACCCTTTTTGGAGCATTTCTATGAATAGTAGGCTTGATAAAAACATAAGTACTTCTGAAACACTACAAATTCTTAAAGCTCTGAGCGTCTACTTTCATATGAGCTTCATATTAACATCACTGTGGAGTGAGACGACAAAGACGTTCAGTACTGAACATGATTTCGTCTAAGTTTGAATTAAAGATAATTTTAAATTGAAAATAAAGATTATAACAGGATATTGCATCGCTGGCATGTCTGAAATGAACAGCAATAATAATAATAATAATAATAAAAAAAAAAAAATAAAAAAAAAAATAATAATAATTATTATTATTATGTATTTATTGTAAATGTAAAAAAAAATGTAATGTAAATGTAAAATGTAAAATTGTAAATGTAAAAATTATTTTCAATAATATTCATTCAGAAACAAGATGAAAATCGTTTAAAAAATAATGTTTATTGATAATAATAATAATAATAATAATAATAATAATAATAATAATAACAATCTTAAATTTAGAGAAAACCTATTGTATAGGTATTAATAGTAGTAGTTAGTGTATTTTTTGCTGTTAATAAATAGCTTTAAAATATCATTTTAGTTTTTATTTCTTTATTTATTTAGTATACTGTAGTTGTTGCTGTTGTTTATTTCTTTCTTTATTTATTTATTCAACTTGCTACAAGACATTCATAATTTAGAGTACTGTACGTGTAATGTCTCCCAATATGTCAATTTATGGCCACAGATAGTTTACAGTTTTTACCAATATTTCACTTGCTACTTTTTGTAAAAAAAAAAAAATAAAAAAAGAATAAAAAAATCCCCCCATCATTTTTACTCTCTGTCTGTTTTAGAACAAAATCCAAGCATATAGATATGATTCTATATCTCGACATATAAACAGTCAAGATCTAGAATTTTTATTGAATTTTATATAAATGTTTAAAATGTTATTTTATAGAATTTGAAATATTTTAATAGAATTTTCATTCATTCATTGTCTACCGTTTATCCGATCTATACTCAGGCGTTTGGGCATCAAGGCAGGATACACCCTGGATGGAGTGCCAACCCATCGCAGGGCACACACACACACACACACTCTCATAATCACACACACACTACAGACAATTTAGAGATGCCAATCAACCTACAATGCATGTCTTTGTACTGGGGGAGGAAACCAGAGTACCCAGAGGAAACCCCCGAAGGCACAGGGAGAACATGCAAACTCCACACACACGGCGGAGGCGGGAATCGAACCCCCAACCCTGGAGGTGTGAGGCAAACGTGCTAACCAACAAGTCACCGTGCCCCCCTATAGAATTTTGTATTATAGAATTTTTAAAAGAATTTTATCGAATTTTATATATAGACAATTAAAGCCTCATTAAGCACATGACCGTAAACTTGAGACTAACTCTGTCGCACCTGCAAATATGACTTCTCATATTCAAGCGGTCTTATATGTGATGATAAGCAGAAGCATTAAGCTTTCGGTGAGCCGTCTCCATCACTTCAGGCTTTCAGCTACACAGTCGACCGAGAACAGACATTCTTAACTTTGTTTACAAAACCAGCATCTGAGACAAGACAGATTTGAAATGGGAGAAAAAAGAGAGAAAAAAACCATCACGAGAACGCAAGACGCAGGAGAATCCACCGAAATGAAATAATCGGAGATTCTGGGGCATGTGCATGTCGTATATTGGAATATATTTAACAATTTATCTTTAAAATGAATCAGTGAGAATGTTTATTTGTTTATATGTTTAGTAGTAATGTGTCCTAACGCAGACCTGAGAGTAAAGATGATCTCTTTTTTCGCAGAGGAAGAACTTCACCATCATCTGTTTCTGTATGTTCACACTGTGAAGAATTCAAAAGGATACTTTTTCAATTCCATTCAATTTTATTCATATTTTATTATGGCCATAATAACACTGGACATTCTCACAGGGTATCCCTAACAACTGAGCCAGAGGTGACTGCGGTGAGGAAAAACTCTCATGAGGAAGAAACCTTGAGACTCTACAGGGATCTTCATCTGGGTGACAGTGGATACTGGGATTATAAACCATTCCTTTTCTATAACTGTGTACTATATGCAAATAAAGTGCAATTATGTAACCAGGAAATTCCTTCAACGTGAACAGAGTTTATTTTGTTCGCTGATGGAGACTTGAGCGTAAAACTGATCGTATCAATTGCAGCCCTAAAGCCATCTTCATGGTTTCTAAGTGGTACCATCCACAGTTTCATGTATCTCCAGGCTCCATGTTGGAGGTCATTTTCCATAGTTTCTAAGTAATAAAACTCCAACCAGAAGTAGGCATCAGGATGGATCAGGGAGGTCCGGGGAGAAGAATGAGTCAATGTCTGAATTCACCATCAAATCTCTTGTTGCTGCTCATGATCTGGCGCTTTTACTTAATCGATGCTGACTTTTATATCACCTTTTCTGTTGCTTAAGTCTGAGGAAAGAAGAACATGTTGCTGTTGAACACCAAAAGCTCATAAAAAAGCAACCACCAGAGCAGTAATGGTTGCACTTTGTAAATTACTCATGCCGTGGCAGAGGTACGTGTCTTATCCGATGGCCCAGAGCCGAAAGAGGAAAAAAGCTTGCTACTTGTGTGACTTTAAGGTTCACAGGTGAAAGGAAACGCTAGTTACGTAACTGTGGTTTCATGAATCCTGGCTAACCACCAGAGGCGTCTTGTCCGTGCATGCAGGCATGCCGAGATGTTTCAAAAGAATCATCAAGCAATCTATGACGCAGTATTTGCAATAAATCCTCCTGTCATACAGCCATCTTTACCTGGAAGCTTCTCATCAGATCAGATCAAAAGATCAACAATTACATAAGTAGATTTCTATTTCACAACTATGCACCTATGAGAAATTGTACCCTTGTGCCATGCTACATGCAGCTCTTCCACTCTTTTTGGTTCTTGTTTAGCCAAAAAGCGGTTGTTAAAAACACTCTTTGTTGTCTTACAAAGGCTCATAAGAAGAAGCTCCAGCACAAGGGATAGCTTCTACACTAGGATCTTGACGGAACCGTGGTGAATTCATGAAACGTCTTCGACCATAAGGCATGCAAGTCCAGTGTGCTCTTAGGTTCAGGAGGTTGCAGTCCTCAGGTTCCACTTCACAGATGACCTGGCTACTGGCTACGCTTCATTTGTGGATGTGGTAGCTTATTGGTTAAGGTGTTGAACTACTGACCCAAAGGTTGTAAGTTTGAATCCTTGATCCACCAAGCTGCCACTACTGGGACCCTGAGCAAGGCCCCTAACCCTCAATTGCTTACTTGTATAAAATCAGATAAATTGTAAGTTGCTCTGGATAAGTTGCTCTGCCAAATGCTGTAAATGTATTTGGAAAAGAAGATCTGCTTGTGGATCTGCAGTCACCAAGGTGTTCCAACCACTAGTCAATGCAGCATGGCCTTGCTGACCATTTTAGGGCTATGAGCCAAGAATCTGGGGTCTAGTTGTGGAACTGTGTGTAATGTCCTTCAAAAGGATCAAAGGTGAACAGTACATGATTTGGTTCATCCAGGAAAGATAACTTCTCATACCATCTAAGGGAGTTTTTCCTTGCCACAGTCGCCTGAGTCACCTCAGGCTTGCTCAATGGGGATAATTTTGTCTAACAGCTAGAACTGTCTGTTTGTATGTTTGTTGTTTCTTATGTTCTGTAAAGCTGCTTTGAGACAATGCTTTTTGTTAAAAGCGCTATACAAATAAAACTGAATTGAATTGAATTGAATGATCTATTATCTATATTAGTATGCCATAACCTGAACATACACCTATTTGAGATTTTCAATAAAGTTTCTGATACAAAATGACTGTATTCACAGCCTCTACTTGTACTGGAGCATCACCAAGAAATAAAGGTTAATAAAAGTGTATTAGCTGAATATTTAATGTCCAGTACTTTAACAGCACTAAACAGAAGCATTAACAGAGTCTGAGCTCATCTGAAAGGAGTTTTTGAATTTCTTCACAGATTCTTTTTTCCCAGCCACCTCCGGCTGTATTACGCCAGCCATCCGTTGCACGGTCCGCTTGGATTTAGGACACGTGATTAAAAAAAAATCCACCCTCTCCCGATATCCCAAAACTGTTAATGCGAGTTGCTCGACCCATCAGCCTCATCAGTTCCAATTTGAAACAGGAACACGCATCTTCAAGTTCCATTTGATTCTCATTAAGATCTTGGCATGATCTTTCCTCTGAGCCCCCATCTATAGGTTCTGAGACTCTTGGTGTTTTTCAGTCTCTTGCGGACGGACGTTGTTTGCTGATTGCACTGTTTGCTTTATGAGACATCGGTACTCTCTCGGGGTGCAACCGAATTACAAGCTGCCAAAACGCTGAGGAACCCTAGTGAGCAGAGAAACAATACTCCTTTTGATATGAGATCAGGAAACACGGCAAAGGAAAATAAATGCTTTCATTGCTCTGAACAAGATGGGGAATTTCTCATATGTTCCTGGTTTGATTCTCAGGACGAACCTCGGCCCCTGTCCCTAATAGACTTCAGATGTCAAAGGCAGGCAAACAATGGAGGCTCCGTTGGAATTTATCAGGAGGTTCTTCAAGGTTGCTCTTGGGCATTCCTCCTACAGGTCTTCTTCTCTCTTTCCTCCCTCTCGTTTTTTTTTTCATCCCTTCGTCCTCCCCCTTTCCGTACAACAGAGCTCCAGACCCCCGGGGTGAACATTATTGCTCTAAAGTTGAAGGCCCCTAACTCTTCCCCACTCCCTGGCTTTCGAGTGAGCCTCGTTGCACTTTCTCATAACCTGGCCCAGTTTGATCAATACAGAGGAGCAGTGCTTTGCCACGACAGAACAAAAGCACAACCCGGAGTGTTGTCAAAGGGGATCAGTGAAAATTTGATCGTGATTTGATGCAGTGACTTGATGTTAGACACACACATTTATGCTGTTTAAACCTCATTTTGCTCACTTCTTTTGTTGCAGAACATTAATCGCTGCTCTCCCGATGCTATTATTTTGCAACCGAGGCTCTGAAATAATGCTAAGTTTCAACTGACAGTGAAAGTTTGGCACATAATTGTCAACTATCCAAAATGTTATCAACACCTTACAACGTGTAATTATTATTATTATTTTTAGTCTTATTCTTTCACTTGTCACCCTGCACCTAGCATCTACGGTCACAGCGAAAGCTTTTAAAGACGATGTGTTAAGTGATAAGAATTCAATTCAAGTTTCACTTATATGACTGTCACTATCACTATTATGACTGTTCCTTTCATCAGAATTTGTTCTTGTTATTTATAAAAACTGAGACGAAACAAACAAACTACAGGATCAGTGATGAACCGCCTTTTCTTTAAAAAAGACCTCTTGTGGAGTAGCTTGATCAGTCGAAATGGATTTAATTTGTGTGAGTGTGTTATTTCAATGCAGAATCATGCCACTTTATTTGACTTCTTGGACTGTTTCTTATTATAATAAAAAACAAAAAACAATCAGAGACTGTTCTCAAATCGGCTTAATAGTTTTTTTTTCACGAACTGAACAGCCATTTCCAGGCAAACATGCAGATGTCTTTCCTTATTAGCTGGATATTCGACTTTCCTTATTAATCAGTAGACTGGATATGTAACAGTTGTCAAACGATAAAGTTATTACACTCATTCGGATCGTTTTTGCTTCCCTTCTATGTTCGCAAGCCGGACCAGCTACTGGCTTATGGAGGAGATTAATAACAATTACTGTCACATCTGGGCTTCTGGCCCGGGGCCGGTGCTACACGCTGTTTTCGGTGGGATTTTTCCAGTGTTGCTTTACAGACCACCCACGTGCTAGCACACCACGGGCCATTTGTGGAGGAGGACCTGTTCTCTGCATGCTGTGGAAACATAACAAGCCGTGAGCGAACACACAGTGGCTTGCTCTTATGGTTCTAATCACCATCATAATGCCTTAATGGACAACTGTTTCAAGTGGGTACTTTCCCTTTTCAAACATCAGCTAAGTTTGCTGGATCTGAAGAGAGGCCCTATAGGAAACTCGGGGTGAAAATGGTAAATGTATTTTATTGATGTTAAACCTGATTATTCAAGCTTATTTGTGGTTTCTCTCTGCATGGTTGACATTTAAATGTAAGTTTTGAAATTTATCCGGAGCATGATTGGAAAACGATAATGCTTTTTTTTTCCTTCTTTTTTTCCCTTTTTTTAATGCTTGACTTGAATGCATTGCTAGAGCAGCTGGGATGCTGGTAAGCTACACATGTATGTGCTAAATAAGGAATGATTCATTGGCTTGCTGAGCCACAGGGCATGATTCAGCCTCTTCACACTTTCACACCAGTGCGTTAGGAAAATAAAATGGAAGACGTGTCTCAATGAGCTGGCATTATGAGCTTCTAAAAAAGCAACATGACTGTCACAACGACAGACTGTATATTTGGAACATGGGCTGTTCTGTTTTAAAATATTACTTGTTATTAATCTGTAATGAATTAGATTCTCAGAATGAAAAAAATATTTTAAAAAACATATCGAGTTCCCAATAAATAAATCTTGACGTTTAGAGTGTAATAGTCCACTTCCAAACTATTTCTTTTTCCATATTCATGAGCGGATTATTTAAAACGGAAGAACATGAATGCCGAGAAATCCATGTATATACAAATGTCTTCAGATGTTCACACGCATTTGATTTCATTCAAATGATAACAGACGTTCCCATTGTCTCTCTCATTACTCGTACCAGAAGCAGAACAACTAGGAGCTTCAGGCAACATTCAAATGCCACAGTCTCTAACCGGTGACTCTAACTCCAGTACATGATTGTTTTTGCTTGTACTGGACAGTTTCCTATATGCACTCCCTCTTTTGTTAGCAGTTATCCAGTAGGCGTTTCTGGCCTATAGCAGGTTTTTCTGGCCTAGAGGAGAAACCAAGCCCACGTCTCTACTGGTCATGACATGTATTAAAGACTCGTTATTTCCTGATTTATTCTCTCCATCTGCCTGTTGGATTGCAAGGTGATGCCCCAAAAATGGTAATATTACTCCTAACTGGTCCACTTTGGACTTTCAAACCTACACACTGGACCCCAGACATGACATTCTCTGGGATCCGAAACATCCTAAAGAAATAAAGAATATGGACTAAGCAGTTTGGCAGTGAGGCCAAAGGTATTATTGTACATGCTCAAGTGCTTAAGGCTTTGGGTTGTTGATCAGAAGGTCAGAGGTCAAGCCCCGGCATTGCCAAGCTGCACTGTTGGGTCCTTAAGCAAGGCCCTTAACCCTCCCTGCTCTGAGGTGCTGGATCATAGCTGCCCCTGCTCTCTGACCCCGACTTCCAAAGCTGGGATATGCGAAAAAAAAGAATTCCACTGTGATGATAATAAAGACTTCAAAGACTTTAGATACAGTGGAACCTTGGCATGTGAATTTAATTTGTTCTGGAGGCGAGTTCTTAAGGCGAAAATGTGTATTGTGAAATGAATTTTTCCCATAAGAAATAATGTAAATGCAGATAATCCGTTCCAGCCGCCCAAAAATATGACCAGCATTACCAATAGGAAGCTTATGTAAACTGTACGGCTGCTTACAAAGAGCTGACCCAAGCCAAGCATTCCATGTCAAGGCTCCTCACAGGAAGTCGTGCCACTAAGCTTGGGCTAAAAATAGAACAGACCGCCCACGCCACCAATCTGTCAACAAAACAACACATGAAAAATCACCTAGCTTTTGAACGCATACCAAAGGTATCGTGGGTTGAATCTTTCAAAACAGCTTTCACTGTCTGAAAAAATTTTTTGTAAAATTTGTAAACTTGCTTCAGTTGGCTTCTCTTGGCTTTCCACTGACGCAAACACGTTTTGAACGTACGCACAACTTAGCCGGCGTTCAGTTCAGTTTGGTTCGTTCGTACGCAGAAAATGCTTCATATACTGATGCAAATTTTCTGCAAACTTTCAATTCTTAAGGTGAAAATTCGTAAGGGAGGACATTCGTATGCTGAGGTTCCACTGTAATTGGTAATATCACCACGTAGATTAAGAGACGTGTCTATGGCATGGGATGCGGTAGCTTAGTGGTAAGGTGTTTGACTACTGATTGGACGATTGTGAGTTTGATTCCCAAATCCACCAAGCTGCCACTGCTGGGCCCTTGAGCAAGGCCCCTTGTGATAGCACAATGTGATAACCAATTAATAATAGCACAAAACAAATGCATATGGCAAAACATAAACAAAAGCACTTGGCGTGAACTCAAAACAGAGCTTGTTGTGTTGGGGAACATGCTGAGGGTGTGAATTTGTGACAGCACTCGGGAAAATGAGAGTTTTCCCTGTAACTGAACTTCTCACTGCTTTGGAATACGGAGACCAGGTGAGATTAATCCCAACCAATGCTTCATCTGATCAGAATCCGTCAGCTAGGTGGTTGATCATGGCTAATTATCGACGACAAAAATCCTTCATTACCTTGTGTACGTCCCTAAAATGAGGTAAGCTTTACAAATTGAGACACGACACAACAGAACCCTGGAATCATGGGAAGGTTTTTGTTTAAGATGTGCATTTGTTTTTGCCTAAGTCTGGTCTTAGTTTTGGTTTGTTAGCACATTGTGTTCACTTGCTTTGTGTTAGCCCTTGATTGGTTTCTTTATTTATTGCTTCTGTGTTTCATTTTGATTTTTATATGCTACCAAGCAGACTTATGTGCTGCCATCTAATACAATTAATGTAACTAGGCAAACAAGCTGCTAGTGAAAAGAAATGGTGGTTCTGATTTAGACCTCTTACATGGAAAATCCCAACAACCTTCCAATCTTGGGGCAGTGGTGGTTTACTTGGTTAAGTCTCTGAGTTGTTGACGGGGTTCAAGCCCCAATACAACCAAGCTCTACTGTTGGGCAATTGAGCAAGGCCCTAAACCCTCTCTGCTACAGGGGCACTATGTCATAGCTGCCCCTGTGCTCTGACCCCAACTTCCTCAGCTGGGATACTGAGGATACTAGGTGCTGTAATGTATGTGTGGTGATAATAAAGGCTTCTTCTTGCCCTCAGTTCGATCAGTAGCCTGACGATTTACCCAATGGCTTAACCACAGAGCAATAACTTCCTCCCCTCTACCTTGGCCCTACTGCTCCACTGCCCCTCAATAATCATCTTATTGTCCATTAAATACACTACATCAAACACACTACTATACATTAAGGTGGTGTGGATAAAGATTTTGTTACCATCGAGCCACTGATTAAAGCCATCCACTGTGGCTGGTTATCTCCAGTGGTGTCTCCAGTATCACTCTATAGCATGATGACGTCCTTCTGCTTTCTGATACATCTACTTCCAGATCATTGAAGCATGGGAAAACATGCTCTTGATTAAAAGGCAGAAGAAAGATAGATCTTAAAGATGCTTTAAAGTTGTGTGTGTGTTTTTTTTTTTTAAATGTCAGTGAAACCTTGTTTAAGTAAAAACGTTGGCTCTTCTCTCACAAAGTCACAATTTGCTTAGATGACCGCCCACTTAAAAAAAACTTTTCTGTTCAGCTTGGAGCCAGCAGGAACTTGTTTCTGGGATTTTTCCCCCCTCGGCTATTCTAATTAAGCTAAAGAAAAGGAGCATGGACTGTATTTCAGCACCACTGAAGCAAGTTATATATAATTGCCTAGCTTAGACGCACATCACAAGGACAAGACCTACAGCCCTTTAGCTACATCAACAGTTTCCCAAAGCGTTTACCAATTACACACTTGCCATCACCGACATAATGTGTGTTGAGTTGAGCGCCATTCTGGGTATGCTTAGAATCAATAGAGCTAGAATTTCCAGTTGCAATCACAATGCCTCACCGACCTGATTTAGAAGTGTTATGTGACTAAGAATCAGGTTATATTTAACAATCTAATCAAAAAACAGTCTTATCAAGAAGTTGAAGAGGGGCCCTAGTGACTCAGAATAACCCCCTATTCAGTGTTGCTCAATTTTGCACAAACTACAGATATAATCAGACCATAAGTCCATGTTATTCTGTTACGTTAAGTGGTAGTGGGTGGCAAGTCACCCTTGGCCCCTCCAATAACCCATTAATAACCATTAAATGATAGTTTTGTATCGATTTCACTGGTACTTTGCTCGAAGTACAAACTAATGAGTTACCATGTTATCAGCTGATAGTTCTGTAAATACAAACTTCAGCCAAGTGCCTTCTTGAGTGTTCGCAATCTCCCTCAAGCTGTTTTTATAAAAGAAATGGGTAAGAATAGCTATTATCAGATGTATGATAAGACATAAAACTTATACACGTTATATGTCCATAGGTCACTCGAGTACATTTTAGGCTATTTGTCTAACATTTAACATGTAAGGAAGCTCAGTTCCAGCAAACCTCCTCCCTCTGCAAATAGCCTAACAAATTCTCACAGCCTCGCTGTATGATTTATGACTCGTGATTTAGATACAATTCTGTTTGGGTTGAAAGGCTAGGTTTTAGTTTAATTACCCTGAAGTTTCAGAGCTGACGGCAGTTTTCCCCAAGTCAAGTTTTGCCCAGTGTCGATAATAACGGAAGTTTGAAGTTTTCTCTACTGTGTTTTACTGTAAGGCTTAAAGTGACTGTTTGTTGAGTTTCAACATGTCTCCTGTTTTTCAGAAAAAAAAGACAGAAAATTAGGCTAAATTCATCTGTAGTTAAGTCGAATGTGCTGTTATTAGAATAACATGCCACAAACCAGACTCTACAAACACACTCCAAACTTCGCCCAGTGATGGAAAACTGGACATTTAAAAAAAAACAAAAAACATTTCTAAAATTCTGAAAAAGATATTAATATTTATTAATAACACACTGCTTTAATCTCATATTATCAATAGCTACATCAATCAAGCAGCGATATGCGGGGTCCATGCACTTTTTGCGCATTGTCCCACTAACAACCAGTTCATGCGAGTTACACAGATACAATATAAAGTCATTATTAGATGAACAGTTACAGATGACCACAACAATGGATTCCACCAAATTTCAGCTCGGTCAGACTTACACTTCCTGAGAGATTGTTATTTGAACTTGCCTCAATTGAATTACAATAAAATTATGATTCAACAAGATATATGAATTTTCTGGTTGGATTTATGGAATGTAAGGGAGGAAGGAATAATAATAATAATAATAATAATAATAATAATAATAATAAAGATGGTATCTGCTGTTTTAGGATATTAATCCATGTAACCTGACCCAAAAGATTTTATTATTTTTCTCTTATATCACAACGATTTGTCGATAATTACCAGTTGTAATTTATTAACGAAGGTCGCGTTGTGCTTTTTGTCCGTTTGTTGCTACATTTATTGTAGTGGAATGACTGCAAGGTGGAAGGCAAGATAGTTCCTGTTATGGCTTATGTTATGGCAGACATAAGTTTTTCACTCACCAGCTTTTCTCTTGAAGCTAATAAGAGAGAAAATGCTGATAGTCATGCCCTGAAGAGTTCACTGTGACTGAATGACTGTCACTCAAGCAGCATGAATGAGCTGTAACTATAGAAACATTAACGTATTACCGTACACTTGGATTACTGTAAAGCAAGGGCGAAGGTAAGAGCTTTTTCTAACCAATCAGAATGGAGAACAATATTTTGGTGTAATGTAAAAAAAACCTGCATTTCACAGAGGAATTTATCCCACAAGAAGTTTTTTTTAGCAGCTCGTTCTATCAGGGTAGTCTCGAAAAGGTCAACAAAATGCTAGCGCTTGTATAGATAAGCTGCCCTGACGAAAGGAGACAAGGTATTAAAGCACAAAAGCGAAAAACAGGATTTAGATCCATTGTCTGTGCCGCCTGAGAGCTCGCCGTCAATGAGGAATATTCATCTACCTGCTAAATGCCGACTGGGTACGTCCCAAACCACAGGTCAAATGGGTCATTAAAACTAATGCAAAGATGACTTCTTACGGCTGAGAATAATACACACCACTTATTAACAACAGCAATAAAAGACAAGTCTGTCTGGCTTTTGTTTTTTCCATACAGGTGTGTGTGTGTGTGCGTGTGTGTGTGTGTGTGAGGATGACAGGGAGAGTCAGAGAAAGTGCATAAAGAGAACGTCTGAGTGTCTAAAGTATCTCCTCCGGGCTCCACACACTTTGGCTGACAGCAGGAATTAGTTTGCGTGTGTGTGTGTGTGTGTGTGTGTGTGTGTGTGTGTGTGTGTGTGCTCTCAGTAGCCGTTCTTTCAGAAAGAATTAATTTTATTAAATACCTGCTGGTGCTGCCATGATAAGGATCACCGGATCACGGGATCACCTTTTTGTGTTGACTTTATTCACAATATTATTAAACTACATGGTCGAACTTTCTCTCAATTCTGATTGGTCAGAAGGAGTTGACTCATTTCCTTTAACTGCAGCTCTGACTCTAATGTTGATCCAAACCACAGCTTTGTATTCACATGCATTCAAATACATTATTATTTCTATAGTCTTATAGTAAACTTGTCTCATATTATTGATAGTTATATCAATCAAGCAGCGATATGCGGGGTCCAAGCACTTTTTTTGCGCATTGTCCAACTTACAGCCAGTTCATGCGAGTTACACAGTATAATATGCAATATAAAGTAATTTTTAGATGACCAGTTACGGATGACCACAACAATGCAGTCCACCAAATTTCAACTCGGTCAAACCTACACTTTTAAACTTGCCTCAATTGAATAACTCAATAAGATTAGGATATTTTTTAACCAGCAAGATATAAACATTTTTCTGGTTGGACTTATAGATTGTAAGTAAGTAAGAAATAAAAGAAATGATTAGATATGCCGTTTTAGGATATTAATCCATGTAACCATGTAACGTTATTACTTTTATAGTCACAACAAATACAACCATCTGATCATTGATTTGTTGAAGCGTGGAGACTGATGTAAGGAGTCTCCAGTGTCAGAGTGAAAGCTGGGATTTTTCTGAAGCAGGAATAAAAATCAGAAGAGTTTCGGTTTCTTTCTAACTCGACAAGCTGCATATTTTTCTTTTATGAATGCTTATATAATGTTTATAGTCACTATAATGCAGCATTAAATGCAACTAGAAACGGATAAAACATACAAAGTGCCATTAATTAGTTAATAAACCATGAGCTGTTAGTATCCTAGTTAATTAGATGTTTTATTTTGTTTATTTATTTCTTAATTTAATTTAATTTAATTTAATTTAATTTAATTTAATTTAATTTAATTTAATTTAATTTAATTTAATTTAATTTACGGGCACGGTGGCTTAGTGGTTAGCACGTTTGCCTCACACCTCCAGGGTTGGGGGTTCGATTCCCGCCTCCGCTGTGTGTGTGGAGTTTGCATGTTCTCCCCGTGCTTCGGGGGTTTCCTCCGGGTACTCCGGTTTCCTCCCCCAGTCCAAAGACATGCACTGTAGGTTGATTGGCATCTCTAATTTGTCCGTAGTGTGTGATTGTGTGAGTGAATGAGAGTGTGTGTGTACCCTGTGATGGGTTGGCACTCCGTCCAGGGTGTATCCTGCCTTGATGCCCAATGACGCCTGAGATAGGCACAGGCTCCCCGTGACCCGAGTATAGATCGGATAAGCGGTAGACAATGAATGAATTTAATTTAATTTAATTCAATTTTTATTTTATTTTATTTCATTTCATTTCATTTTATTTTATTTTCATTCATTGAACATGCAAACTCCACACACACATGGCAGAGGCGGGAATCGAACCCCAACCCTGGAGGTGTGAGGCGTGAGACGAACTCTGACTAAGTCTCTAAACCCTTCGTTGTTCTTAACGTTAGAGTTTCACTAAGCTACTGTCAGGTTTGTTTATATTTGGTGGCATTGCGGCGAGGCATATCTGGAATACTTGTGGCTGTTGTGTAAATCAAAGACTTCAAAGAAAACGCATCGACATGCGGAATCGATTCAAGGCGAGAACGACGTCTTAACCCTGAATTCATGCCTCAAACATCGTTAGTCATCACTGAGCAGGCTAGCGATATGTCGCGTAACTTCAAGTGGACAAATGACACTGTGTGTGTGTGTGTGTGTGTGTGTGTGTGTGTGTGTGTGTGTGTGTGTGTGTGTGCACAAGTGTGCATTGTAATTGAATTCCTTTCTCTAGCCCATGTGGAGCAAGTAGCTGGCCTGTAACACTAAACCAGTCAGGTTAGAAGGAACATGTGCTGCAAGCTGAGAATCCATCTCTCTGTAACCGTGTTTAATACAGGAAGGAGAAAAAAATCCACACACGCACTTGTCTTTCCCCAGTTGGACTCGGGATATGGTGTGGGAGGTGAGGATATCGGAAATGTTCGAGTTTAAAAAGCCCACTCTTTTGTCTTATTGTTAGCTCATGGTATGGATACATGTGCGCGGGTGGACAATCGCTCCGAGACCTTTTTTTTTTATTCCTCCGCTCACTGCTGCCCCGGAGGCCTGCTAATGGGAGCTGTATGCTTTTATTTTCCCATGCTCCCTTTCAACACACACACACACACACACACACACGTGAGCACACGATACACACGTGGATACACACAGTCATACATACACAAAGGTGGTCCAAATGATGGATAAAATCCTCGATACACATCTCTTTCTCTCTCTCTCTCTCTCTCACACACACACACACAGCTGTGAAGCCTTCATTCTCCACATTCTCCATCGTGTTGATGATGGAACACAGCAGTCAATAACTCCCTTTTCTAATTATACTTCCGAGACCTGGGATACAATAGCATTATAAAAACCCAACAACTGCATTATTCTGTCGACCCTGTAACCTCCCGCCTCTGCTTCACACACACACACACACACACACACACACACACACACACTGAGTGGGATGATGTTCTGCAAGGATACAGATGTTCCTCAATTACTTCCATCAGCACTTCAGGATTGTGTTAGGCCTCTCCACAACGATCCGCTCGGCTCCTTCGGAAAGTTTACATCACTCAAACACGCCTTCACGCTGCACTTAGGAAATGACAACAACACACACAATACCATGGATTAATTAACACTTCCCTGTGCGCCAATAATTATTATTAACGATTGTATAAAGCACGTGCAATTTGTCTACAGAAAACAATCAGAGCAGCATCGAGTCTCTGATCCTTTCCTCCTTATGATCCCTTCTGAGGTTTTGATATTTGTTTTGGTGTTTTTTTCATTTTCTACTCCTTAACATATTACTAATTGTTTGGTGTGTGTGTGTGTGTGTGTGTGTGTGTGTTATGTATGTTTGAAAATTGTGTGTAATAATAAACTTAACCCACCTCCGCCATGTGTGTGTGGAGTTTGCATGTTCTCCCCGTGCCTCGGGGGTTTCCTCCGGGTACTCCGGTTTCCTCCCCCGGTCCAAAGACATGCATTGTAGGTTGATTGGCATCTCTAAATTGTCCGTAGTGTGTGATTGTGTGAGTGAATGAGAGTGTGTGTATGTGCCCTGTGATGGGTTGGCACTCCGTCCAGGGTGTATCCTGCCTTGATGCCCAATGACGCCTGAGATAGGCACAGGCTCCCCGTGACCCGAGAATAGATCGGATAAGCGGTAGACAATGAATGAATAAACTTAACCCCAACTTAACTTTACCCGCACAGTGATGTTCAGAATAGCAGAACAGGAAATGAACTCATTTAAACAAACGAGTTATTTTATCTCTTTGAGTCTGATCTAAAACGAGTCTGTCGGCTTTCAGTGTGTTTTAGACGTGTGTGTTTTTCCCTCTGTTGGAGAACCTTACACAGAATTTTACTGGCTGAAGATCAAATCTGATCTGCATTTTTAGATGAACAAGCACTTGGAGCATCTCAGAGAGCAGAAATGGGTTTGATATCAACATTTACTTTGAGACATTTACTAAAAAAATTAACCGTTTTTGTTTATTTGGAGCTTTTCTATGAACATGTTGTTCCTACAAGGCTAGGGAAAGGCAGATTTATTATTTAAGAAAAGCTACAAATCCTTAAAGCTCTGAGTGGCTACTTTGATATGAGCTTCATATTAAGCACCACTGTGGAGTGAGACACGACAAAGACATTCAGTGCTGAACATGAAGATAACTAAACAGGAGCAAATTACATTTTTAGGCTTCTGGGGGAAAGTTTAATACATTTTCGTGTGAGTTTCAATTGTATGTATTTATATAGTATACATTTATATAGTCATTGTGATCAGGAAAACTACAACATGAACAAAACGAGCATTTAACAGAGCTACTATAGTGCGACCTGAGAAAAATGAACAAACAGCTTTGGTGCAAATGTGAATCGTGAAGTGTATGCATATGTCATGAATTCTTCCGATGCCAGAAAACACACACACACACACACACACACTGTGTTGTTTTCTTGGCCAGTTTTAAAGGCTTTGTTGTTTTTCTGTGGGCATACTTCAAGCAGGCATTACTTGTTTTCATTGCAAAAATGCATATTTGCATAAATATACAAACATGACACAAATTGCAGCAGCTGCAGTGACATTGTTCCTGTCAGACATTCAGGAATGACCTTCAGGCTAAGGTGGTGGGAGAGCAGCTGTGATCAGTGATGCAAATCTCTCTGTGTGAAAGCTGTAGTGTTTTCTGACCGTCGTCACTCAGAAGCTTTAAAAAGCCGGGGGTCAGAGGGAAAGTACAAATGCACTGACATCACTCCAGATTTTCTTTTTAAAAAAGGGAAAAAATGTTTAGTTGTGGCTTTCTAATAACATTTATATTTATTTCTATGAATAACTAAACATATTTTAAACATTCGTGATACCAAATTTCCTTTAACAATGTTAGAGATCCTTTAGGATTAAACAATGTGGGCTTCATCTCAACAAAATCTCATCAAAAGGATATTTAGATATTTAAGAACATGTATTTTTTTTGGAAACTTGTTCCTGATTGATTGTAAGTGCTGGCTCGATGTAACTGTTTGTGGAGTCAAACCTGTGTGTGTTTATGATTTATTAAACACACACCGAGGAACTTTTCTCACAGTTATGAGAAGTGTTGATACTGATGATAAGAAATAAATGAGAATTATCTTAACTCATCCTGTATTAACTTTTGTAATGTAGGTTTAGGAAGCAAACTCGTAGACTCTCGATTTGTCTCGTATCGTATATTTGCTTTGGGGAAATCCAAGAATCAACATTACAGTCACTATAACAAAGGTCAAGACACATCACTGAAGGATAATCCATCTTCGGAAATGATAATACAAGCAAGAGTTAAAAAAAGAAGAAGAAGAAATACACAGTGAATCACTTTGTTACAGGAAATAGAAATAACAGGGAGTTATTAAGGGATAAACACAGAACAGGGGAACACAGAGAGGGAGTCAACCAATGGCAGGACGGAGGAGGATAAGAGATCACAAACTGACTAGAAGAAGATGTGAAAATTACACCACTTCAAGATAGTCAAGATAGATAGATAGATAGATAGATAGATAGATAGATAGATAGATAGATAGATAGATAGATAGATAGATAGATAGATAAAGGTGATGTGCCAATAATTTTAGAGGTGATAGATAGATAGATAGATAGATAGATAGATAGATAGATAGATAGATAGATAGATAGATAGATAGATAGATAGATAGATAGATAGATAAAGGTGATGTGCCAATAATTTTAGAGGTGATAGATAGATAGATAGATAGATAGATAGATAGATAGATAGATAGATAGATAGATAGATAGATAGATAGATAGATAGATAGATAGATAGTCAGATAGATGGATAGATAAAGGTGATGTGCCAATACTTTTAGAGGTGATAGATAGATAGATAGATAGATAGATAGATAGATAGATAGATAGATAGATAGATAGATAGATAGATAGACAGACAGATATTCAGACAGACAGATGGATAGATGGATAGATAGATAGATAGATAGATAGATAGATAGATAGATAGATAGATAGATAGATAGATAGATAGTCAGATAGATGGATAGATAAAGGTGATGTGCCAATACTTTTAGAGGTGATAGATAGATAGATAGATAGATAGATAGATAGATAGATAGATAGATAGATAGATAGATAGATAGATAGATAGATAGATAGATGGATAGATAGACAGACAGATATTCAGACAGACAGATGGATAGATGGATAGATAGATAGATAGATAGATAGATAGATAGATAGATAGATAGATAGATAGATAGATAGATAAAGGTGATGTGAAAAATTTTTGAGGTAGATAGATAGATAGATAGATAGATAGATAGATAGATAGATAGATAGATAGATAGATAGATAGATAGATAGATAGATAGATAGATAGATAAAGGTGATGTAATAAAGGTGATGTGCCAATAATTTTAGAAGGTGATAGATAGATAGATAGATAGATAGATAGATAGATAGATAGATAGATAGATAGATAGATAGATAGTAGATAGATGGATAGATAAAGGTGATGTGCCAATACTTTTAGAGGTGATAGATAGATAGATAGATAGATAGATAGATAGATAGATAGATAGATAGATAGATAGATAGATAGATAGATAGATAGATAGATAGAATAGATAGATGGATAGATAAAGGGGGTTAAAATAGATGATAGATAGATAGATAGATAGATAGATAGATAGATAGATAGATAGATAGATAGATAAAGATGATGTGCCAATAGATTTTGAGGTGATTGATTGATTGATTGATAGATAGATAGATAGTTTAGGGTTAGCGAGATAATTTTTTTGATTACTTAAATTAATGGATAGATAGATAGATAGATAGATAGATAGATAGATAGATAGATAGATAGATAGATAGATAGATAGATAGTAGATAGATCAGATAAAGGTGATGTGCCAATACTTTTAGAGGTGATAGATAGATAGATAGATAGATAGATAGATAGATAGATAGATAGATAGATAGATAGATAGATAGATAGATAGATAGATAGATAGATAGATAGATAGACAGATAAAGGTGATGTGCCAATACTTTTAGAGGTGATAGATAGATAGATAGATAGATAGATAGATAGATAGATAGATAGATAGATAGATAGATAGATAGATAGATAGATAGATAGAGGTAATGTGCCAATACGTATAGAGGTGAGTGAATGACATGGTGTGAGGTTGAGGTGTTCTAACTTTACGCCTCATGCTGTATACTGGAGATGGTTACTAATAACAGGATTATCTGTAACGGCGTTCTGCTCTGGAAACCTCAGTGAGCTTGGTGGAGTTCAGTGAGTCAGCTGTGCCAGTGCCTACACACAGATGATGGCAAGGGTGTGTAAACTTTCCCTGCTGCAATTACCAAGGAGACACAATCCTGCTGTGTGTGTGTGTGTGTGTGTGTCTGTGTGTGTGTGTGTGTGTGTGTGTGAGAGTGTGTGTAAGTCTGGGCGCGTGTTTCCTAGAGATATGGGACAGTCCTTGACAATTAAAGAAAGAGGGTTTAACAGAAAGAGCGTATTAAACAGATTCATATGGTGAAAGGAGCGAACATGTGGGAAACTAAATCACTCGGCAGGAACGTGAGCTGCTCAGGAAATGAACACTGAGGACATATGAGATTTGTCTCATTATTTATTTCATCATCATGCTATCTGTCCGGCACAAATCTGAGCATTTCATCTCAACATGCTAAGGAGCTTCATGAAGGCTAAAGTGGACCAGAAGTAACCTTGGGGAAATGATGGTTTAGGAGAGACGTGGTTGTGGTCTAAAGGGATCCGGGATCAGAACACAAGCAAACAAGGTTAAATCCAGGAAGCACAAAACAAACCTGTTTCAGTGTAAATGATTGTGGATTACGCTGGTTTAACTCTGCATGCTTGTGTTTACATTCCAGCTTTAGACCAAAACCTAAAGTCTACTATCCTATGGTCTATAGTCTTTGTCTATAGCAAATGGGAGACAAGTAAACTGTGCAGAAAAATGATCCAAATTACAAGACAAGGATTGAGGCTTTGTCACTATGGAAACCATGACACTTTTTGAGTTCAACTGCCCTCATGAACTTCTGTGACCTTCACAGAAAGACAAGGACACTCTAATGTACACCATGTTTAATATTTCATTAAAATGCGAGAATTCGATTAACTTAATATAGCAGATTTTTATCTGTAACTTTATCAAGAACACGTTAGCGCTAAGAAACCATGCTGAAAGATACTGATGGGGAAAAAAAGTCTAATGTAAGCCAGGGAGCTTTGAACATGTGCTGATGCTCAGTGGTCGGAAGGTTGAGACATCAAATCCCAGCAGCGCAAAGCTGTCACTGCTGGAGTTTTTTAGAGAGAGAGAGAAAGAGAAGAGAGAGAGAGAGAGAGAGAGAGAGAGAGAGAGAGAGAGAGAGAGAGAGAGAGAGAGAGACTTGTAACCCCCAGCTGCTCTGCTCAGCTGTAAGTCACTTTGAGGAAAAGCATCTGCTATATGTAAACCATCAAGTTAGATCACATTAAGAACTATGTGGGCAGTGGTGGCTGAGCGGTCAAGGCTCTGACCAACTGATCAGAAGGTTAACAACAGTCCAATTCATAGCAACCGCCAACGCTACCACTGAGTTTTATAAATAATCACCTGAGATAGCAATGATTATTTTTCCACCAGAAACTTTTACACTCTTAACCTTCTGACATCACAATGAGAACAAACCAGAAAAAACACAAAACTGTATTTGTTTGAGAATTTGAAACTGAAAAGTGATTCAACATTTTAAGAAAGCGAAATGACTCTGCTGTCTATGGAACACGAAAAGGGTCACACCGCAGCAAAAAATAAAGCATTTTACTTTTTTTTTATTTAATAGGAAAAAAAAAATCAATAACATTTCTGACATCAAAAATTTCGGGGTTTTTTTTGTTTGTTTGTTTGTTTTGAAAACGTGACCCTTTTGGCATTCCATAGATGTAATCACACCTTTATGCTTGTAATTTCTACAGTAATATTAGCCACCTTTTCACGAACAATGATTTCAGTTTGTAATAAAAATTTCATTTTTATTCACCAACCTCTGATCACAGGTTTCTCAAGATTTCAAACATTTCCAGGCAACAATCCTGCGAAATTCATTAAAGAACTAAATTTGCAATACTGATTATGTAAATCTGGTTAAATATGTAAATTTGGTTTATTGGGATCTGTTAAGCAGTGTACAAACTATTAAAATGCAATAGCTTCCAGAAAAAAAAAAGAAAGAAAGAAAGAAAAAAAAGAAAAGAAAATAAATAAATAAATAAATAAAAAAATAAAAAAATATATATATATATATATATATATATATATATATATATATATAAAAAAAAAGCTTCATAAGAAAAAATCCAATTCCACTAAATTGAACTTTTGTGTGTTTCACTATATTATTATTATTATTATTATTATTATTATTATTATTATTATTTTTTTTTTAAATTCATTAGTTAGAAACTGTAGTGAAACTATTTAGGAAGGCGAGTAGTTTCGGCCATGAAGAGCGGTAGTCTGGATGTGTAGGCAGATTCTATGTGTTTTAGGAGTTACCCATACAAAGCATTTTGCATATTGTTCCAGAGCCACCTACAATTAAAAATAATAAAGTTCCTTAAACCAAGTTCCTGTTGAATTCTCAAAGGTGTGGGGCCATTTAACAGAACAGCAGCTCGGACTGTAACATGAAGGATTTGTATATCGTTCTAAAAACTTCTAATCGTTTCTATAGTAATGGCTGGTTACAGGCTCTAGTGTAGAAAACATTCTTTAAGCAAAAGTATTAAAAAAAAAATATCTAGAGTTAACTAATATGTTAAATTTTTTTTTAGAAGACATTTTTGTAACTTTTAAGTAAGGAGTCTCCAGAGTCAACTCTTTAAAACATTTGTTTCTTTTCACCTTTTTGTGTTATTAACCTCAATAGTGAATGAAGGAGATGCTGGTCATAACATTAATAATAACTGGAACCTGTTTTGCAGACAGTTCATAACGTTAAATGTAGCTAGAAATATTTAAAAAGTCTGATGTTTTGCTCAATAACAAATGAAAACTTTTAGTATTTGGTCAGTTGCTGTGGTTTTAGAGGAATAACATACTTCAGGATGGAAGTGTACACTCTCTCTGTCACTGATTATTTTCTTATAATGTTTTATTCCTCACATATACAGTAACAGCACCATAAATAATTCTCTGAACCTGAAATCTGTAAAGGGGATTGTTTTTTTTCTCGAGAACCAAGTTCTTTACAGCATTGTTTTCCTTCCTTTGCTTGCTGATCTTTGAAAAGATTGCACTGATCTCAGGACAGTATGTAACGTCAAATAATCCTGACCACAATCTAATCGCTTTCACAAGAACAAAATCTGCCATTCCAGATCCGAGGCCCGCCGCTCCGCTCTCTCTGTCTTGTTTTCCATGCTCTAGGCAAGCACACTTGACTCGATTCAGGTGTTTGAGAGGAGGAGAAATATGGTACCGTGTTAGAGGATTAGGAGGCATTGCTGTTTAACTCTTGGACATGATTGAATAACACGATTCATGACTCAGGCGCAGTGATTCGAACCAGACGCGTCTACCCGTTTATGGACATGGAGGAATGGACATGGAGGAATGCCGTTTCATCACTCCTCCCTTCGACTCACCTGGTTCCCTGATGCAACCTCTGCGCCGGCGTATTGTACTAAAGGAGACCGACACTTATGTAAAAGCAGTTAGCGGTTACAGCTGAGAGGTCAGGGATTTTCAAAAGCCGGCTTTTGTGAGAAACGACAACAATCGTCTAGCTTTGAATGAACTGTAACATACTTCATCCAGGCTTTACGGCATGTTTTCCGGTCTGCCGGCCCTGTGTGTGTGTGTGTGTGTGTGTGTGTGTTCTTTCTGTCACGGTACGTGGAAAGCCTTTGATGAAGCAACATAAGTACAACATAATGTATGACATAATGAAAACTTCAAAAGCGTTCTTCGGGGCACTGTAGAGTTTTAAACAAAAGCTCACTCGAAACCTTCCTTCCCAATCCTGTCTCTCTCTTTCTTTCTTTATTTCCTTCTTTCTCTCTCTCTTTCTCTTTTTTGTCTCTCTAGCTTCAAGTCTGGTCTTGCAAGGACGTAAACTGGTAATCCAAGAAATCGGAGTGTCATCAGTCTCACTAAAACGTACACCTCTGTAATTATTAAACACACTCTTTGATCAGTTGGGTGTAATATCCCACTAATAGTTGTAGTGTGATGACTAATCACGACTAGCCCTTTTCCTCTCCTGCTTATCACCTCAGAGCCAGCAGGGGGCATCATTATCGGCAAATTGGGCCAATAATAATAAAAATAATAATAATAAAGTGTCAACACTACATTATACTATTATATTATTATTATTGTAATATTGGCATAATAACACATCTGACATACTGCATATTTAATATATGATATCATCAATCATCACTCAGCTTATTATTTGGTTATTCAGCCATGTTGTTCATTTATAATAAATTATTCAGTAGCTAAACTGAAACTAATCAAAAGATGCAAAGTTCTGAGAGAGGGAAATGCCCAGCTCATGTGTGGCTTTACAACAGAATTCTATCATGTTTAGTTAACCTACATTATGTTTATTAAACAAATAAAGAATAACAGGTGAATAAAAGTAGGTCTGTACATTTGACTTTGCTTTGTCATGCTAGCAGCAGGTGATCAGTCAGCTAGTCAGTTAGCTAGCTAGCTGAGAAGCACACGTTCAGCAGTACTGGATGTTGAAGAAGGTAAAGAAATCTGATAAGATTTTTAAAGCTCTTAAACCTTATGGCTTGTTTTATTCCTCAGACTTTATTGCAAGTCTGTGCTTTTTTTAATGTTTAGAAAGATTTTTATCTTCGATAGTGGAACAAAAGTAGAAATCTGAGGAAAATAAGAAACAATTTAGGTTTATTTTGATTTGCTTGGATGAGCTAGCAGCAGGTGATAAGTCAGCTGGTCAGTTAGCTAGCTAGCTGAGAAGCACACGTTCAGCAGTACTGAATGTTGAAGAAGGTAAAGAAATCTGATAAGATTTTTTAAAAGCACTTAAACCTTACGGCTTGTTTTAATCCTCAGCCTTTATTCCAAGTCTGTGTTTTTTTTTTTAATGTTTAGAAAGATTTTATCTTAGAGAGTAGAAGAAGAAATCTGAGGAAAATAAGAAACAATTTAGGTTTATTTTGATTTGCTTGGATGAGCTAGCAGCAGGTGATACGTCAGCTAGTCAGTGCACTGAGTTAGCTTGCTAGCAAACAAGCACACAACACTGCCCTAGATTGTTGGAGAACCTTACACAGAGGTTTAGTAGATCAAATTTGAGCTGCTTTTTAGATGAACAAGCACTTGGAGCATCTCAGAGAGCAGAAATGGGTTTGATATCAACATTTACTTTGAAGATAGAAGCATTTGTGTGGAAAAACAAACCTTTTTCTTTTTCTTTTTTGGAGCTTTTCTATGAATATATTCCTCCGTAAGAACCAAAATATTTATGAAACACTGCAAAGTTCTGAGTGTCTACTTTCACATGAGCTTCATATTAACCTCCACTGTGGAGTGAGACATGACAAAGACATTCAGTGTTGAACATGGGCATATATTGTTGGCCTCTTCTTTCTTTACTGTTCTTACTTCTTTTACTAGATTGATATTTCCAGAATATACAAATATATTCTTCGGGAACATTGTAAAAATACTCGCAGATAAAACACCAAACTAGAGGGATCATTAGAATATCTAATCTTCTCCTCCTCGCCTCTGTGTTCCTGTATTTTGTGCTATATTGCTACAGGCTTTTTTCTTCACGATCATGTTGGAACTGTACTCTATGTCTGTGAGAGGCAGATAATCAGGAATTCGTTTGTAGGCGAAGACGGACACCTAGATCGGATTCTGTGAAGCACCCCTAAACAGCACACCAGGCCTCAAGGTATAATCGTTTGTAATTGTAATTAATTAATGGCGGAGACTTTGCGGAGTCTGTTGGAAGTGTGAGATGGGCGATCACGTTGTTCACGGTTGGCTCGTCTCCCAATGCCTCTAGGTTCAATTTGAATCTTTTAGAGAGCCGCAAAACAGACAGGTTTGTGTGCATACCTGAGCTGAGTTTTACCTACAACATGAGAGACTTTACACTTCTTCTAAAATTTTATGTGAAAAAAACCAAACAAAAAAAAACAGAAAAATATCTGTTTATCATATATTTTAAATGATATTTAATCAGAAGCAGGATGAATAATTTGACTACATATGATGATTATCTTCACAGAGAAATAATGTTTATTATCTTATTATTGAGAAAACATGAAAGATAATAACTAGCGGTAGCATTAGTACTAACATAACATTAACATAGTTTTGTTGTTATTCATAAATAGCTTTAAAATATAATTATTTGTTTGTTTGTTTATTTATTTATTTAGTATATAGAGTTTGTTAGTATATTAGTAGTTATTATTAATAGCTTTAAAATATAGTTTTAATTATTCATTTATTTAGTATGCATTTATTTAGTGTGCATTGTTGTTGTTGCTGTTAATAAATAGCTTTACATTTATTTATTTATTTGTTTGTTTGGTTATTTATTTATACTTTTGTTCTTAGTTTTTGCTTATTGCCTCACAGCCAGTCAATAAATATAAAAATTCTATATCATAATTAGGCCAATAAAAATTAAATTCATATATTCAATACTAGTAATTTTAAATAAATAAAATAACAAGAATTGAGGACTGGTTAGTTCTAGAAAGATGTTTTAGAAAGAAACAGTCAATAAAATCGTCACAGCCTCGCGGTTTCTCTTTCATGAAGTTAACACGAAGTTAAGACCAAAGAAAAGAAAACAGAAAGCCCTCCATCCTGAAGACTTGTGTCCGAAAACTAAAGTTCCAGCTTTACCTCTGACTTTTATAAAGCGCTGATTTACAGATCAACGTGCTGCACTAGCCAGACAAGTGCTTTGTACAATGTCTAGAAAGATTTTATTTAGTGGAAAAAAATTGAGAAAAATCTAGAAAACTGAGGAACAGAATAAACAACACATGAAAACTAAGTTTCTTTTGATTAGTGTTGTTGAACTAGCAGCAGTTGATCAATCAGCTAGTCAGTGCAGTGAGTTAGCTTGCTAGCAAAACAAGCGTGCCACACTGTCAGCTAACAGCTATCTTCAGCATTTAAGAAGTTACGAAATCTTTAGTTGACACGGTTCAAGGTTCTTAAATCGAATGGACACCTTTTTCTGTTAGCGTCCAGTTTCATGAAGTTTGTTTCTCTTTCGCAAAGTTAAGACAAAAACAACAAACAAACAAACGAACAAAAAACCTAGTTTTTCACATTACAGAGAAAGCAAGAAGCCCTCCATCATGAAGACTTGTGTTTGAAAACTTACAGCTTTCACTCTGACTGTAACAAATACATGCTTTAATCTGTTTATTTATTATTACTATTATTATATGCTGTTTATTATTCATTTAGCCAGCTATAGCTACAATCACAAATATCACAACTCTAATCCATTTCTAACAAGAATCTGATATGTTTCTTCTTCTTCTTCTTCTTCTTCTTTTCACATTGAAAAAAAAAAAGAAATGCACAAATAAAAGTATTTCCCCCACAAATAGCATCTCGCCCTCTCTACGACACTATGTCCTCTCTTCAGATTTCAGCAGAGAAATATCAGATGTCACATATTTAATCTACTGAGTAATGAGTAATCGAGACGTCTGACTAATAATCGGACGTTTATAGATATTTGTTGCTGTTTTGTTTTTCTCAGCCTCCCGAGCCCGTAAGCAGCTACGATCCGAGCGATCCTTTCCAGCAGACTCCGGCATTGTGTTGGATAAGTAGCTTTTCATTCATCCGTCAGCACGCAGACTGTGATCTTTTCCAAAGAGACTTAAGCGCCTACGAGAAAATAAAAAGCAAGTGCACAGGAGGACAATGAGGGGCATTACGACGCCAAATAAAACACTGTTTTTCTTTCTGTATCTCTCTCTCTCTTTCTCTTTATCTCTATCTCCCTTTCTCTCACACTCTTTCTCTCTTACATCTTGTCAACAGCCTGTTTTGCCTCAGAGCGCTGCAGAGCCCAGGGGTTGTGTTATGACAGAGATTCTTTTGTTTGGATTATAAGACAGCGGCGAGAGGAACAACAGTCCGCTGCGCTGTTTTCATTGACAGAGGAACAATATTTTCATAAGGTGTTTCTCATCTCCTTCCGCTGGCCGATCAGAGAGAGACGACCGATCGAGACATGCAGGATCCATTTGCAACCCACACAAACACTCTTCCTCGCCCCGAAACGTCTCGGGCCTCTCTTCTTAAAGCACTCGGAGCGTGCGGTTTGCTCAGAAGAGCATTAGCTAATGCATCTGGTAATTAGCTATAATAAGCAACGGACAAAGTTAGCATTAAACGCCGCAATCAGGATTAGGTTTGCTTCGTGACATTTCCACAGATTCGTGTTTCATAATAGGTTTCTCAGAGAGACAACATGAAGGCTGAAATAGTTCAGGTTTTAAAGCTGCCGACAAACAACATACACTTTTTTATGCACTTAAGCTCAGGGATTATCATGTAGCAATTATGTCTAATCGTTTTTATTACTGGGACATGTTTTGTGAACAAAATCAAGCCAGAGTCAATGAGGAACGGACAGTCAGGTTTATATAATATAATATAATATATATATATATATATATATATATATATATATATAGCTTTTATATTTAGATGTGAAATCTTGCTCTTTATGTAACCGACACCTTCAGGCTTTAATAAGATAATCGTAAAAACCCGACTGGTGGTGCAGTGCGTAGCGATGCCGACTCACAGCTTTCTCGCTTCATTCCTCTTCTCAGGTTACTGGTTGTGTAACTCGGGTTTTCTTTGGGTTCTCGGGTTTCCTCCCAATTTCTGAAAGCATGCCGTCAGGTGGATTTGCAAGTAGATATCCTGCTAGTGTATATCATAAGATTTTAATTCATAACTGATTTGATCTGCTTGGACACGTTACAGCCTTTTCTTCCTGCTATTTTGTTGCTAATAATGAAGATGATTATAAAGGTAGATTTACAGCCATACCACCTACGCCGGGTTTTTAGAAGATAAATGATTTACAGCATTTCTTTGTTCATTTTTCATTTCCTTTTCGTTACATCGTTACACCCCTAATTAGCCTGGCCTAGCCTAGCCTAGCATACCCTAGCCTAACTAATAGATAGGTGTTGACATAAACAAGCCTATATTTCACTAATTGCATTCAAAGGTCAGAAAAGGCCAACAAAACAGCAACATTCATGCAGTCATTTAGGAATCTTGTCGGACGACTAGCATGCTCTTCTTATTCAGGACCAGGCTCGGGTCAAAGGTCAGGCCTTTAGGTCACTGTGTGCTTTCCATCAACTTGGTTGATATGTATATCAGGAATAAACAAGTCAGAAAGGGTAAAGAGTAAAGAGAAAAGGCTGGTGGACATCTCTGACATCTTACCACAGGCAGACGCTCCTCTTATACACGGTGTTGAAGTCATGGCTTGGGAAATCCTGCCACCTACTGGACAGAAGCAACATCACTTACAAGCCGAGTTGGATTTCATAATAATGACATATGATGAGCGTTATTCATAGTAAACCCTGCCCAAAAGCGGCATGTGCGCTAGAGTATTTCCTGTCCACCAAAAATAACCAGCGCTGTTTCTAAATCAGTGCTCTACTCCATGTTCCCTAGAAATGTCAAAGTGTACTATTGATATTCTCTACCATCTAGGGTCCATCATTCATGGGCACACCGGATAGTTTTCATAGCTACGAAATGACAATGTGTCCAAAGGAGTGCATCATTGTGTGTACTGAATAGATTTTAGATTATTATTATTATTATTATTATTATTATTATTATTATTATTATTATTATAAGTAGTAGTAGTATAATTTTGTTGTTAATAAATAATATTAAAATAACGATTTATTTATTTATTTATTTCTACTTCTTCTTCTTCTTCTTCTTCTTCTTCTTCTTCTTCTTCTTCTTCTGCTTATTATTATTATTATTATTAGTAGTAGTTAGTAGTAGTAGTAGTAGTAGTAGTAGTAGTCTTCTTCTTCTTCTTCTTTCGGCTTTTCCCTTCAGGGGTCGCCACAGCGAATCATCTCTCTCCACCTATCCCTATCTTCTGCATCCTCAACACTTGCACCCACTAGCTTCATATCCTCATTAATTCCATCCATATACCTCCTCTTTGGCCTTCCTCTTTGCCTCCTGCCTGGCAGCCCCATGTCCAACATTCTCCTACCAATATACTCACTCTCCCTCCTCTGAACATGTCCAAACCATCTTAATCTGGTCTCCCTAACTTTTTCCCCCAAACGTCCAACATGAGCTGTCCCTCTGATGTACTCGTTCCTAATCCTGTCCAACCTTGTCACTCCCAAAGAGAACCTCAACATCTTCAGCTCTGCTACCTCTAGCTCTGACTCCTGTCTCTTCCTCAGTGACACTGTCTCTAAACCATACAGCATGGCCGGTCTCACCACTGTCCTGTACACCTTCCCCTTGATTCTCGCTGATATTTTCCTATCACACAGAACTCCCGACACCTTTCTCCACCCATTCCAACCTGCCTGCACTCGCTTCTTTACCTCTTTCCTACACTCTCCATTACTCTGGACTGTTGACCCCAAGTACTTAAACTCCTGTACCTTCTTCACCTCTTCACCCTGTAACCTTACTGTTCCACTTCCCTCCCTTTCATTCACACACATGTACTCAGTCTTACTACGACTGACCTTCATTCCTCTTCTCTCCAGCGCAAACCTCCACCTCTCCAGGTTTTCCTCCACCTGCTCCCTGCTCTCACTACAGATCACAATGTCATCTGCAAACATCATTGTCCAAGGAGACTCCTGTCTGACCTCCTCTGACAACTGGTCCATCACTATAGCAAACAGGAAGGGGCTCAGAGCCGATCCCTGATGCAGTCCCACCTCCACTTTGAACTCCTCTGTCTGACCTACAGCACACCTCACCACTGTCCTGCTCCTCTCATACATGTCCTGCACCACTCTGACATACTTCTCTGCTACTCCTGACTTCCTCATACAGTACCACAGCTCTTCTCTTGGCACCCTGTCATACGCTTTCTCCAAGTCTACAAACACACAGTGCAACTCCCTCTGACCATCCCTATACTTCTCCATCAAAATTCTCAGAGCAAAAATTGCATCTGTTGTGCTCTTTCTGGGTATGAAGCCATACTGCTGCTCACAAATTTCCACTACCTTCCTTAACCTAGCTTCCACTACACTTTCCCATAGCTTCATTGTATGGCTCATCAACTTTATCCCCCTATAGTTACTGCAACTCTACACGTCACCCTTATTCTTAAAGATCGGCACTAACACACTTCTTCTCCATTTCTCAGGCATCCTCTCACTCTCTAAAACCCTGTTGAACAAACTAGCTAAAAATTCCACTGCTGCCTCTCCCAGACACTTCCAGACCTCCACCGGGATGTCGTCAGGACCAACTGCCTTTCCACTTTTCATCCTCTTCAAAGCCTTCCTGACTTCATCCTTTCTAATCTTATCTACTTTCTGTTCCACAGAGTTCACCCCTTCTACTCTTTTTTCCCTCTCATTTTCCTCATTCATCAGCTCCTCAAAGTACTCCTTCCATCTCCTCTGTACACTCTCCTCACTTGTGAGCACCCTTCCATCTCCATCCTTAATAACTCTAACTTGCTGCACATCCTTCCCATCTCGATCCCTCTGCCTAGCTAACCTGTACAAGTCCTTCTCTCCTTCTCTAGTGTCTAACCTAGTGTACAACTCGTCATATGCCTTCTGCTTGGCCTTAGACACCTCCCTCTTCACTCTGCGCTGTAACTCCTTGTATTCCTGTCTATTCTCTTCAGTCCTGTCCATGTCCCACTTCTTCTTGGCTAACCTCTTCCTCTGGATACTATCCTGAACTTCCTCATTCCACCACCAAGTCTCCTTATCTTCTTTCCTCCTTCCAGATGACACACCCAGCACCTTTCTCCCTGTCTCCCTGATCACTTCTGCTGTAGTTTCCCAGTCATCTGGCAGCACTACCTGACCACCCAGAGCCTGCCTCAACTTCTGTCTAAATTCCTCACAACATTCCTCCTTTTTCAGCTTCCACCACTTGGTTTTCTTCTCTATCTCTATCTTTGACCTCTTCGTCTTACAGACCATCAAAGTCATCCTACACACCACCATCCTATGCTGTCTAGCTACACTCTCTCCCACTACCACTTTACAGTCACTAATCTCTTTCAGATTGCCTCTTCTACATAGGATGTAGTCTACCTGTGTTCTCCTACCTCCACTCTTGTAAGTCACTCTATGCTCCTCCCTCTTCTGAAAATAAGTGTTAAAGTAGTAGTAGTAGTATATTGTTATTGTTACTAAACAGAATAAAAATTGAGATGTATTTACTTATTTATTATTATTATTATTATTATTATTATTATTATTATTATTATTATTAGATGTAGTAGTAGTATACTGTTGTTAATGTTGTTAATAAATAGCATTAAGATAGAGATTTGTTTATTTATCATCATCATCATCATCATCATCATCATCATCAGTAGTAGTATTAGTATATGGTTGTTGTTGATGTTGTTGTTACTAAATAGTAGAATTATGATTTATTATTGTTATTATTATTAGTAGTAAATAGTATATTGTTGTTATTGTTACTAAACAGAATTAAAATTGTGATTGATTGATTTATTATTATTATTATTATTATTATTATTATTATTATTATTATTAAGCTATATTGCATGAATGAACATTTGGAAAAAGTGAGTGCGGCATTCAGTGTAACATACATACATACAGTAGTAGAAGCAGTATAAGAATGTGATATTGCTTAATTGTTTATTCGGAATTAATTCATTCATCAATCCATCCATCTATCCATCCATCCGTCCATCTATAAGATAAGATAAGATAAGATAAGATAAGATAAGATAAACCTTTATTCATCCCACAGTCCGTCCGTCCGTCCATCCGTCCATCCATTTATCCGTCCATCCGTCCATCCATTTCTGTAACCTACACAAGATCATGGGGGTACTTGGAGTCTATACGATGTGCTGACTCATCACACAGCACACACACACACACACACACACACACACACACACACACACACACACACACACACACACACACACACACACACACACACACACACACACACTATGGACAATTTAGAAATGCCAATCAACCTTCATCCCATGGACTGATGGAGGAAACAAGAATACCAGGAGGAAACCCCAAAAAGTACAGGGAGAACACAGAAACTCCACTCACACAAAGCAGAGACAAGAACTGAACCCCAACCCTGGAGTTTCCGTAGGTGTAATCACTGGCATTGTGATGTCTTTAATTATTCTCCTACTTCAGCAAAGTGTTTTCTTCTTTACATAATTTTTAATATTAATTATTAAACATAAAGTTTTATTAAAAATAAAAAATAAAACATTTCACGGACAGACTTACAGGATATCAGCGTGTCATCAAATGCAGAATTTATAAAACTGCATGGAAATGTGAAAGGACGCTTTATTATTAGGGATTCTTTCCCTTTCTCACTTCATAATTTTTATTGAAAATATGTCTTTGATGAATTATTAAAAAATAAAAAAATAAATAAATAAAGAGAACAGACTGCGATGGAATTAAAGTGTTAAGTGACTTTTTTTTTATTCATGCCTTCATTTGATCCATTAAACATATATTTATATATATATATATATATATATTTATATATTTATGTATAAATTCACAGTCAATCCATATAAAAAAGGGAAATGTATACAATAACATCATTTACAAATACATAATTGAGAAACAGGATTAAAGGTTAAAGGAAGGTCCCTAATGACGCGTTCCACCGTCCGTCACCGGGCTTCAATATACAACACTTACATATAAATGGTGACGTCACATACGTTCAAAAAAGGGTGCAATAAAAATACTGAACAAATACATGACATGACATAAAATGCACATACGGAGCATGATACGTTTTTTTTCTTTTCTTCTTTTTTTGTTTTAAATGTACAGACATCTGCTACACTATATTTGTGCACAAATTATGCGGTTTAAATGAAAACAAATCTCTCTCTCTCTCTCATTGGGGCAACACAGTACATGGATTCAATAATAATAATAATAATAATAATAATAATAATAATAATAATAATAAAAGGATTGTTATGACTTCTTGTCTAATCTGTGAACACTCACTCCATATCAAAGCTGTGCAAAGTTTCATTTTTTTCCCCCATCAGGAAATAAATCACTGACCTTTATTTATTTATTTTCTTTTTCATTTTGAATAAAAATCCAACAGTTTGGAGAAATTATCTGGTTTTTTTTGTTTTTTTTTTGTTTTGTTTTTTCACAGTTCACGACTGATATTGATGAAAAAAAAAAAAAACCCATCGATTTACATTAGGCTTTCTTACTGGCTGAAATATACTGGGGTAATAGTCTCAAAGTGGGTTTTAGATCGAAATGAAATGACATATAAATGCTGATTATGACTGGTGTGACATGCCCTGCAATATGCGCTGGTATTATTTAATAATCTCTCTCTCTCTCTCTCTCTCTCTCTCTCTCTCTCTCTCTCTCTCTTCTCCTTCATGCTTTTAAGTCTTTGTAATATCTTGGAATATGAGTGCATGATCAGTATGATCAGCTCCTTACAGATATTTATATACATATAGATATAGATGTATAAATGTATTCTTCAGGATATAAACGGTTAAAAACTGATCATCACTCCTTACTCTTCATCCAGGACTAGACTGATAATACCATGAGCACATTCAGGGAAAGGTCCAGCCTCTCCCGAGCCGAATCCTCCTGTGTGTGTGTGTGTGTGTGTGTGTGTGTGTGTGTGTGCGTGCGTCCTCACACCAGGGCATGACGGCGGCGGTGGAGTGCCAGGTGATCTGAGCGGGAGAAGCTGCGCTCGCAGTCGCCGCACTTGAACGGCTTGACCCCTGTGTGCTTGCGGTAATGGCGTGTGAGCTCGTCGGAGCGTGCAAACTTCCACGCACAGCCGTCCCACGTGCACTTATACGGCTTCTCGCCTGAGAGAGAGAGAGAGAGAGAGAGAGAGAGGGAGAGAGAGAGATGAGTGCAGCTGTGGACATTTTCAGATCCCTTTTGAAATCTGAAATTTGATGTCTCTGTTCAGTTAATAAAAATTATTTAAAGATACTGTCTGTGATTTTTTTTTTCTTTCCAGACCTGTAATAATCACATCATTAAATCATTAAATAAAGACACCTTAATACAACCATGACACAACATTGTCCGCCAACTGCCTAGCTTTTTTATCCCAACAGTTTTTTTTCTGGCCCTGAAATGAGCACCGCTGCTAGCCAGAAAACATCTGCTCAACACTGACACTTTCGCTTTATCTCGTGTGTCATTTCCAGACTGTACATCATCACACAACCAAACATGGTTCTACTGTCTATATTAGGATTTTTTTCCCCAACAAACTGGCGTATCAGAGCAAAAATGGCTGATCATAGAAAGGTGATCTAATATACCAATCAGTGCCAGGTGAAGTGAATAACACTGAGTATCTCCTCATCATGGCACCTGTTAGTGGGTGGGATATATTAGGCAGCAAGTGAACATTTTGTCCTCAAAGTTGATGTGTTAGAAGCAGGAAAAATGGACAAGCGTAAGGATTTGAGCGAGTTTGATGAAGGGCCAAATTGTGATAGCTAGACCACTGGATCAGAACATCTCCAAAACTGCAGCTCTTGTGGGGTGTTCCCGGTCTGCAGTGGTCAGTATCTATCAAAAGTATCCTTTAAATCCTGTACATTTCTCTCTCTCTCTCTCTCTCTCTCTCTCTCTCTCTCTCTCTCTCTATCTATCTATCTATCTACACGTCACCATACATTGTTTTGAATCTGTTTATCAGAGATGATTAGGAGTGTTCAGTCTCTCAGACTCACCGGTGTGTGTCCTCCTATGGGCTTTGAGGTGAGAGCTCTTGGTGTAAACTTTACTGCAGCCCTCAAACTCACAGCGGTGGATGCGCCTCCTCTTGGTGTCAGGAGACTCGGGCCGCCTCGACCTCCGCATACTCTCGATGCTGAACGACAACATGGAGCTGCAAACAAACAAAAAAAGTTGTTTTACATTGTGACTAAAGCAGAACTGTAATAAAACAGGAAATGCTTCAGGTATATCAGTGTGCTGTCGTTTATTGTGCTGAACGATGCAGAGAAAAACTTTGGATCAAAGTCAAACCTCATCCCAAGACTATCAATCAACCAATTATTCAATTAACCGATTAATAAATTAAAGTGGTAACGGTGAGGGAGACCATATGCGTTGTAAATAAAGGCAGATTTTTATCCCTGATTAATGAGTGATAACAGAGGAAAGAGAAAACAAACAAGAGGGAAATAAAGAGGTGAAGCAGTGCATAAAAAAAAATCATTGGCCATTTTTGGAAGGTCACAACTGGACAGTGAAGAAAGACAAAATGAAGAGAAGAAAAAATAAAAGAAAGAAAGGGAGAAAGGAAAAAACATCCCCAAAGAAAGAATGAAAGAGTAAATAAAATAAAAAAAATAAATAAAAAGTAAAGAAGAAAGTGAAAAATAAAAGAAGGAAAATAGAGAAAGCCCCCTTCCAAAAAAAAAATAAAGAAAGAAAGGACAAAAGTAAAAATAAAAGGAATATAAGATATAATATAAGGAAGTATACAGGGAAGGAAAAAAAGAAAAGGAGAGGAAAGTTAAGGAAGGGGGGAAAAATAAAGAGAGTGAATAAAGGGAAGAAAGTAAGAGAATGGAGAAAAAATCGAAAAAGAGGATTAAATAAAATAAAAATGAAATATTTATAAAATAAAATAAAAATGGAGAGAAGAAAGCAAAACAGAGAATGGAAGGAAATATAAAGGGAAGCATGAAAAAGAAATGATAGAGAGGGAAAGTTAAGGAAGGAGGGGAAAGGATAAAAGAAAAAAGAAAAAAAGTAAAAGAAATAAAGGAAGGGTTAAAAAAAATCTCAATAAGGAAAGGAGAAAAAAATATAAGAAGTATATAAACACTATAAAAGAAACACAAAGGGAAGGAAATGTGAGAAGTGAAAATAAAGAGACATTATAGTGAAAACAAAAAAATAAAAGTAAATAAATACATGAATTAAATGCATTTATTAAGAAAGAGAATAAAAGGCACAGGCATTTAACAAGTTTAATATTTCTGAATAAAATTAAGTGACATTATAAATGTGATTCAGCTAATACAGCTATTTACAGCTATTTTAAATCATTTTTTATTTCTATTTAGTAAGAGATATCTCTTCTCCAGCAGGAATCAGGTGATGTAATGTGAACGAGTGAGCCTGCTTTAGCAGTAATAATACATCCGGTCACTAGAGGGAGCTGCAGCGCCGCTATTAAACTGCCAGCACGCAGCTCCGTCCTGAATCTGTCTCTGATCCCAGATGAAGAAGGAATGTATTTATCCATAAACATATTCGAGAGACGTAAACAATTTCCATATAAAACTTTGAAAAAAGATGAAAAACAAAACAAAACAAAGTAAACAACATCTGAACATGAACGCTTTCTCTCTCTTTTCTCTTTCTCATACATGGCACACAATAAAACACAAAACAAACTCTTGCTCATCTGTGTACATATGAACAACACACACACACACACACACACACACACACACACACACACACACACACACACACACACACACACACACACACACACACACTCTGGATCAGTGGTTTGAGTCCAACAGGCTTTATCTGGATAACTTTGGGAGTTGTTCCTCACCCCCTGCAGACTCACTTCCTGTTTCTCTTGGGCTACAGGGGTACATCATTTGTGAGTGTGTGTGTGTGTGTGTGTGTGTGTGTGTGTGTGTGTGTGTCATGTGGAAAGGGGAGAACGGCCACCTGTGGCTGTTGGCAGCTCGAACTCTTTTGGGAGCCCAGAGGAGATGGAGTGGAAAAAAGAAGCTTGACTCGACTCCCACATCTTCTCTTCTCTCATTCTGTCCCAAAACAGAAAGGAGAAAATGATTCACCGATTCAGCATGAGACGTGATGGAGGGAGCTGAGAGTGCAGAGGGTCGTCGTCAGGCTGGCTTTAAGAAGCTCTGACATGCCCGTGTCTCAGGAGATCTGCAAATCTTGCTGATGCTGGATTTGGAGATCATCATCAGATTTTCTGCTTCACGCAGGAGGAAGTGTGTAGAGTCGAGGTCAAACAGACGGAGTTAGGAATGACATCATGCTGTGCCAGTACACTGGGTCAGGAACTTAAAGTCACGGAGGGATGAAATTATGTACCGTTTAATTAAATCAATAAGCCGAAAAAAAAAACAGAAAGAAAGAAAGAAAGAAAGAAAGAAAGAAAGAGAGAAAAAGCTCCTGATTGGTCAGCTGTGAGACCTGTTATGACATCACAAAATTATGAGCTGATGGAGGTTTCAGTTAGTGGAGCTGTGAGTTGACAGAGGTCTGAGTTGGTGGAGGTTTGAGCAGATGGAGCCTTGAGATGATGGAGGTGTGAGTTGATGGAGGTTTCAGTTGATGAAGGCATGAGCTGATGGAATTGTGAGCTGATGGAGGTTTGAGCTAATGGACGTTTAACCTAATGGAGGTATGAGCTGATGGAGTTATGAGCTGATGAAGTTATGAGCTGATGGAGTTGTGAGCTGATGGAGTTAGCTGATGGAGTTATGAGCTGATGGAATTAGTTGATGGACTTGTGAGCTGATGAAGATATGAGCTGATGGACTTGTGAGCTGATGAAGATATGAGCTGATGGAGTTGTGAGCTGATGGAGTTAGCTGATGGAGTTATGAGCTGATGAAGTTATGAGCTGATGGAGTTGTGAGCTGATGGAGTTAGCTGATGGAGTTATGAGCTGATGAAGTTATGAGCTGATGGAGTTATGAGCTGATGGAGTTGTGAGCTGATGGAGTTAGCTGATGGAGTTGTGAGCTGATGGAATTAGTTGATGGACTTGTGAGCTGATGAAGATATGAGCGGATGGAGTTATGAGCTGATGAAGTTATGGGCTGATGGAGCTGTGAGCTGATGGAGTTGTGAGCTGATGGACTTGTGAGCTGATGGAATTAGCTGATGGAGTTGTGAGCTGATGGAATTAGTTGATGGACTTGTGAGCTGATGAAGATATGAGCGGATGGAGTTGTGAGCTGATGGAGTTGTGAGCTGATGAAGTTATGGGCTGATGGAGCTGTGAGCTGATGGAGTTGTGAGCTGATGAAGTTATGAGCTGATGGAGTTATGAGCTGATGGAGTTAGCTGATGGAGTTGTGAGCTGATGGAATTAGTTGATGGACTTGTGAACTGATGAAGATATGAGCGGATGGAGTTGTGAGCTGATGGACTTGTGAGCTGATGAAGATATGAGCAGATGGAGCTGTGAGCTGATGGAGTTATGAGCTGATGGAGTTATGAGCTGATGGAGTTAGCTGATGGAGTTGTGAGCTGATGGAATTAGTTGATGGACTTGTGAGCTGATGAAGATATGAGCAGATGGAGTTATGAGCTGATGGAGTTAGTTGATGGAGTTGTGAGCTGATGGAGCTGTAAGTTGTGAGATGTTTGTGTGCTAAATGTTTTCATACTGTTGTTTTTTAGCGAAGGCTGAATGAGGCAGAGGGAAGCTGCAGCTGAACAGCATCTAAAAACGGTGGTGCTTGTTCTTTTGTTCCGTCTTTTGTTTAAACATTTTTTCCTCCTGGAGGCACGGGAAGGGGCTTTCCTGCAGCGAGGACGTGCATGGCAGTGCCACTGAGCTCGGATCAGTTCGCAAATGGTCTCTGACACGCAGGACAATGGCATCCGGTGTGTTCAGCTGACCTGGGATCAGGAGAAGCCAATCGGGTTCATGTGACATGAACCTGGTCGCCTCATGCACCTGCGTCCCTGAAACACACTCCCTCCGAGACCTGAGCAAACAATGATTTTAAGAAACGGCAGAGTGCATTAGCCAGCTCATCCGGCCTCACTCTCTCTCTCTCTCTCTCTCTCACACACACACACACACACACACACACACACACACACACACACACACACACACACACCCCAGGACACATTCAAACACATTGTTGCCTTGAGGCTTGGCACAGAGCTCCGCACTGCTGGCAGCCATGTTTCTCTTCCTCCCCCTAGTGTGCCCATCAGCTGGCATGGCCGCACCGTAACACACGAGCCTTGCGGGCATTCTGAATATGGAGGAGCCTCTGTCACTCTCCGGGGAGAATTCCTTTATTAATGAGCTTCCCTTTGGGCTGAGCTACACACTCACACACACATACACACCCACACACACACACACACACACCTGCACATCTGCCATTCCTTCACAAGTGCCCATTTATAATGATGATGAATTCATGCTGACATGGAAAGTGTCTCCACAAAATTCTATCAAACTGAGAGACAAAAGCAGCTGGATGACACACACACACACACACACACAACTTTTTATTTTTTATTTCTGAATGCGCCACATTTCAGGCTGTCCGGCTTTGTGCGTAACTCTAACACGATGACAGATTATTGAGGATCTTTGTGGATTTTCTTGTACGTGCTATAAATTGCAGACACTTGTGGCTGTGAATAAGTCTTCTCGTGTGTGTGTGTGTGTGTGTGTGTGTGTGTGTAACACCTAAACACCTAGAAAGGCTCTTTGATTTGGGCATCAAAGGAATTTCTTATAGTTATTGTGTGGAATCGAACAAAAGAAGTGTTTGCTTTCAAGCATTTAATTGTAAGCTTGTGGTTCCATTCAAGACCCTCAAGAGTTCTTTTCAAGTTTGTTTGTATTTTTAGGAGAAATGATTTAGAACACTACAGCTTTGGGTTTCTCATACCAGTTTCCAAGTAGAACCTTTTTACAAAACTTAACCATACAAAGAACCCATGAGTACATGCTTGGGAAAAAAAAACAAACACCAAATATACCTAAGGATTATTCAGTTGTCCAATTATTCAATTAATAACTACAACAATGTTTCCCATTCATTAATGGTTCCCAATAGAACCTTGGCATCTAGAACCTTTAACTAAACGTCTAAAGAAGCACCAATGTCCATTTTTGTGAAACAGTGTATGAAAATATTACTATTTCAAACAAAATATCACACTGAGCACTCCTTAATGTCTTTAGGAGAACCGTTAAAGGTTCCAGATTAAACATAACTTTCCCATTTAGGAAGGTTTCCAAGTAGAACACCTTCATAAACCTTGAAACCAAAGAACTTACAAGAACCAGTAGTACAGTTAGTTTGACAAGCTTGAAAAAAAAGGGAGGGAATATATAAGGGGTTGATGTATAACGCTACCAAACACAGTTTCCATTCAGAAAAGGTTCCAAGTAGAACGCCTTAGAACGTCTAGAACGATCAAAATAACCACTGAAGTTCCTTTTTCTTTAAAGGTGTATAAAGATATTACTATATATCCACATACACAGGATTACACTGAACAACTGAAAGAGTTCTTTGATTTGTCTTGATAGGAGAACGCTTAAAGTTTCTAGGCTGAACCCTACACCTGATGGTTTCCCATTCAAGATTCCATTAAAGTAGAACCACATTATTAATCTTTTGCTAACTGTTAACTAAAAGATTCATTTATTGTAATGACGTTCTCAAACAAGCAAACAAACAAAATAAACACCAAAAAACTACTCCAGTAAAAACATATCCCTCTAAAGAAACCCTTAAAGGTCCTACATATAATCCTTCAACACTGTTTCCCTGAAAACTCGCGAGCTAACTCGCTAGGCTAATCTATAAATCCTGGGTGTTTGTTAAACATTATGTGTAAGCAGGTTTGTAAATAAATCACTGAGAATATGACCATCAATAGACTGAAATCTTCCTCATGGTTAACTGTGATAAACATGTGCTAGTTGACTAGCAGTTAGCTAACATGCTAGCTAACGGTTTTTGTCCATTAAACAAGCAAATGACCAAAATAAACACCAAAGAAACTACTCCAGCAAAAACTTACACCTCTGAAGGAACCCTTAAATTTTCTACATATAATCCTTCAACACTGTTTCCCTGTAAACTTTAGCTACGTAATTTGCATGCTAATCGAGCTAACTCGCTAACTTAGCTAATTTATAAATCTTGGGTGTTAGTTAAACATTGTGTGTGAGCAGATTTGAGAAAATGACGATAAATAGACTGAAATCTTCCACATGGTTACCTGTGACAAAGCTAGGTGTTAGGCTAGCTGTTTTTGTCCATTAAACAAAGAACAAAATAAACACCAAAAAACTACTCCAGTAAAAACATATCCCTCTATAGGGACCTTTAAACCCTTAAAGGTCCTACATATATTCCTTCAACACTGTTTCCCATTAGCCATGTAAAGAAACACTATTTTCTTTTTAAAAAATTCTAGCTAACATCTTAAAGTGTTCTTCAGTTTGTTTTTCTGGACCTGAAATATTAATAATAATAATAATAATAATAATAATAATAATATTGAAGAATCTTGAGGAAGTCTTTACTTTCAGAAAAGAAGCTAAAAATCCTAAACCTATTAACCATCCAAATAACCACAAAGAGAAACCACAAATAGCCACCACAGAGAAACACTATTTTGTGGCATAAAGTGTGTGTGTGTGTGTGTGTGTGTGTGTGTAATACTCACTCCTGTACAGCACGGGCGATGGTCAGGGCGGTAGAGCCGGTCTCGTTCACGCTGTCCAACGTCACATTGGGCAGGTCGTCATCCTCGCTGTCACTCAAAGATCTCCGTGGAGACGGTCCATCTGGTACTCTGTGTGTAACTGGAGAGGAGGATGAAGAGGGCGGGGTTAGAGACGTGGTGTAGATACAAACATGCTGAAGTCAAACAAACAAACAAACAAACAAAACAACACACAACTAGATGCAGAATATAAACATAAGAATTCCTGCTGTGGTCAACAAAATGGAAAAATAGAAATAAATTGATACACGTTTATTTACATCATGATGCATTTATGAGAATATTAAAGACAGAAAAAAACATGATTTCTGTCAAAAACAGGGTTTATCTGTTAGCACAGCGCTAAAATAACATTTTAGCATTGAAAACAGAAAGAATAAAAAGACAAAGCAAGATATTTTTCTGAGGTAAACTGACCCTAACAGCTTTAATATGTTCTACTTGGTAACGATGTAGCAACTGAAAACTACAGAATCTGCAAGCTAATGGAGCTAACTTAGCTAATCGATAAATCTTGGATGTTAGTTAAACATTATGTGTGAGCAGGTTTGTAAATAAATCACTGAGAATATGACAACACACAGACTGAAATCTTCCTCATGGCTATGACAAGCTGACTAGCAGCTAGCTAACATGCCTGGTTAGCTGTTTTTGTTAGGCTTTCAATGTAGAATTTACTTCACAAAACATCATCTGTAAGGATTCTCGCTATTCTAACATCTTTAAATCTTTACATTTTCCTCATCTGAAGTTCCTCAGTCATGTTTTTAAGATCATGAGGAAAAGAAAAAAAGAAACAGAGCCTACAGATGTGACATATGAAATGATTTTTCAGATTCTGATCAAAGATTAACTGATTTTTTTTTTTTTACTGTAATCTGGAACGAATGAAGCTCTTATCTGGAAAGATATTTACATGAAAAACAGAAAAGACTTTCAGTATCAGGAAGGTTTTATTTGAACGATCAGACGCTGGGATTTTCCTTTCAGGTTTTTCTAATAAGTCTCTGTGACTCAGCTAATTAATGCTAAACCTGAAGACTAGCGCTGTGAAACGTACAGGATTTCCTGCTAAACACAAAAGCGTATAAATCACATCCTGTGCAACTGTAGCCGGATGTGTCTGTCTGTGGAGTTTTTATTATTTATTTTAGTATTTATTATTTTACAAATGATCTTTTACAGCTACAGAAGTGTTATGGCTAATTGCATTGCCTTGTTGTTGCCATGGAAACCTCTTTAGACACAGTAGAGGGCATAGGCCCTGAAGAAATTTTTTTTTTTAAAAACAGATCATACTTGAAGTTTGTGTGTGAAAGTGTTTGTTCATGTGCGTGAGTGTGTGTGTTTGTTACAGGAGGTTGGTGTTAGGTAACATCTCTGTCTGCTCTATTTCAAAAGAACGAGGTTAAAAAGAGAAAGGGAACAAGAAAATCCTCAACTGCCACTAAGCCTATTATAAACAGCACTCGTGCGGAAAACCAGACAGACTGCCCTGAGAAAAATCTGTGTGTGTGTGTGTGTGTGTGTGTGTTGAAGACCTACATATCAGTCTCCTTACCTTAACTATTAAAACAAACACAATACAAGAAACTATAGCAAGCACATAAACGTTACTTTTTTTCGTATTAGCCATACAGTCTTGAGACTTTAAATTAAAGGAGCGGTCCATGATTTTTAGCGCCATTTGCTGTCTGCCCCCTGTGAAGTGTATTTCAAAACTTTTAATAAAAAGCGTTCACCTTCCTTCTCAGACGACAATTAAAACTACAAATGTCTAGTAAGACGTTGTTCAGATTAAAAGGATGGTGCTATTTTCTGGGCCAGAAATTATAAACCACATCCTGAAATCAATAAACTATGCAGATCTTAATAGATAAAATCACAGTTTTTAGCTAACATGTAACGTAAATTCTAGGATTGTTACAGGGCTAGGGAAGCAGGGTTCAACGTTATAGACGGCAGCTTTACATAAAATTGCTTGTTTAAACTTTAAACTTGTTTTGATTGAAGAAAGACTGTGAAGAAAGTCTCAAAAAATCAAGCTGTGGCTGTTCAAGACGTTGTTAGGTTCTGGGTTGTGTCATTAACGCTGATGAGATTGCAGGACTCGGAGAGGATTTTGCAGAGAAAGAAAGTGAGACAGATAGAAAAAAGGGGAAGTGTGTGTGTGTGTGTGTGTGTGAGAGAGAGAGATAGAGAGAGAGAGAGAGAAAGAGAGAGAGAGGGAAAGAGAGAGAGAGAAAGAGAGAAAATGGGAAGGGTGAAATAGAACAAATGTCAAAGCCAGTGCCAGAGTTGGAAAGGTACAGATGTTAAGGAAGGGGAAGAGCTGAGAATCTGTAAACTATACAGAGAACCATCAGTTATTCTGCCATGTTTGTCTATTAAAAGCATACATTCTCTCTCTCTCTTTCTCTCTCTCTTTCTCTCTCTCTCTCTCTTTCGCTGAACTCTGTCTCACCTTTTCCATGTATCCTGCTTTCTTCCAGCATGGGTGCCATGAGACCTCCAGGTCCCAGAGAACCGACCCCAGCGTAGACTAGCGGCATGGGCTGTACCACCACAGGGACTCTGCGGGGGTGCAGGTGGATGGGGGTAGGGCATGATGGCATGACCTGGGGTATGTGCAGGAACGGCTGCCCCCTGCGAGCGATGGAGGGCGGAGACGTCACCCTTGACGGAGACATCTTTAACCGCGGCACAGGAGTTATGACGGACGGAGGCGAGGATGAAGGCAGCGATAATGATGATGATGAAGATAACGATGATGTTGATGATGATGAAGGTGAGGAAGAAGACTTGGTGGATGAGACCGGAGGGGAACGTGGCGAGAATCGCAGCAAAGATGAAGAGGGTGATGATGATGAAGATGATGATGAAGATGATGATGACGATGATGGTGACGAGCGGGATCTGTTGGTGGAAAGGTCGACAGGCTCGGTCTGGATCTGGAACAGGTCTGACGCAAAGCGTTTTTCCGGAGAATGAGTCCGGAACCTTCTTTCCATCACCAACACGCCCATGTCTGCGTAGCTACGGATCTCGGGAGACTGTTAAGAAAAGGAATAAAGATATTTTTAAAAAAACTGCTATCATAAGTTTCCTTTGTAGAATGAATTTAAACTTCTGTTTAGAAAATATATATTAAAACGTCATTATCTAAGTTAGCTAGCCAGTTTTCCTCTGCAACCTTTAACTAGCTTTGGTTCTTTTTTGAAAGATTAGTTAAGCAGTTTAGCAAGTTTGTTGTTTGAATCTAAAGGAGCCGTGTGTAAATTTGGTTCCGCCTGCCTCTGCTGAGGAGAAGAAAATAAAAACATCATGTATGACAATCCTTCCCACCCCAAATATTTGTATTTTATTTTAATTTTTATTTATTATTTTATTTTATTATTTTTAAATTTTGATTTTATTTTTTAATTTAATTTTAATTAATTTTAATTTTTATTTTATTTTTAAATCTAATTTTAATTAATTTTAATTTAATTTAATTTATTTACTTATTATTAAAACTACAGATACCCTTTAGGTTGCCTTATAAACAAAAGAATCTGAGCTAAATTGACGAAGGATGATGGATTTCTGGGCCAGAAAAAACAAAAACAACAACAACAACAAAGGACTGAAAAGAGGAAGGTAGGCAGACAAAATTGTAAACCATTATCATTTTTAACACAGTTTCATTTGAATGACCTGATCTTCACAGGCTTTCAAACGTAACAGACGGCATCTTTTTATTCTCCAGACATGTGCAGTAAACCCTACTTATTTGTCAGAGCGCTCACACTCACATTATAGACAGTGTCAAACAAAATGTGCCCTAATTTTCCGCTGCGTTTCCTGCGGTCGGCTGGCTTGGAGGTTTCTCAACTGAAATGAAACTTGTTTTGAAACCTCATCTCTCTCTCTCTCTCATCTAATTTTCTCATCTTCATCGTTCCTCTTCTCCTCCTACACAGCCCGTTTCCAACCCCTTATTCGGAAGGGAAAACGAAGGAGGGGGTTCCTTCTGCTGATTACCTCTCTTTTTCCGAACTCAGAAAGCTTCTGGACAGCACGGGGGGAGCAAATTTTCCAAGAAAATAAAAAAAGATGCTTTGGCACTGAGCCCGATCAAACAGCACACGCATGCTTCAACCGTCCGCTCCGCTATTTCGCACTTCAGATTCGGGGCTTTGTAGCCCACACACAAAAACCTCACGCAAACAACAGTGAGCGCAGTGGGATGGGGGGCAGATAGAGAGAAAGAGACAGACAGATAGAGAGACAGACAGAGAGATAGGGGTAAGCAAAGAAAGAGAGAGAGACTGTCAGAAAGAAAACGAGACAGAGAAAGAGACAGAAAAAGAGACAGAGAAAGACAGAGACAGACAGCGAGACAGGGGTAGGCAGAGAAAGAGAGTGAGAGAGACAGACATAAACAAAAAGAGACAGAGAAAGAGGGGCACACAGAGATAGAAAGAGACAGACAGAGTGTGAGGGGTGGGCAGAGAGAGAGAAAGAGAGACAGACAGAGAGAAAAAGAGACAGAGAAAGAGAGAGCGACAGACAGAGAGACAGGGGTAGGCAGAGAAAGAGAGTGAGAGAGACAGACATAAACAAAAAGAGACAGAGAAAGAGGGGCACACAGAGATAGAATGAGACAGACAGAGTATGAGGGGTGGGCGGAGAGAGAAAGAGAGACAGACAGAAAGAAAAAGAGACAGAGAAAGAGAGAGCGACAGACAGAGAGATAGGGGTAAGCAGAGAAGGAGAGACAGACAAAAAGAAAAAGAGACAGAGAAAGAGAGAGACAGACAGCGAGATAGGGGTAGGCAGAGAAAGAGAGTGAGAGAGACAGACATAAACAAAAAAAGACAGAGAAAGAGGGGCACACAGAGATAGAAAGAGACAGACAGAGTGTGAGGGGTGGGCAGAGAGAGAAAGAGAGACAGGCAGAAAGAAAAAGAGACAGAGAAAGAGAGAGAATGAGAGACAGAGAAAAAGGGACACAGAAGGACAGAGTGTGGAGGTGGGCAGAGAGAGAGAAAGAGACAGACAGACAGCGAGTGTCAGTCATTACTGAGGGTCAGATAGATTTTTAAAAGGAAAGAAAAAGTAGATGAAGAAATCCGGTGCCACGTGCTAATAAAAATATCTGCATTGTTAAATTGAAAATCTTTCTTTAGATTCTGATTAAATAGACTGACATGATATATTGCGATTATATCGACTGTTTGTAAATTGCCAAAGTCACACTTTTCTATTTCTTCAGATCAGAAAAGCAGCCACAGAACCTGTGTGCTAAACTAAGCACTAGTGCTAAGTGCTAAACTGTGTGAGAAACTAAAATACTGAAACCTCATTGAGACTAATTTGAGCTAGCAGTTAGCTATGCTACTAGTTCGCCAGATGAGCTGGCAAGTTTGATTTCTGTTAAATAAATTGTAAAATTGCCACAGGTTAGCTGGGTGTTTAGCTAAATAGGCAGTTATCTAGGTAAGTAAGGTAGCTAGCCATGTAGCTAGCAAAAACAACTATGGGGGAAAAATACAAGCTGTGGAAAAAATACAACCTAAATTGAGTCAGATATGGAAATTTACCTTATTGACAGTTAACTAGCTTCCTGCCAACAGACGAGGCTTGCTAGGTAAGCAAACTAGCTAGCAAAACACATGTAACATATTTGTGTATATATTCTATATATACACAAATATAAACAGGTATAAAGCTAAGGTTTCTAGACAGATTTGGCTGCTGGTAGATAGATAGCATTAAATAAAGACTCTATAAAAAAAACAAAAAACTTATTTAGCTAGCCACTGGTGAACAAGGTAAACAAGTTAATCTAGCATAGCTAGACTAGCAAACATGCCTAATGTAACTGAGTAAATCTTGCTTGCTTTCTCTTAAATGGAGAAATCTGACTGTAAGCTAGTTTATTAGCAGTTATTTATTTTATTTTATTTATTTAATAGCAGCTAGATAGACATGTTAAGTAACATAATCATAAACAGTAAACAGGATCCTGATTGGCATGCTAACGTTGTATGAACTAGCCGCTACCTAGCTGTTTATCATCACTGTTCATAGCTTTTTTAATGAAAGGAACATTTTTAATGAAACACAGAAAGGAATTAAGGGTTTGTGGGTTCATAAAGTAACAACACCTGATGAAAACGTTTCATAAAAAGATTTGTATGAACACACCTGATGAAGTTTCTTTGAGCATAGTTAAAAATCAGAAAAATATCACATTTTCATCTTGTTTTTAGTGCTATCTGTTAGCTGGCTAATGTTTACATGATGACGTCATTAGTGTGAAACTGCTTACCCTCCGCTGCATCTGCACGGGCTCTGCTCTGACTCGCAGGACAGGCATCCCGTCCAGCATCAGCATCCTAAGAGAGAGAAAAGAGACATGTTAGCTTTTCTCTTCAAGTGTTTAAATGAATATGTGAAAATCAGAGCAAAGTATTAATAATAAATAATAATAATAATAATACATTTTACTTGTGGGCGCCTTTCAAGCTCTCAAGGTCACCTCACAAAAATACATTTAAAAAACACAGCATAATATAAAACATACAGTATTGCTCCAGAATATGATAACAAAACTTAATAAAAACAGGAAGGTGTGGCTTAAATAAAGAGATAAATGGAGTGTTTAGTCTAACGGTTTGTGACAGTCAGATCCGGCGGGGCGGGTAAGGTGTAACGAACCGTTCGAGCCGTGGAATAAATCCTTTTGACAATCAGGCAGCTTGTAAAAATCACTAGCGCTTCAGTGAGAGGTTCAGATAGTGAAGCATCACCTGAGTTTGCTTGTATGTTGTGTGTCTCAGTCTGATTTTATCCACAGTGTGTGTGTGTACGTTTGTGTTTGTTTGTTGGCACATATATTGAACACTGTACAAAATATATACCTCCTACTCCTACTAAATTATTTACATTTAAATGTATTTATTTATTTATTTATTTATTTATTTATTTATTTATTTATTTTATTAACACTGGAAGATTTTTGGCTGAAATTTTTTATTTTTTAAATAATAAAATAAATAAAATTTTTTAAAAAGCCTCCTAACAGTAGATTTTTACTAGATTCTTTAAAAATAAAACGAACAATATACAACTTTTGGCCGCATTTTATTTCTGGTTTTTATTGTTACCATTAAAGGTTTTTATTCCTGAACAGATCTCAAACCAGTTGCCCTGAGACGAAACCTCCACAGCGGTTGCATTCAGTTGTGCATAAATCACGTATATTATTCAATCATTCAATATTATTTATCACATTCATATAAAACGTTTGTAATAAAATCTGCACCAGTGTTAAAATGAGGAAAAGGATTTTTTTTCTGTTAAAGGGATCTGTTTATCACTTACTTTAAATCACTTTTTTTTTTTTACTATAAACCTGTTCATTCATGCAGTTATCAAATCAGCTATCAGCAGTGCAGTTACAGGAAACCATGCAGATTACAGGTCAGAATTACAAACCATTATAACGTGAGGGAAGAAAAACACGTGTTCTCAGTGACGTCAACCCAATATCAGGGTTGCGGGTGCTAGACGGTCGGTTTGAGTATTTCAGAAACTGCTGATCTCCTGTGATTTTCACACTTACCAGTCTCTGGAATTTATACTGAATGGTGCAAAAAAACAAACAACCTGCAAGCAGTAAGAGTTCTGCTGTGAGAAAAGGCATGATGAGAAGGTGCGAGAGGTCAGGGGTTGAACGGCTCGTCGGTTTGATCTGACAGGAAGGGTGTGGTTTGTATCGCAAATAAACACTCTTTATATCCGTGATGAGCAGAAAAGCACCATGTCGAACCTAGAGGTATTTAGATTAGAAAAAAAAAACAAGTGATGTTTTTCCAACTCTTGGTAAAACAATCCTCTTAATAAACCTCTTTTTGATTCTGGTGATTCCTAAGATGAGCTAAAGCATTAGATGGCAGGAAAATTCCTCACAAAGAGTGTGCTAATCCGGGACCGTTCTAGAACAATTACAACCACAATACCGTCGTTATCAGCGTTTTTATCAGAACTATTTCTTGTGCAACTTGGACCAAATGAACAGACTGTGTGCTGGTCAACGTCGTTCGCCTCGTTACGTGGCAGAAATGTAACGGAAGCTGCCGCTCATATAAATTCTGGCCGCACATGCCTGGGCGGTTGAAGGGGGTCAGCAGGTCAGCCATGCTTTTACAGCTCAGCATATACAGTAGTTTAGTGATAAACGGTGGTGGTTGAGATCGTGTCAAATTCTCTTGCCAAGCTCGCTGATTCAGGAGAGACCCGGGGCAGGAACATGCTGACTGCTTTGGCCTTTGCTGACCTGGATTTTGTTGTGTGTGTGAGCAATGAAGCAGACAGGATGTCAAAGGAAATGGGTGGGGTCTTGGATGGCTGCACAACAATTAGAATTCCTTGACCCAAGCTCCAAGTGTGTGTGTGTGTGTGTGTGTGTGTGTGTGTGGATATGTGTAGTGAACAAACCAGAATCTGCTTTAGTAGTAGTATAATCCTAACTGATGTATATATCTCGTGTAAATATTCACCAGAGGACCTCAGGCCATCATCATCATCGTTGTACAGTAGACGACTTTGAGAGCCATATGTTACACAGCTGTGAATCTGTAACACCTCATACAACCTAGATGAGGCTTGAACGCACCCCTGAGCATCAATAAATCCCCACTCTAAGGGTTTGTTGCCATGTCCAGGGAACGAGAGGGTTCAGGAAGCGGCCTCTCAGCATTAGTCATTGGATCAACACGCGGACGGTGACATCGTAATAGTTATAAATGGCTAACCAGGTTTGCATTAATGGGAAGGTACGGGATCAATGAAAGGCTGAGGTTGGGATCCGGATCGGATTCGCATTGCCTATGTGGGAAGGAGAGGTTTTCTTTGGCAAGCGTTTTTGATGAGGGAGAAGCTTTGGTGAAAGAACAGCTGGCCAAGATCAACCTCATTCAGAATGAAGCATGATGGAAGTCAGAGATGGACAAAATCCACTTCAGCGTCCACTCCAGGGGAAAGGATCAGGGGGCTACTTGAGCGAAGCAGACAAATCTCGGATGTGGTTAAGAAACGCTTCTCACAAATTAGCGACTCGAGCATGTTGTCAGCTCTTCGTACTAATTCAGCGCTCGATTTGTGTCGACAAACTGATCTGAGTAAGCGTTCTTATCGCAAAGTCTGTGTTTTATTCCAGGAATATGCCTCATCCTCATCTGATAAAACTCTGACTTTAAACTCTGCAAGTCATCTTTTGGCCCAAAGTGCAGTGAAACGAGAAACGGGACGAGAAAGCATTGAGTCAATATTTTTTGGTCAGTTTCATCAGAGCACATGACCTCAGTCGGGTCAGCACAACTTCCTTCCACCCCGTTGCTCAGCCAGTTTGAGCTTTGTGCCTCCTGGATAAACACCACCTACTCCACCTCTACTCAATAATCTCCCTGGTGCAAGAGACAGATAAGAGTGTAGATGGAAATTGGACCGTATGTTTGATCTGGCTTCGGTAGACTGGAACTTCTTTTTAAATGGATCTGTCAAAAGATATGTAAACTAAAAAAGTTTTCTGTGGGAATCATTATATAACACTCTAGATATGATCCTACAACAGATGTTTTCTCTTTCAGAAATGTTCCCCAAAAAATGCTTGAAGAATCTTTTTCCTCAGAATCGGAATGAGCTCGTTTGCATAATGGTGTATTCCTTTAAAGGTTTAAGCACCGAAGCCTCAGAGACAAGGTTCCATGAAGATTTCGTTTACGAAAGCAAAGAATTATTTAACTCTAAAAACAAACCTTGAGAAATTTCTTTTTAAATTTAGGACTATAAGACTGCATTGTCATAAAACATCTCCAGGACACAGACATCTAGATCTTCTAGTCCTAATCTAATATCACGTTCCTCCCAAACCCCCCTCCCCTCGAACTTCTACCTAAGGATCTACTTTGGAGCGTCCGAAGCTGATGTCAGTGACAGATAACAGAGACGTCTCGGACTTCCCGGATTGGACCTGCATTCAGGAACAAGCAGACCTCTCCTGCTGGATTCTCCTGCTTTGCGTAATCAGACCTCGCCAAAAAAAACCCAGAGTGACTTCAGACTTTCCATTTCAGCGGCGCTAGTTTTCCTTGGCGGACGACTCCAGTCGGATGGGGGCTGCTGCCGGGCAGAGCCAGGACACTGCTCAGCCTCACAGTATGCGTGTGTGTGTGTGTGTGTGTGTGTGTGTGTGTGTGTGTGTGTGTGTGTGTTAGAAGAGGAGCACTATATTTCACTGTCTGTTTTCTACGAAAGACAATACGCTACGTCCAAGAAATAACTGAAAAGGCTTTTGGATGCGGGCGACAGCAATAACAACTGAAAGAACAAATCAAAATGTTATGCCTTTTTTTATTGTTCCGCGTTCTCTCTTTTTTTTGAAAGGTTTTAAGGACTCACCAAACCCTGGCAACAAGACAGAGACACGACCGTTCTTAAATTCTCTAGTAAAACCCTTTACTATAAGCTCATAGATCATAAATCTTGACTGATTTTATATATATATATATATATATATATATATATATATATATATATATATATATATATATATATATACATATATATATAAAATATATAATAAAAAAGCTTTTATTATGAATACAATAATAAACATAATCATATCCTGAAGCTTAGAAGAGCCAGGTCTCTTGGTTATCACTATATAAATAATTCCTTCTTGCCTCACACTTGCCTAGCACTGTCTAAATAGTCCCCACTTGTCGTCCAAGACACTACATAAATATTTGAGACTATCTCCTGCAGATTTACTAAGTTGCTTCTGAAATTAAGCTTCTGCACTTTCGGTGTCTCTGCTCTCTCTCTCTCTCTAGAAAGCTAGCCAAAACACACTCTCTTCTCACATCTGCTATTGATTTGGGGCATGGCCCGAACACCTCGGTTTCTATCTGTCTGTGTAGCCACACAGACACCCTACAACCCTACAACCGTACAGAAAGCGGGTCAAGCTTCCTAGAGCTTGGAAGTAAGCAGGAGGCTTATTTTTATTTTTACTGTTAGGTACAGCACGTCAGTACAGTGAGGCCGATAATGCTTAATTTTTTGCAGTAGACTCCTCAGAGCTGACAGGATGTGCTCCAGACTGACACATGCAAACAAAAAAAGTCACAAGACTTTGTCTTTCCTGTCATCGATCTGAAAAGCTTGAACAAGACATTTTTCGTGTGTGTTTTTTTTTTTTTAAATCGAGATCCGAACTGTCACCACAACCGAGTCCACACTCTGTTCGTAGTCCTCGGGTTTCTTTTGTGATTATGAGCTGATTTGATGTGTCAGAAACTGATCTACGATCAGCACACAAACAGCCCATTCTCCCTCTTGGCCTCTTGGGCCCAGGGTGGATCTGGTGCTGTCTTGCCATACGCTCTTGCACGAAAACCGTGTGCCAGAAAGATCTGAGGCTGCCTCTTTAGTGTTCCCTTGGACAGGCTAAGACAGATGTGTGCAATTTGACTTGAACTGTTGAACCGCACACTGTCAAACTGTTTATTATCAGAGGGCCGGGATTGCGCAATGGCTGAAGGACATCAGTGTTTGGCGATATTGTGCAACGGTGCAAAGAGGAGCATGAAAAACATGAAGGTACTCAGAACATGGCAGATTTTTTTTTTCCAGACAACATACCAACTTCTTCAGGAATACTTCAAGTGGTGTCATTACTCACTCACTCACTCAATCTCTCACTCATTCACTCTCTCATTCTCTCACTCACTCTCTCACTCACTCTCTCACTCTCTCACTCAATCTCTCACTCAATCCCCTCACTCATTCACTCTCTCATTCTCTCACTCAATCTCTCACTCACTCTCTCACTCCCCCTAACTCAATCTCTCACTCAATCTCTCACCCCATTCACTCACTTTACTCTCTCATTCCCCCTCACTCAATCTCTCACTCACTCTCTCACTCATTCACTCACTCTCTCCCCACTCATTCACTCTCTCATTCTCTCACTCAATCTCTCACCTTTACTCCCCCTCACTTTTATTCACCCCACTCAACCCCACTCACTCAATCCCCCTCACTCAATCTCTCACTCATTCACCCCCACTTCTCTCACTCAATTTCACTCACTCACTCACTGATTCACCCCTCATTCTCTCACTCAATCTCCCCATTCACTCACTCACCCTTTACCCCCACTCACTCACTCAATCTCTCACTCATTCACTCTCTCATTCTCTCACTCAATCTCTCACTCACTCTCTCACTCATTCACTCTCTCATTCTCTCACTCAATCTCTCACTTTATTCACTCACTCACTCATTCACTCTCTCACTCAATTTCCTCCCCACTCACTCACTCAATCTCTCACTCATTCACTCTCTCATTCTCTCACTCAATCTCTCACTCACTCTCTCACTCATTCACTCACTCACCCCACTCAATCTCTCACTCATTCACTCACTCACTTTACTTTACTCTCTCACTCAATGATTCACTCACTCACTTTACTCACTCAATCTCTCACTCATTCACTCACTCATCACTATTCACCCCAATTTTCTCACTCAATCTCTCACTCACTTTACTCACTCACCCCACTCAATCTCTCACTCATTCACTCTCTCATTCTCTCACTCAATCTCTCACTCACCCCCACTCACTTTACTCACTCACCCCACTCAATCTCTCACTCATTCACTCCCCCTCATTCTCTCACTCAATCTCTCACTCACCTCTCTCACTCATTCACTCTCTCATTCTCTCACTCAATCTCTCACTCACTCCCCCTCACTCACTTTACTCTCTCATTCTCTCACTCAATCTCTCACCTCACTCACTCACTCATTCACTCTCTCATTCTCTCACTCAATCACTCACTCAATTTACTCACTCACTCACGCTCTCATTCTCTCACTCACTCACTCACCCCCACTCATTCACTCTCTCATTCTCTCACTCACTCTCTCACTCATTTCACTCACCTTTACTCTCTCATTCTCTCACTCAATCTCTCACTCACTCACTCACTCACTCACTCACTTTAACTCTCCCCATTCTCTCACTCAATCTCTCACTCACTCACTCACTCACTCATTCTCTCACTCACTCATTCACTCACTCACTCACTCACTTTACTCTCTCATTCTCTCACTCAATCTCTCACTCACTCACTTTACTCACTCATTCACTCTCTCATTCTCTCAATCTTCACTCACTCACTCACCCCCACTTTTCTCACGCACTCACTCACTCATTTCTCTCACCCCACTCATCACTCACTCATTTTCCCCACCCCCATTCTCTCACTCAATCTCTCACTCACTCACTCACTTTACTCTCTCACCCCACTCACTCACTCACTCATTCACTCACTCATTCACTCACTCACTCACTCACTTTTCTCAATCTCTCACTCACGGCACTCACTCACGCACTCACTCACTCATTCTCCCCTTCACTCATTCTCTCACTCACACCCCTCACTTTTTTTCACTCACCCCACTCATTCTCTCACTCACTCACTCACTTTTCCTTTACTCACTCATTCTTCACTTTTCTCACTCATTTTCCCCTCACTCACTCACTCTTTTCACTCATTACTCACTCACTCACTCATTCTCTCACTCACTTTACTCACTCCCCTTTACTCACTCTTTCAGGCACTCACTCACTCACTCATTCTCTCCCCACTTACTCACTCCCCCTCACTCATTCTCTCACTCACACACTCACTCTCTCACCTCACTCACTCACTCACTCATTCCTTCACTCACTCATTCTACTCACCCCACTCCCCTCACTTTACTCACTCATTTTCCCCCTCACTCACCTTTACTCACTCATTCTCTCACTCACTCGCGCATTCTCTCACTCATTCTGTCACTCACTCACTCATTCTCTCACTCTCCCACTCACTCACTCATTCTCCCACTCACTCATTCACTCACTCTATCACTCACACTCTCACTCACCTTTATTTCACCTTTACTCACTCACTCACTCCCCCCACTCACTCACTCATTCTCCCACTCACTCACTCATTCAATCACTCACTCATTCTCTCTCTCACTCACTCACTCACTCACTCACTGACCTGACTCAGTGACATGCCTTCCATCAAACGCATCCATGGACAATTTCTAGAGGCGATCTATATAATGCAACCCCGTCTACTTGTTTTGTTTGGGTTTCTTTTAACCCCACTAATTTGTGAAATTTCTTGTAACCCAGTTACCCATTCTGAAATAACCTTGTTTGATGAGGACAGATATTTGCTTTGTGCATGACCATAAACGACCAAAAGGTGCTTGCGTATGGTCTGGTCTGCTAGCACAGCTGGAAGAGATCTGTGCACATTCTCATCAAGCTCTGGGGGGCAGTGGCTGGCCTTCCACAGCTGTCCTCGGCATTGTGGGAAAGCTTGGGCTTCTTCTAAACCCGTGCCAGAAAACGCTCGTGTGGCATTGTGAGTGCCAGTGACCAGGTCTGCTAAACCGCTGGAGAAGAGAAGAGAAGAGAAGAGAAGAGAAGAGACACTCATAGAGAAGAGGAAGAGACAAACACAAGAAAAGACGACAGGAACTTTGCATTTTGGGTAAGAAGACTAGAGGAGAAGTGAGAGAGAGGAAAAAAAAGAAAAGCCAAGACACAAATAACTGCAAAAAAAGAGTTTGTTTCTGCAACACATTCTTGCTGCACTTAATCTCACCTTTTAGTGACACCTCCAGTTTCGCTAGACTGAAATCGCCACCTTTTTTTTTTAAACTTTTTTTTCTTTTTAAGCCAGCAAGCGTTATCATGCTGCTAGCTGTAACGAGTCAAACAGCTGTGTTTTCCTTCAGCACCACACACATACTCACACACACACAAACTCTTAAGAGTCCTGGGCAAGGGCTGTTTTTCTCACTTCTGCCCTCTGCACTGTTGGAAGAGCTGCAGCTGCAGGGAGGGAGGGAGAGAAGTATGGAGTAGACGGAGAGAAGGACAATAATGAGAGACGGTGGAATAGTGAGTTTAGTTTTTATTTGCATTGCGTGTGTGTGTGTGTGTGTGTGTGAAGACAGAGAGCTACAGACTGAGAGAATCCTCACACTGATGCGCTCACACCACCATCACAATGCCAACTCGGCAGAACACAGCTGTTGATCAGTAACAGACTGTTAACCAGTAACCCCTTCCACATGCATTTCTCTCTCTCTCTCTCTCTCTCTCTCTCTATCTCTCTCTCTCTAAGCACTCCCCTGTCCTCGGGTGTTGTGTGCAATTTGACTTGAACACCAGGAGGGCCCTGGGAGTCAATGGGTCAAAGTTCGGCCACAGGAAGTGCATCCGCTGTGCTGTCCTGGCCCCCGGCTCTTTCCAGAGCTCAGTTTAATGGCCCTGGCAGTCGCCACGAAGAGCCCCTATTTCCCGTACACTACACAAATCACTCTGCCACTCTGTTTTCAGTAGGTCTGTGAGTCATAGACTCGCATTTGTGTCTATGTGTGTGTGTGTGTGTGTGTGTGTGGGAGTGGAGAGGTTGGGAAGGGGGGGAGTAGTGGGGAAGGGGTCATGTTTTTACAGATTAGTGAAGACGTTGTCCCCACATGGATAGGAATATTTGACGGTTGTAACATTGTGGGCAGAACCCTGCGAGGAAAGTTGCTTCAAAAAGGTTGCAGCTTTTATTTAAATAAACTGAAAGAACCAAAAAAGGATTCCTTTTGGAGGTAAGGTAGGTTAATCAGACACATTAATAATTAGATCTTTTTAAAGATGATAAGGCAAAGGTGTGTGTGCCAAAGCAAAGCAGTACCAGTCTCAAGCTTGAGAAATCAAGCATCTTATTTAGATCGTGTTTAGAATTCAAGCTGAAACCAGTTCGTCATCTCGATGCGGCGCGTCGTATCAAGAAGAGCAAGAATCCGAGTTCAAGGACAGTTACACAACAGCAGTGCCACAGCTGCAGCAAACTCAAAGAAAACTGTGTTCCCTATAAATCGTAGCGTTCCTTCCCGTCGTAATAAAGATTTCCTACTCCCTCTCCTGGGAAGAACTGGTGCAAAAGCAGACGTTCGTGCTCTCAAGATGTAGCTCGAGACAAGATTGATAATTAGCCAATGAGTTAAATCTGTGAATGGCTTTGCAGAACACAAGGTCCACTTTGGCCTCTGTATCCCTGTCATGTTGACATACCTGACCAACCCCCTCGCCATGCCTGTGTTTGCACTCATCCCATGTTCCCTGACCTTTACTCTCTTCCTTTGTTCTACACGTGCAACCCAACTACGACAACTATCTCGCCAGAGCTGGACCTGCTAAGAACACTAGGCCAGCACAGGGTCAGCAGAAGTCCAAGACACAGTGAATGTTTGCTTACGTTCCAGCTGTTTCAGATGTGTAACGCTGTCAAAGAAGAGCAGGCCAAGCGAGCTGGAGCCCCTCGAGCCCCTGTGACTGGAGGTTATAACTCACAGCTCCAGACAGGACAGATACGTACAGATACGTTAATAAGTGTAAAAGGGGGAACTGACAGTGTGAGAACATCTCTTGAAGCTCAGAACATCTCAGAACAATCAGTTTATGGCTGATTTCATACCATATGTACAAGAAAATATGATTCTAAGCTGCGATATTATTAGCTAAAGTAGCTAACGTTAACTAGCCTCTGTATTATGTTGACAAACCATCACTTATTCATCCAACGTTCTAACGTTATCTAACAGTAACTAGCAACGTTATCTCGCTACGTCATTTAATAAAGCAAGAAAATCAACTGAAGTGTCTTAGTGCGCTAACTTTTAACGCAACAGTCTGTAATAATCAGACACCTCTGCTTCCTGTAATGTGAATTACAAAACAATAATCATGAATGTCACAAAGCTTTACCATTTCCCTTAAACCTTAAACCAAAGCTGCTTCCTATCATATGAAAAAGCGCTAGCTGGTTTTCCAGCTAGAGGTGGGGCTAATTTCTGGACCAGAAAAGTGTAAACTCTCACTCAGGTACTTGTTTTTTATTTCTTTTTCTACATCTAATTGCTCTTAAACCTGTTGACCAAAATGTTTGCAACCATACTGGCTTTGCGATGAGCAGAGCTGGTTTCTGGACCAGAAAAATCTCAAACGCAAGCTTGAAATGAAGAAACTTGTCAAATTTGTTACATTGCTATATCACAAATGGTGGTTTTTCTACAGCATCTATGGAACTATGTGACCGTATCAGTGCTAGAAACATTTTGAAATTTCACAAAATGACCCTTTAAGCTTTAAGCTTTCACATAACTGCTACTGACTGGGCTGTGCGGAGAGGCCAGCCTTCATCGTGCTGCAGATATTGTTGTTCTAAAGAGACGTTCTTGGTATTTGGAGTGGCTCCAATATAACTATCACCCAGCGAGTGAAAGGAAGAACGGCACAGCGGGGGGGTTCACACAGAGTGCATAAAATATAGCTATCCATGTGCTTCATATGTGCCCGGGTGGTGTGTTACTGGAGTGTTAAAGCTTTTAAAGGAAGTCTAGAACTACGGGACCTAGCGGTGTGGTAGTCTGGATTGATTGTGTTAAACGTTAACACATATCAGTGAATTACAGAAACAGAGTGATATTATAGTGAGAAACATCTAGTGAATTTTCATGACGTAATTTCTTATGAATATATCCATTTGTTTGCTTGTTTGACTGAAATGTGTCGTGCATTAATTCTTATTAATTACTAATGAATAATGCACTAATACGTCTACTAGCACTAATGTACGTCTTATGCATTATGAAAATTTGTCATTTGATGGTCTGATTTGAATTACTGAAGTTTGAGGTCAGTCCATAAAAAACGAAGAGTCTTGACAGGCAACTCGGTGAAATGACAGCTGACAGCTAAGAAAGAGAGAGAGAGAGAGAGAGAGAGAGAGAGAGAGAGAGAGAGAAAGAGAAGCAAGCGATGCAATTTTAGGAACTGACCTTGTTTGAAGTCTCTGAACGTGAGCTGAAGTGATATCCTTATTGCGTCCTTTTAGCTCGCTTTCTCAGTCTGTCTCGTTTTCCTGTGTGGTCAGACTCTTGTCTCTCACTCTCTCTCTCTCTTTTTCACTCGCTCTCTCACTCTGTCGTTTCCCTCCTCCTTCACAGGCTACTCAGGAGGAAATGAATGGGGAGCTCTAACTAAGCTGTTGTACTCTGAAAGTGCACATCACATGACCATTGTGAATGAAGAGGGGGTGGAACCTTAGGCTGCCAGGGGCGAGGACAATATAGCCCCAGCTTGGTGGTGGTTGTGTAGGTGGTGGCGATGGCAGTGGTAGTGGTGGTGGTAGTGATATGTGTGTGTGTGTGTGTGTGTGTGTGTGTAGATTGCCTCAGAGCTTTAACTGTTGGATTATTGTGAAACAGGCAAATATGTATAGAAGCAGCAGCTTTTGTACCAGATCAATGTTTGCTCGAGCCAATCTAAGAAAAAAACGAAACCTGACAGAATGACAGTATCCTGCGATTTGGAGAACGATCAAAGCTTCCGAGATCACAGCCGCCGTTTTTTCTCGCTCTTTCACCCTTTTTTTTATTCTTTCTCCCCCACTTCTAATTCTTAACAATCTGATTTCCAGTAGTCGGAATTTCAAATAACAGGAAGCATGAAAAACACATCCCAACAAACAGAGAAAGAGATGCAAGTGCACGAATGGCTAAACCCACGTTTTTTTTTCTCTCTCCTGCATCCAGGACCGTGTTCCAGCTGGAAGTAGAATGGTGGAAAATCCATTTGGGGCTTTAAGCCTGAAGCGTTTCCTTGTGGTGTACACGGTCCAGGACTGCTACTGCGGTGAAGATTACCACCCCACACTGGGCTGCTGCTGGGTCAGCGCTGGGCCAGATATCACAACCACTGGCCATGTCTACATGAATGTAATGGAGCAGGATTTTACATCTTTAGCAATTTATAGACATGTGATAATATAACTGTGCCATGTCGTCCTCGGAAAGAAGTGGATCCAGAGCTTATACTGGGAGCTTGGGGGTGAGGAGGGAATACATCCTGGATGAGATGCCAGACGAACAGACACACAGTTCTCCAATCCATATACAAACATTTTTGGGGGGAAATAGGAGGAGGAACCCGAGCTCACGAGTTGAACCGGGCCAAAGCTACCTTCTGCACCATTTTATATAACCAAACAATCTTCATGGCCTTATTTGGGTTTGGTGTAACTTATCTGAAATCAAAAGCTACTGTATCTATTTTTTAAAACGAATAAATATAATAAAATAAAATAAAATAAAATAAAATAAAATAAAATAAAATAAAATAAAAAAACAGAGCCATATCATACTTTTTTTATTATCTTTTATTATCTTTTACTAATTATTTATAATAATTTTTATTATCTCATATTGCCCAACATTCTATTTTATTCTCCTTTAATATTCAAATTGAAAGCATTAATCTTGCAAAAAAATTAAAAACATTTTTTTAATGACAAACAGTGTACGAAATAGAAATAATTTTATTTCCTTGCTTCATTTCTACAGTTGTGTAGTTGGTTGGTTTGTTGGTGCTTTGCCTTGGGCTGATGACCAACTCACCTAATGTAAGCCCCTTCACTTCACTGCCCACACACTGGCGTGTGTGTGTGTGTGAGAGAGAGAAAGCTAGTGTGTGAGTGAGGGACTGCCACAGGCAGAGCTAATTGAGGAGGTCTGAGGGAGAGTGTGTGTGTGTGTGTGTGTGTGTGTGTGTGTGTGTGTGTGTGTGTGTGTGTGTGTGTGTGTGTGGGGGAGTGACTTTCCTTGGAGGCCACTCGTCAGTTGCCATAGCGACCTGCCTTCCACCTTGTGTCCGTCTTTTTTGTGGAGGTGTGTATGGAGGTGGAGGGCTCTTTCTCTTTGTCTCTCTTTCGCTCTCTCTTTATTTCTCCCACTCTCTTATTCTCACCTTTCACTTCCTTTTTTTCTTTCTTCATTTCATTTTTTTCTATCTTTCTTCCTCAGGAAGCCTTTGAAAGCAGTGAAGAAATGAGCAGGTCACAGACTTAAAATGGATATGTGTCTATAAAATCATGCAGTAAGACATCAAGGGCTTCAGCGAATATTCACATCAAACATCAGAACAAGAGGAAAATCTTTCTCTTTCTCTCTCTCTCTCTCTCTCTCTCTCTCTCTCTCTCGCTCTCTCTCTCTCGCTCTCTCTCTCGCTCTCTCTCTCGCTCTCTCTCTCGCTCTCTCTCTCTCTCTCTCACTCGACCATGGTAGGATTATTGGTGCCAGAAGGGCTGGTTTGAGTATTTCAGAAATCTCTTGTGATTTTCACACACAAGCATCTCCAGAGTTTACACAGAGCGGTGTGAAAAAAAAGAAAAGAACAGGAACATCCATCTGAAGCAGAAACGTCTGACAGGAACTCAAATAATCACTTTGTTCAACCATGATGAGCTGAAAAGCATCTCACAACACCTCAAACCTCGACGTGGATGACCTACAAGAGATCACGTCAGGTTTCTCTTCTGTCAGCCAAGAACATGAATATGAGGCTACATGAGCACAAGCTATTGGAAATCCTACTTTCCTCTTAAACCACACAGGCACTAAATGAAATAGAAGAAAAATGCTATTAAAAAAGTCTCCACTCGCGAGTATCCACTCGCTCTAGGTATTAAAATTGCAGCACAGTTTATTTTTTATCAATCAGACATAACTGAGCGAGCTGATTGGATTGTTGATATTGGCCCGGATTGGTCAAGTCCCCTGATTGAATTTCTTATTCTAAGTCTATTCACGTGATAACATTTGGGAAAATCTGGAATGTATATTTATTGTCTTGGATTTCAGAGTTTGCCTGGTAGCTCAAATGGCGACCTGTGGAAATAATTTTCCTCTACCTCACTTTAACGATATAATTAGCCAGAAAGTTGATACAGGTGTCAGTCAATCCATCAAAACGTCACACGTGAGACAAATGTCTTTAAGTTTGTCTGAACATCTCATGCTATATTCAGGGTTATTGTGCTTAACTCTCAGTTGTACTGTTGCCGTGACGACGCAAATGAGCTGATAGATCAGTGAGATTTTTTTTTAGCTAAGCTGAGATCTAGCACTAAGTTAAACAACTGTGCGTAAATAAATGTCACCTACATTGTACAGTAGCAGTAATGACTTCAAATGCTGCCAATGCACATTTTTTAAAAATATAATTAACTAGTTAACATGTTATAAGCCTAACCAGTTAGCTAACAAGCTATATGCACAATTAGCTTGCTAATATATCTGCCTAACTAACTAGCTAGCATTCTACATATAATTAGCTAGTTAATGTATCTTCCTAACTAGCTAGCTAAAATGTTACATGCATAAATAGCTAGTTAATGTATCTTTCTAATTATCTAGCTAATATGATATGTATAATTAGCTAGCTAATGTATCTTCCTAACTAGCTAACTAACATGTTATATGCATACATAGCTAGGTAATATACAGTGGGGCAAAAAAGTATTTAGTCAGCCACCAATTGTGCAAGTTCTCCCACTTAAAAAGATGAGAGAGGACTGTAATTTTCATCATAGGTACCTTCAACTATGAGAGACGGAATGAGAAAAAAAAAATCCAGAAAATCACATTGTCTGATTTTTAAAGAATTTATTTGCAAGTTATGGTGGAAAATAAGTATCTGGTCAATAACAAAAGTTCATCTCAACTTACGTTTTCTGTAAGTCGCCACAAGGTTTTTACACACTGTTGCTGGTAGTTTGGCCCATTCCTCCATGCAGATCTCCTCTAGAGCAGTGATGTTTTGGGGCTGTCGCTGGGCAACACGGATTTTCAACTCCCTCCAAAGATTTTCTATGGGGTTGAGATCTGGAGACTGGCTAGGCCACTCCAGGACCTTGAAATGCTTCTTACGAAGCCACTCCTTCGTTGCCCGGGCGGTGTGTTTGGGATCATTGTCATGCTGAAAGACCCAGCCACGTTTCATCTTCAATGCCCTTGCTGATGGAAGGAGGTTTTTACTCAAAATCTCACGATACATGGCCCCATTCATTCTTTCCTTTACACGGATCAGTCGTCCTGGTCCCTTTGCAGAAAAACAGCCCCAAAGCATGATGTTTCCACCCCCATGCCTCACAGTAGGTATGGTGTTCTTTGGATGCAACTCAGCATTCTTTCTCCTCCAAACACGACAAGTTGAGTTTTTACCAAAAAGTTCTATTTTGGTTTCATCTGACCATATGACATTCTCCCAATCCTCTTCTGGGTCATCCAAATGCTCTCTAGCAAACTTCAGACGGGCCCGGACATGTACTGGCTTAAGCAGGGGGACACGTCTGGCACTGCAGGATTTGAGTCCCTGGCGGCGTAGTGTGTTACTGATGGTAGCCTTTGTTACTTTGGTCCCAGCTCTCTGCAGGTCATTCACTAGGTCCCCCCGTGTGGTTCTGGGATTTTTGCTCACCGTTCTTGTGATCATTTTGACCCCACGGGGTGAGATCTTGCGTGGAGCCCCAGATCGAGGGAGATTATCAGTGGTCTTGTATGTCTTCCATTTTCTAATAATTGCTCCCACAGTTGATTTCTTCACACCAAGCTGCTTACCTATTGCAGATTCAGTCTTCCCAGCCTGGTGCAGGTCTACAATTTTGTTTCTGGTGTCCTTTGACAGCTCTTTGGTCTTGGCCATAGTGAAGTTTGGAGTCTGACTGTTTGAGGTTGTGGACAGGTGTCTTTTATACTGATAACGAGTTCAAACAGGTGCCATTAATACAGGTAACGAGTGGAGGACAGAGGAGCCTCTTAAAGAAGAAGTTACAGGTCTGTGAGAGACAGAAATCTTGCTCTTTTGTAGGTGACCAAATACTTATTTTCCACCATAATTTGCAAATAAATTCTTTAAAAATCAGACAATGTGATTTTCTGGATTTTTTTTTCTCATTCTGTCTCTCATAGTTGAAGTGTACCTATGATGAAAATTACAGGCCTCTCTCATCTTTTTAAGTGGGAGAACTTGCACAATTGGTGGCTGACGAAATACTTTTTTGCCCCACTGTATCTTCCTAACTTGCTTGCTAACATGTTATATGCATAAATATCTAGGTAATATATATTCCTAACTAGCTAGCTAACATGATATATGCATGATTAGCTAACTAATGTATATTTCTAACAAGCTAACCAGCATGTTATATGCATAATTAGCTAGTTAATGTATATTCCTAAAAAGCTAGCTAACATGTTAAATGCATAAATAGCTAGTTGATGTATCTTCCTAACTAGCTAGCTAACATGTTATATGCACAATTAGCTAGCTAATATATCTGCCTATCTAGCTAACATGATATGCATAATTAGCTAATCAATGTATATTCTTAACAAGCTAACTAACATGTTATCTTCCTACGTAGCTAGCTAACATGTGTTACGCATAATAAGCTTTAGCTAATATATTTTCCTAACTCGCTAGGTAACATCTTCCAAACTAGCTAGATAATATGAAACATGCCATGTTATCTGCCTAACTAGCTAGCTAAATGTTATATGCCTAACTAGCTAGATAGTATATCTGAATAACTAGTTAAATAACAAGATATCTTCCTAACTAATAAGACAACATTTTATATGAATATTTATATATATATATAATACATCTGCCTAACTAGCAAGCTAAAGTTTTCTGCCTACTAACATGCTATTTTTGATTAGCTAGCTAAAGGGCCAACTTATCTGCCTAACCAGCTAATATCTTATGAGCTAAGATATTTTGTTGCTATATTTCTTGCTAGCTTCTTAAGACCTTGTTTATAAAACAGTTGTTTTGTGTAGTTCAGGAAGTGAAAATGCACGTACATGACTGTTATTCATTCCACATGTCATTGTTATATTAGCGGTGTGAGGAGCGTTCAGGGCAGGCTAGCTAATGAACTTCTGATTTTTTAATAATAGCATGGATACTGGCATAAAAAACACTGAGGAACACAATAGAAAGACCAGCCACCTCTTCTTTTTCATTAGCACTAAGTGGCTTACTTTCCTAGCATTCTCCTGTGATTGTATATGATACAGAGAGAACGAGAGAGAGAGAGAGAGAGAGAGAGAGAGAGAGAGAAGTCTCTTAAAGGGACAGATACCAATATGTGCTATATAAACAATAATGAGCTCAATAAATGTTTAGCGTTGATTCTAAATGATTGCTAAGCTATGCTAGATACAGTATTAGCCATATTTAAGGTTAAGCTTAAACTCCATTTACAACCAGATATGCTGGATTAAAAAAAAAACTGGAAAGAAAAAAAATCCTGAAGTGAAGGAAAGGCTCTGAGTGACTGCAAAGTATAGCTAGGCTGCTAGCACAGCTAGTGAAGTGTGATGCTAATGTAAAGCCTGGGGCTAGCATATGCCTGACTGCTCTAACACCTGCCCTCAACTCCCAGACACAGCACTAATGAAGGGGAAAACATGGTCTGTGTGTGTGTGTGTGTGTGTGTGTGTGTGTGTGTGTGTGTGTGTGTGTGAATAAAAACCTGAGGCTATTCTGGAGGTATATCAGTGTCAAGTGGTGGTGATGATTGTAGCCACTTGCTGATTTGATCCCAAAGAGGAAAATCGTCTCACCAGGTTTCCAGTCATCATTACGAGCATGTGTGTGTGTGTGTGTGTGTGTGTGTGTGTGTGTGTGTGTGTGTGTGTGTACACTGTAATGACACACACACACACACACACACACACAATACTAAGGCCTATCAGAATGACATTTTCTACTTTTAGCCTATTAATTTAATTGTTTTCTAAGCTTTTGGCCTAGTATTTAAATCTATCTATCTATCTATCTATCTATCTATCTATCTATCTATCTATCTATCTATCTATCTATCTATCAACTCCATACCATTATACTATACTATACTATACTATACTATACTATACTGTGTAGTGAGCATATGTAGTGAATACAGTTGTTTAGGATTTGTCCTCTGTGTAAAAGTGACTGAAACACTTACATATTTATATGTATAAACCCAATTTCAGCTTTCAGTGCAATCTAACAGCCCTAATACACACACACACACACACACACACACACACTAGCACTGCATATATATCAGACGGGATTCATCTGCTCTCTTAGATCTTCACCAGGATCTGGAGTCGTAGTAAATCATTCGTAACCACCGTCTGCTATTAGTAAGCTGTTGAACCACAGCACCTGTTGGAAGTAGGCTGGAGTCTCTCTCTCTATCTCTCTGTCTCTCTCTCTCTCTCTCTCTCTCTCGCTCTCTCTCTCGATCTGTAGTGTGGAGGACAGGCCTGCTGCCACGGCAACCCCATAATCACACTCCTGAACACCTTCCAACCTCCCCCATGCCACATTTCTCTCCTTCTCTCACTCCCTTTATCCATCTCCCACTAATGACAGAGACAAGAGAGAGGAGTATAATGTTCCACGTTCGATCTGTAAGAGAAAGACTCTACATTATTCCATAACCATCATGAGTCTAATAATGAAAATAAGGATTGCTGTTTAGATCCGGTGCTAAATAAATTCTGATCTGCAGAATTCCCACTCAAAGACATAGAAAAAGACCTAAATACACACAAAAAATCCATTAAGAAGTAGTATATGTTTAGGGTGAGTGACACTGTTGCCAGGTCTACAGTTTTTCCACAACTAGTTCTGTCGCCTGGAGCATCGTACTGTATACACGAGCGGTGGATGTGGTCGTTGGTTGTTGATTTTCCGCTTTTACTCTGCGGCACGACGGAGGTCCTGCTCATGTAACAAGGCTTCCTCTTAGAAGGATTTTTTCCAGGTGTTTCTGCTCGAGATAACATTTTTCCACTTGTTGAGACTGATGTTCAAAATGTTTAAGCAAATTGAGCTATGATTGTTGTTTTATGGACATCACTGTCCTTCCTTAAGAGGAGAACGTAGCCAATATAATATAGAGTGGAACCTCAGCATACGAATTTATTTTGTTCTGGAGGCGAGTACTTAAGGTGAAAATGTGTATTGTGAAACATATTTTCCCATAAGAAATAATGTAAGTGAAGATAATCCGATCCATCCACCCAAAAATATGACCAATATTCCCAATAGGAAGCGTATGTAAACTGTATGGCTGCTTACGAAGAACTGACCCAAGCTAAACATTCCATGTCAAGGCTCCTCGTAAATCTGACCGTCACACCTATATGAACATCCTATTCCAGATTTATTCCCTCTTTGCTGTTATAATAAGCTCTTCTCTTTTGTTCTCTGAAGGCTTTCTAGATTTTGGAGCATGCATGTGGGGATTAATGTTCATTCATCCATTCATAAAAACATTATTGAGATCAGACCCTGATGTTGGGATGTTGAGGAGACTCTAGTTCCAGTTTATCTCAAAGGTGTTCAGTGGGGTTAAGTCAGGCTCAGAGATCTTCCGCTTTCTCCAACCTTCACCTCCACACCATGTCTTCATGGAGCTCAGGGGCTTTGTGTTATTCACAGGGGACGTTCTACACGATTGTGTGCTTCAGACGTTGTTGCAACTGTTTGCGGAAGAACCGCATACACTATGAGTGTGATGGTCAGGTGTCCAAATACTTTTGGGCCATGTAGTGGATTATAACTCCACTGAAGCCAGAAGATCTACAGCAGTCTGTATGACTCCATCGACAGTCGCCAGAGCAGAAATTCCAGTGATTCAGAAGTTAGATTTTTGCATGAGGAATGAATTTCTCCTCGATCTGCTCACCACTACAGTCTAGATGTGTGTAAATCAACAATAAACATAGATGAGCGAGAGCCACCAAAAGTATCGGTATCATTGTAACAGACACAATGAAGAGGGTTTTTTTTTTTTTTTATACCTATACTGGGAGTATTGGGATTGTTGAAGTCTCACTGGACAAGCAGAGCAAGGGTTGCCATCTAACGGAGATGTTAATGTTTGGGAATGAAGCGTGATACACCCCATATATTTACACCCCCCACTACACACACACACACACACATACACACAGCCTTAATAACTGGATACAGATAAAATGATTTCCCAAGGACGTGTCCTACTACGAAACCCATTTTTTCCCAAATCCTTCAAGCGATTATGATTCGATCACAGCACTATTACGCTTCCCAGCATCCACCGTTATCGGTGTAAGTGAATCATTGTGAATCATTATAACCTGGGTGAATCAATAGGCACCTTGACTCAACCTGAACGAATCAATACTTGCTCTGTGACTAGTGTATGCAAAGGGTGTTAAAAGAAAGGAAAAGGAACTCATACGCAGACGATCAAGACATGGAAACAGCGCAATTCAGACAAATTGTTTAAAACTCCAGACATTATTTGGACCTTAAGGTTTTTCTTTTTTTTTTTTGGAATTCTCAGATAACGCATTTTTCCTCCGTTGCGCTACTCCCCTGGCTTCGAATAAGGCATCTTCCTGCCAAACTGCTCTTGGAGATCAACTCCCCCACATACACACACACACACAGAGAGAGAGAGAGAGAGAGAGAGAGAGAGAAAGAGAGAGAGAGAGTCTGCAGGGGGTCAGCGAGTGTATATATAAAAGCATGTGTGTATATGAAAGACAGCATTTCCTCATTTGCAATGTTCCCACAACCTCCATTATTTTTTTTCCCCCTCTTGTTGTGCTTCACAATCAATAATGCTCCAATTTCGCTGACACACTTGGTGAGCATGCATATGTGTGTACTTGATTATGGGTTTTGAAATTGAACGTTTGGTAGTTGAGAAATTCCTCCTCTAACCGAGTGAGCCATTGATGAAGGATTTCCAGCATCCTCTGCTAATTCGCTCCAGAAACCCAAGTGGCCAGACATCATTTATTGGAAATGCTTCCCACCCTGAATCCCCATCAGATTTTTATTTGACTTTTGCCTTGGGGTGTGTGTGTGTGTGTGTGTGTGTGTGTGTGTGTGTGTGTGTGTGTATGGACAGCAAACAGACATACACACACACACACACACACAAGCACTGCCACGTCGTTTGGGGTCTGTTTTGGCCCCTTTGCAGCCCCCAGCACGCAGCAGGAAAATGGGAGACAGCCCTGATCTGTGGCGGGGTTGAATACTCGGACGATGAGAACATGTGGTGGAGCGTAAGAGGGGGGTGCTGACTGGCCTGTGGAAAAAAAAGAGAGAGAGAAAAAGAGAGAGAGAGAGAGAAAGATGTCATGATTCAGAGGAAAAATAGTGTGTTTTACAGCCTTGTTCGTACAGATCAGACCGCATGTAAAAGCAGACCTGAGATTTGTGTGTTTACGTTGGTCCAATCAAAAATATTGGAACTTAAATGTACCCCGAGTGTTTGTACGGTAGAGCAGTAATACAGAAACATACACAGACTCTCATTCAATAGAGCCAGATGGTTGTAGGCTGAAATGGCCATCAGCCTGGATGACAGGAAGTAAGCACAACGGAAGCATCTTGTGATAAACATAACACATGCGCTGATAATATATGTAGCGCCGAGATGTTATTAAGTGTTTAAGACAGAGAGAGAGAGAGAGAGAGAGAGAGAGAGAGAGAGAGAGAGAGAGAGAGAGAAGGAGGCCAGGCTAGGCTAGATCCGTCTGTGCGACAGAGCCGATAGAGGAGCCGGGGTGTTAAAAGAAGGAGGAAGAGTGATAAATAAAAGGTTGGCTGGGAGGATGAGTGTGATCTGGGGGAGAGGAGGGAAGGCTTGGCGAGGCCTGATGTTCCTGGTGAGGCCCTCGGCCCCGTCTCAGAGTGGCTCTGTTCAGCTTGTTTTTTTTTCTTCTTCTTCCTTTCTTTTTTTTAATGGCTAGAAATCATGAGCTCATTCGCACCACAGCCTCTGCTCAGCATTCCAGCACACACACCCGCCACCATGCTTCATTTCTGCAGGATGAGATCACTGGAGATGGAGAAGCATCCTGCAGTATTATTGCATGTTTTAGTGTAAACAACACTAGTATCCTGTCTAGCACTGACTAGCATCCTGTCTAGAATAAATTCTAGCTTTTTTATATCCTGATCCATTCAACACACAGCTGAAGATTAGACAATTTAGCTGTTTATGAAACTCTACACGTTGACCATCGTCATTGCCCTAATTCACGAAAGAGCATTTGGAATAGTTTCCTAAACGACTGCTCGTAACAATCGTTTATGATTAACAATATGCAGGAAATCAAGAAAATAACGCTCATAAAATTGACCAACTCTGAATCATGCCGTTTTATGTGCTTGTCATCACATATTTTTCGAATTAGGTTATGCTAAAATCTAGGGTGGGTCTGGTTACAGGGGTAATGGGGTAATGCTGTGTGTGTGTGTGTGTATGTGTGTGTGTGTGTGTGTGTGTGTGTGTTAAAGAGACCAAAATATGCCCTATGCTAGACTAACACAGCTGGTTACGCCCCCCTCCCCCCCTTGCCGTTGTTCTCTGGTGCCAGGTTAGGACAAAGCTACAGTGTTACACACACACACACACACACACACACACACACACACACACACAACAGCTGGGCAGCTCCAGGTGAAACAGACCACCAGAATGTGGCCATGGAAACAACACACCCACATACACACACACACACACACACACACACACACACACACACTCACACACACTCACACACACACACATTCTACCTGAGGTCCTTGCCGTGGCAATTACACACACAGCACTTCAAGCGGTCTACAGCTGAAGAAGTCATGATCAAACGCCTGCGTAGAGAAGCATGCATGAAGAAGAAACGATAAACAGCGGTGGAAATGATGTGAAGAAACACAGCTCCTGCAAAACCACATTGCGCTGCGCTCAGGCCACAGAAACGACATGTTTATTATGTTCGCAGTCAGCACAGGATTCATTGTTTACTCGCCGAATGTTTGTGACGCAAGTTCACAGAAACTCATTCACGCAACACGGGCCTGTTTATTCGCTCGCAGATCGATATCAATCCCGTCACTTCACCCTTTACCAAAAAAAAAAAGAGGTCTGATTGAATGACTCTAACACCATAAACACATCTCAAATTCTTCACTCACTTCATTCACTGAACCGTTATTATAATATTTAGACTCCTCCCCCTACCTAAACTGACCCCACCCACTTACAACAGCAAACCATGAGGGTTTGATGTGGGTAGGCCTAATTTCCAGCAGAAAAATTTTTTTCTTTCTCTAAGAGTAATCTAGCCATTAGCTATGTTTATTTCCTTATTTTATAGCACTATACACTAGCTAGTTATTCTATGTGTTATTTTTATAAGCTAGCTAGATATTTATGTTTGGCTAACATACTCCAGTGTCATCCAGTCAATATTAGCCAGGTAGCTCTATTTTCTGCATTATTTTGTAGCATGTTACACTAACTAAGCATTTATGCTTACCTGAAATACTTTAGTGTCATTCCCTCAGTGTAATATTAGCCACCTAACTTTGTTAATACTTTTATTTTATAGCTGAATAAGTCAGTTAGCTATTTATTAGCCAGGTAGCTGTGCTAATACTTTTATTTTGTAGCTGTATAAGTTGGTTAACTATTTATATTTAACTAACATACACTATTGTCAGCCCTCAAGTGTAATATTAGCCATTAGCTATATTTAATTCCTTATTTTATAGTAACAGGTGCTAGCTAGATATTATGTTTAGCTAATGTACTCTAGTGAGAGCCTCTAAGTATAATATTGGCCATTAGCTATTTTATTTCCTTATTTTATAGAATTATACATGTTAGTTGTTTATGTTTAACTAACATACTCTAGTGTGAGCCCTGAAGTGTAATATTAGCCATTAAACATATTCAATGTTTTATTTTATAGTACTAAATGCTAGCTAGCTATTTATGTTTAGCTAACATACTTTAGTGTTTTTCCCTCAGTGTAATCTAGCCATTAACTATGTTTATTTCCTTATTTTATAGCACTATACATTAACTAGTCATTTTATCATATTTTTATAAGCTAGCTAGCTATTTATGTTTGGCTAACATACTCCAGTGTCATCCACTCAATACTAGCTATGTAGCTAGCTAGCTATATATGTTTAACTAACATACTTTAGTGTCATTAATTTGTTAATACTTGTTAATACTTTTATTTTATAGCTGTATAAGTCAGTTAGCTATTTATGTTTAGCTACCATACTCTAGTGCCAGCCCCAAAGTGTAATATTAACCATTGTCTGTATTTATTTCCTTATTTTATAGCATTAGGCACTAGCTAGTTATTTATGTTTAGCTAACATACTCTATTGTCAGCCGCTAATTGTAATGTTAGCCATTAGCTATAGTTGTTTCCTTATTTTATAGCAATAGGTGCTAGCTAGCCATTATGTTTAGCTAACACACTCTAATGACAGTGTAACAGTTGACACCTTTTTTTTCATTGTGCTTTAAACTAGCTAGCTGTTTATGTTTAGCTAACATACTAAGGTTTTCAGTGTAATAATAACCAGTTAGCTGTTTTTAGTGCCTTATTTTATACTACTGTAAGTTCGCTATCTTTAGCCATCTCTTTCCAAAACTAGTTAGCTTGTTTGAATGCTGTTCATTTATGTAAACCGTGTAGCTCCATCGCTACATGATTTCAGCTACACAGAAGCCTGTAATGAGGAACAATTTCATGCTAATATTGTAGTATTTTATAGCACATATTTAACATTACAGATCTTGGACTCTTTAATGTCTGGATTTTTAATGGAGCTAGACAGAAAAAATTATCAGCTGCTATGAAAAAAAAGCTTGGCTAACTGGTGTTGCATTACTTAGAAAAAAATAAAAGTCTGAATATTTAAATGTGGCTATTAAGGACAAAGTTTATGTGAAGAAAGCCTCTCCATGAGGAAGACTACTTATGTATGATCTAAACCTCTGACACCAACACTGGCAGACCCTCAACATACCTGAATACAAATGAAGCGTGGAGATTTTCCCACTTCAAGCCTTATTTTGCTACGAGGGCGCGAGAGAGAGGTGCATGTTACAGTGATTAGCGGTGTGAAAAAAAAACAGCCAGGTCTCTCAATATGTCTCCCCACAGTGTAATGAGATGACAGCAAACCTGAGAGAGAGAGAGAGAGAGAGAGAGAGAGAGAGAGAGAGAGAGAGAGAGAGACAGAGACTGTGTGTGTGTATGTGTATATGTATATGTGTGCGTGTGAGAAAGAGAGAGACAGATTGTGTGTGTGTGTGAGTGGAGAGAGAGAGAGAGAGAGAGAGAGAGAGAGAGAGAGAGAGAGAGAGATGGATATTATTTTTGTGGTAAGATGTGTATATGAAAAGCTCATTATAAGCTCAGCTTATTTTATTTTACATTTTTGTTTTATTTATTTTTTATTATTAATTATATTTTTTAATTTTATTTATTTTAGTTTTTTCATTTCATTTTACTTTTTTATTTTATTTTATTTTATATCTCCTACACATTGTGGTGAAGACCTGGCTTACACGTACTGATGCGAATATAGGGCAATGCTACACATGATTGATTTTGTGTGTGTGTGTGTGTGTGTGTGTATATATATATATATATATATATATATATATATATATATATAATATATATATATATATATATGTGTGTGTGTGTGTGTATGTGTGTGATTATCAGACAGCAGGCTAGTCACACAGGAAACCAGTGGGCAGACAGTCTTGCATGCTGCTCCAGCTCTGGTTACAGAACTTCCTGTCGCTGGGTGAAGCGCTTCCTGTGTCTGCTCCACCTGACGAAAATGGATCTCAGGCCGAATTAGAGACTTCTTAACAGATTGCGTTTCATGTTTACGTGCATGAGTTCAGTGAAAGGCGTGCAGCAAACAGATAAGGTTCGAGGCGTTGAAACGGATGAGTTAAAAAATGTACATTGTGTATTTATGTTTTATATATATATATAAAACATATGATTTAGAAGATTTATTCGACTCTATGGTATATTTTACATTATGGGTTTAATCGACTAAAAAACGATGCTGGCGGCTGCAGGATTTCATTCACACTAGACATTTGTATGCAGTAGGAAATTTTTCAGAGACGACATGAGAGGAACCCGAATCATTCCCTGGATGACATGGAATAATGGGATAAAATCTAGAATTATATACGCTCACGTTAGGCAGTAATGAACATGCGAAAGGATGTTCAGTACGAACAGATTGTCAATCCTGGGATGAGCACAGGACAGTGTTTATGATTTACTACAGAAGTGTTTTTTCATTTGGTTTTGAGTTAAATAACATCGACAAGTTTAGGATTTATCAATGACTTGCTCATCCATCCATCCATTTTCTGTAGCGTTTATCCTACACAGGGAATCTGGAGTCTATCCCAGTAGACTCTGGGCACAAGGCGAGGGACACTGTGGACCGAGCGACGTGGTGGGACAATCACACACACTCAAACACACAATACTGACAATTTAGAGAGGCCAATCAGCCTACAGCACATGTCTTTGGACTGCAGGAGGAAACCAGAGAACCCAGAGGAAACCCCTGAAGCACAGGGAGAACATGCAAACTAAACAAGGTGGAGGCAGGAATTGAACCCCAACCTTGGATGTGTGAGTCAATATGCGCATCTTATTTTAAACATGATGGACTAAAATACATAACTGAAACATAATTACTCATCAGAGCAGTCGTCTGTCTGTAGCGATACTTTTACATTCATGATTTAGGGAAACTAAAATGTACAACAACAATAACAACAATCAATTTCCAACAATCCATCTAATATATGCTGGTATTTTAAGATATATAACCCAGCTGAGGTATAAACTAACAGAGTTGAAAGTAATATAAAAACTTGATTAAAGTTAATCTGATACTGTATAACTGTATATGTTTTGAGAGATGCTCAGGTTTCTGTTTGTCCTCCTCATGTCTGTGTGGACTTCCTTCAGGTTCTCCAGTTTCCTCCTACCTCCAAAAACATATCAATAGGTGAATCAGCTGTGCTAAATTACCCCTAGGTGTGTGTGTGTGTGTGTGTGTGTAGCTTATGATAGACACAATGATGGTATATCCATCATTCAATGTGACACTGACCAGGATTAAAACACTTCCTAAAAAAATGAATAAATGATTAAAATTCAATCCTGCTTGTATTAATTAAAGGGTTCAATGTAAATACACCTGGATATTCTTTATTTCCGGTTACAAATCAAACGTTCTTCTCTCTGGGCGAGTATTATATTACAGTCTGTCCTTTGTTACTGAGATGTATTAGTGGAAATTGTGAATCTGACGCCATCTTGTGGCAGATCGAAGCAGCACAACGCAATTAGTTTAGTGGATTGAGGTAACTTTACGAGCGGAAGGCGTGGCTTAGGCTAACTTGATGAGCGAGGGCGTGGCCTTCGAGAGGTCTAAAAGAAGGGGCGTGGTCTTTGCTGACTTTATCGGCAGGGGCGTGGTCTCGTTGTAGCGCCTTATAAGTTTGAAGCGGAACTTTCGTCTTCAGCTGCTTGTATTTTGAGCACTTTAACGGGTTTTATTCGTGTTTTCGGGTCACATGAAGGAACAGGTGGAGTGAAAGCTCAGGAGAAACACCGAAAAAAAAAAGACTACATCTTTACAAGCTGGTGGGGAATTAAGGGAAGGTGCGTTTTAAGGTGAGGATGGGAAAAAAAAAAAAATCAAGCTTCATACACGGGAAGCGGTTTGTTTCATTGCAGGGCGTGGAAGTGAGAGCATGAAGCTGTTGTAATGATCGTTGTAATGTGTTTAAAATGTTTGTGTAATGCCAATACGAACATATCAAAGTATAAACTACTAAATATTAATGTTCATGCATCAAACAACTGGTGCAACGAAATTCGAGGCTCCTGCTGCTTACTTACAGATGAAATATGGTTTTAAAAAAGCAGGAATAATTCAAGAAAACATTCAGCAAAAATATAACCACATGCGGGTTGTAGAATTGAAGAAAAATGCCGTATTGCGGTAACATTGTTACACATTGTAGCTCGCCATAGCTGATGGCGGTCACATGACTTACCACGATCACAATTTTTTTTTTTTTAACTTTAAAATACATTTCTCGTAGAACCTGAATTTTCTTGTTTTAAGTCTTCGGGGGCTGCCAAGTATCTTCTAAAAAGCTGAAATATCATGAAAGATGATGATGATGATGATGATGATGATGATGATGATGATGATATCGTGCAGGTGGGTGTGGTGATGGAGTGGAGAGAGCAGACGGCAGTGGGATGTGAGGTGGCCTTCAGCGAGGCCCAGAGATGGATGGAGGTAAAGAGAGAGTTCATCTTCGACCTAATGAGAGTTATTTTCCAGCAGGTTTCACACACACACACACACACACACACACACACACACACATGGCGTGTGCTCTGTTTAGTTTACATCAGACTTCCTGCAGAGTAATAATAGGTGTAAAGTTTAGAGACGGGTCCAGAAATAAAGCTGAGCTACTCAACATGTCTTAATGACTGCCATGGTGTAATGTTCTGTAGCTTCAGGATGTTTACCAGCAAACAAGATTATAATGTGTACTACTCACTTACTAGTTTGTTCGATCACTTATTCGTTCCCTGGCTAGTTCACTTGTTCCTTTGTTCATGTGCTCGTTGCCTTGTTTGCTTGCTCACTTGTTCCCTCGCTTGCTTGCTTGTTGACTTGTTCCCTCGCCTCGCTCACTCATGCTTTCATGAGTCAAGTAGCTCTGCAACAGTCTCATCACTGGATATGAAGCAGGTCGTACTCCCTGGATGTTACACCATACCATCACAGTGTATTGCACTCGCACTCCTTCACAAAGGACAGTTTTTCTTCTATGCTCCACCATCTGCCATCATTTTGGGTGGCTGAAGGAAACAAGAGAGCTCTGAGGAAACCAGGAACATGAGGAGAACATGCAGAGAAACTCCAGACTAACAGCAGTCCAAGCTCGAGCGCTGAACTAAGGACTCTTAATTAAACAGACAGTTATACAGTCAGTGGAGATCAGGATAAGAGCATAATTTATAAACACTTGATTTATTTTTTCTGGAATATTGTGCCTTTTGAAGGAATATTAGCTGTGGATCATATCGCTGTTTAAAATAATCAAGACACTACGACAGATTAGAGTCCAGTAACCACCGTGAGGCAGGAAAGAAGATTAGAAATAAAAAATTTTAAGGATTGTATCTGCAAGGTGTTTTTTCCTGAATGACTTCAGCACATTTGCAAGACATCGCTAGTTTCTCACACTGCTGTGGCGTGATCTCGCTCCACACTTCTCCACCTCTCTCACACAGTTCAGGAACTGCAGGAGGTTTCTCAACAAGAACTTTTCTCCCAGGATTTTCAAGACGCTTCCGATCGGATTTAGATCAGGACTCTGACGTTTCAGTGTTTTGCAGTGTGACGTCAGCATCTTCTCGCTGGAAAATTGTGGATTGATTGACAATTTTTTTTATATTTTTATAAAACAAAAATATTAAAAGGGGGACACAGTGGCTTGGTGGTTAGCACGTTCGCCTCACACCTCCAGGGTTGGGGGTTTGATTCCCGCCTCCGCCATGTGTGTGTGGAGTTTGCATGTTCTCCCTGTGTCTCGGGGGTTTCCTCCCCCGGTCCAAACACATGCATTGTAGGTTGATTGGCATCTCTAAATTGTCCGTAGTGTGTGATTGCGTGAGTGAATGAGAGTGTGTGTGCGCCCTGTGATGGGTTGGCACTCCGTCCAGGGTGTATCCTGCCTTGATGCCCAATGACGCCTGAGATAGGCACAGGCTCCCCGTGACCCGAGAATAGTTCGGATAAGCGGTAGACAATGAATGACTGAATGAATAATATAAAAAATATTTTAAATTATAAATTATTTTTTTTATATTTTTACATTAATTTTTATATATAATATAGAAATAATTTTTGGCTGCAATAAAAAAATTCCTGGAGGGAATCTGTGCAATACACCAACACTGGAGACTCCTTCCATGAATATGAAACTTCTCCATAAAGAAAATTAATAACAGTGTCGTTTTAGTGTCAGCTTCAGAATTAATTTCTAAGAGTGTTTACAGGATTATGCTTCCGTCAGGCCTGCTTTCGTATCTCTGGTGTCTGATGAGATGTTTGTGGACACACACACACACTCACTCAGTGTTGGCTTGACCTTAATAACCACTTTGTATAAATGAGGTTTCAGTGAGCCATTTGTTTTCTCTGCTCTTAAACTCCATTGACTCGAAACTCAACGCTTTAACACTTTCTCTAACTTCATGCAGCAGTCATGCATTTCACTCCAGCTGTCACACAGGGGGCTGCCAGGGTTAAGTTTTGGAAGAAGGTTACTGATCTCACAAATGTTACACAGAAAGGGATGTCTGGAAACGTGACTTATTACGGAGGCAGTTGATGATAAACAGCATGTTGGACCTGATTTCTATGTCAATCCTGAGAAACAGCAGAAAGCTACATCTCTTGCACTTTTTCTTTTTCTCAAGTTCTTGTTAAACATGGACAGCAGCGGTTCAGGTTGTGGTGAAGTGTCACTATGGTGAATAGTCGCTTCCTGTTTAGACTCGTTTCCGTTTCTATGCACTCATCCTTTTTTTTTTTTTTTTGAGCATGCTCTTGCCTGCCTGCTTGCTGTTCAGTCACTTTATAGACCGGTGACTGGTTCAGATTCTCTGATACGATGCTCAATTATTTATTTTTGCTGTTCTGCTTCCTACCTCTTGTGCTGGACTTTTTCGGCGTCCGAGCCGGTCCGCCTGCGGTGTACCGTTGTCAGAGCGACATTCCATCCACCCAAACAAACACGGGTTTGAGAACAAAAAGCCCTCAGTCGGATCCCTAATTCTCCGGTGTTCACTGATGCGCCTTCACCAGACTCAGATCTCCTGCTTTTTAGCCTTGTTGACTGATTATTTGGCTCTTTAATGAGTGATGATGAGGCAGTTTCAGAGACTCGTGTAAACTTGGAGACACACAACTACCCTGTTCGCTTGCATGTTCTCCCCGTGCCTCGGGGGTTTCCTCCGGGTGCTCCGGTTTCCTCCCTCGGTCCAAAGACATGCATTGTAGGTTGATTGGCATCTCTAGTGTTGTGTGTGTGTGTGTGCGCGCCCTGTGATGGGTTGGCACTCCGTCCAGGGTGTATCCTACCTTGATGCCCAATGACGCCTGAGATAGGGCACAGGCTCCCCGTGACCCGAGAATAGATCGGATAAGCGGTAGACAATGAATGAATAAAAAAGCTCCTTGTTCTTGAAATCCTAATTCTGATTATGCAGCTTGTTAAAATTGAAGTCATGAAGCGTTTTATTTAGCTACAAAAATGCCCCGCCTCACCATGGTGTATTGCAGTATTAACAATGATAAAGATTGTATTATTCAACTATTTGCTCTAGTTTTTTTTTTTTAAATTTTTTTTATTTCCCACTGTGCAGGAAGTGACCAAGAAGAGATTTGGGAGCGCTAACTTTAGATCTGCGCTGGAGAATGGAGTCCTGTTGTGCGAGTGAGTTCAGAGAAAAACACGTGCTTGTGTTGTGTAGAGGCGCAATGATGACCGTGTGATGAACGTGTTGTTTGTGTCCATGCAGCCTGATCAACAAACTCAAGCCTGGGATCATCAAGAGAGTGAACAGACTGTCCACTCCCATCGCTGGATTAGTCAGTGCCATTTATATATTCATTCATTAACTCTACAGCAGGGTGTTCAGTCTGATCCAGAAAGGGCTGGTGTTGGTGCAGGTTTTCATTCCAATCCAGCAGGATATGCCAGGTCTTTCTGGATAAGACTGGACATCCTGGTCTATAGCATTTAAGGCCTTTATCTGTTTTATACTAGCTGTGTGTGTGTGTGTGAGCGCGAGAGAGAGTTTTGTGTGTGTGTGTGTGAGCGGGGGGGGGGAGAGAGAGTTTTTGTGTGTGTGTGTGAGAGGGAGATCGCGAGAGAGAGTTTTTGTGTGTGTGTGTGTGGGGAGGGAGAGCGCGAGAGAGAGTTTTGTGTGTGTGTGTGTGGGGTGTGAGAGCGCAAACCATTTTTTCCTGTTTAGATCCCCAGGGCCCTTTGTTACGTGTTTCCCAAAGGCAATGTGGGGAAACCCGTGGGCTGGGAACGAAGCTCAACTCTTCCACCCAGGAGACCTGCAGGACGTGTCCACACGCGTGACCGTCAGGTAATCACCCCAAACCCACACGGACACACCCTAGACACACGCCAGGATCGGACATGGTTAATAATAAAATATTTGTGGTTAATAAGTTGTTAATAGTCACTTGAGTAAACAGAACTTATTGGTCTGTTTCTACAAGTTGTGATTTGAGGTTCAGAAAATATCCCCACCTTCAGCTTTTGTACATGCTGTAGAGGAGATTAAAAATTTAACAGGAATGAAATTTTACTTTTTTTTTTTTTTGACCATTAAACTAACAATCGATCATTCCTACTGAAAAAACAAATTAAAAAAAATCTCATTTAATAAATAATCTGGAATATTTTCCTTCAGATTTCCAATTTAAAAAATTTTTTTTTTTCACTTTCAGGCGATTTTTATTTATTTCCTTTGTTTACTATTAGCTCTGTATTAAAACGGAGCTTCCTAATCGTGGATCTCTGATTCACAAGTTTTTCTTTTTTTAATTTTTATTTTTTTGGGGGCGTTATCTATTTAAAAAAAAAAAAAAAAGTTAAATTAGGGATGTTCACATCGGCAGCATTTTCGGACATTTCATTCAATAAACCAGAAAGCATCTTTCTTTTTTAAAAAAAAAAAGACTTTTTTTTTTTTATTTTTTTAAAGCCCTTGGTGTCCATGGTGAGTGTGTTTGGAATCTGCCGATGTGAGGGAGTGTTATTGCTTGACCCTCTGACCTGCAGCCTGTCGTTAAACCGCTCAGGATAACTGATGCACGTCGACTAACAACTGGTCTGAGCGCAGAAATGCGCGTCTACCTTAGACCAAACAGAGAGGGGGATAATCCAGCGTGTTTAAACTTCTTTCTGTTCAGTCTAATTCAACTGGCATCCAAAGTAAAAGGTCAAAAAGAGCTTCATTAAAAGACCAAAAAATTCAAATTAATAGCAAGAGCAAAAAGGACAGAAATCCCTCAAAAATCCCCAAAGCTCCACACTTTCAACAGGTGTGTTTACACACAGCCGCGTTCGTCAATCTGACTGCAGATTCCGAAAGCTTTGTTTACACACTAAACGGATTCGGACGTTCATTTCCAAAACTTCTGTGCAAACGTAAGAGATTGAAAATAAACTCAGGCGTTACCGTATGCCCACTGTACAAGATATTTCCAATTCTGATTGAGAAAATAATCGGATTCAAGCGTTTACATGGCAAATTTACCGGATTTATTCATTCGAATCTTTACCACAACATTCAATCCGGATCGACTCTGGTGGAAACTGGGTTTATAATGTAGATGTTTTAAACATGAAAAATTTTAGCAAAGCTTTTTGTATTCTAAGCACAGTATAAAGTATAATTCAGCTCCAGTTTCTTGGTATAAATGCACCTTAGAGCTACACTGCTCCTGTACTAACCCTCCAAACACTTTCCTTAGGAATTAAATCCATTTCAGTCGCAGATGTCGCTTAAAGAACATGAGACGTTGTGCGTTTTTGTTTATAGACCCATTTGCTGTTTAGACTTTTATTATATTGCAAGTTCTTACTACGTAAAGGTTACATTCTGTTAAGAGCTGAACTAGACAACAAATTGTGTAATGTACACCGATCAGGCATAACATTATGAGCAGTGAGAGGTGAAGCGAATAACACTGATGATCTCCTCATCATGGCACCTGTTAGTGGGTGGGATATATTAGGCAGCAAGTGAACATTTTGTCCTCAAAGTTGATGTGCTAGAAGAAAGAAAAATGGGCAAGCGTAAGGATTTGACAAGGGCCAAATTGTGATGGCTAGACCACTGGATCAGAACATCTCCAAAACTGCAGCTCTTGTGGGCTGTTCCCGGTCTGCAGTGGTCAGTATCTATCAAAAGTGGTCCAAGGAAGGAACAGTGGTGAATCGGAGACAGGGTCATGGACGGCCAAGCCTCATTGATGCACGTGGGGAGTGAAGGCTGGCCTGTGTGATCCGATCCAACAGACGAGCTACTGTTGATCAGATTACTGAAGAAATTAATGCTGGTTCTGATAGAAAGGTTTCAGAATACACAGTGCATGACGGGTCAGGGCTGTTTTGGCACCAAAAGGGGGACCAACACAATATTAGGCATAATGTTATGCCTGATCGGTGTATATTTCTGTCCTGGTGTATGTTTTAAAAAATGTGCTGTGGTTATTCCCTCATATCCCACTGAACCACAGCCTCAGATCTCCAGCAGCATGATTCAAGTGAGTTAAGCCTCATCAGGTTTGGCTAGGACGCTGCATGGCTTCCAAATATAGCCTCACGACCCTGCGCTGTGGTGAAACTACACCAGATCTATATATGTTAGCGGTCTATTTTTGTCCGACTTTCACCCACCTGCTATTATTGCTGTTTCAACCCGAAGCATTTCGGCACAGATCCCCGAGCGTGAGTGTTATTTACAGCTGCGTTTGAAAGCCTCTCCTTACGTCACGTGTCCGAGTCTATGCGTACGTAAACACGCATCGACCAAGGTTTGGTGGAATTTCGGAGAACGCTTTGGATCTCCAGCTGCTTTAAACCTTTAGCTCACGGAGTTCACTTGTATGCTTACAGACACCACGAGACGTCGAGGAGACTGAAAAATGTGAGTCAGTTTGTCCATTTATTTATTTTTACATTTTATCTGAGCACATGTGCTGTATTCATAACGTTCTGCTCCAAAAGTATTGGCACCCCTGGTAATGATGGGTTAAAAAACCCAGAAAACAGAAGGTTCTTTTGGTTGGTTACTTAAACTGAATATAAATGATGATAGAATAATAACCTTTAACTGATGTATATTTATATTTTTGTTATTATTAACACCGCTGGTAATCCTGGGTGGAAAAAACAAGATGTTAGAATAGACGGAATTGTTACTTAAAAATAAATGAGAAATATAACCTTTAATGGGTGTATATTTAGTCTATTTTTTTATTATTTTTTTAAAATTGTCATAATTATTGGCACCCCTGTGTTTAATACTTGCTGTAATCTGACGTCCCTGTGCCAACGTGGCATCGTCTCCTTTAATGCTTGGAGATTGTAAGGCTTAAGGACAGAATTCTCTCCATCTCTCTTAAGATTGAATCTTGAGGCTCCTGGTTCCTTGCTTGGACCTCTTGGCTCCTCTATAGCTCCTATCACACACTTTACTTTTAGGGTGCCAATAATTTTGGAGTTGTTTGTATTAATCCAGAGTACGCGTTATCATGGTCTTATTTAAATATTTCAATGACTCAATCATGTTTGCTATCTGTGTTTATTGCTTTATTTTTTTCCCTTGTTTTAACATTCCTTTCTGTAAAATCTTGAGCTCTGATGAAGCGGATGATTTTTAGTGTTTGTTTAATGAGTGGAAGATTTTTCTGGTTGGCCAGAGACAAAAGAGGCACAGGAACACAAGAGCCTTTCATACAAGCCTCAAAAACAAACACACACACAATAATGTGGGGCGTCTTGGCTCTTGGTCTCTGACTAGATTTAGATAGAAAATGTGCACATTTAGTCATTTATCTGTCAGTGTATTAAAAGTAAAAGGGGGTGGGGCTTAATTATCTTTTTCCATTTAAGTATCTTTATCATACAGACATAATGCTGTATATTAACCAAAAAGAATTCATATTGTTTGTTCTCTCTCTCTCTCTCTCTCTCTCTCATTTCACGGTCAGGTTCTGATTACTATATACTGGCTGGGAAGGAAGGCTCATGCTGACCCGTCCTACAGTGGCCCACAGCTCAACTTTAAAGCTTTCGAAGGTCTTCTGGGCGTCGCCTTATCCAAAGTGAGTAAGGACCAGAGTCCAGGTCATCATCTTTAGCTGCAGGAATGACAACGATCCATCACTTTCAGTTCAATATCGTCATGTGTAAAGAATATATTACCTAAAATAAGAATATCGTTATTTATTTTTTTTATAAAGGAAACACGTATATGAAGCTATGATGATGAGTCGGTTGTGTGTATCATCCTGAGCTATAAAGCACTGTGTTGGTTTCTGCTTGATGCTGTAAGGAATCATTCTTGCTGATCCTGCAGGCTCTAGACGAGGCGTCGTGCTCCAAACCCGGCACCCGAGACAGCGGCTTTGCCGAGACCTGGTGCCCTGACAGGGAGGTGCCCGGCTACAGGAGGGAGGATTCGGTGGAGAGCCTGTACTCTGTGGAGTCTCGCACACTGGGCGTGGCATCAGATTGTACTTTAATAGCAGGCAGTGAAGGTAGGAGCACAGAGAAGGAGTTTGCTTTGTATACAGTAGATGATATGCGTCATCGATTGCGTCGTCTTTGTCGCTGGCAAAATAATGAAAGGTTATCCATGGATCTAGAGGATTAATCAGGAACATGTTGGGGGGGTCTTCAGAGTTTATTTGAAGACCAACCAGTCTTCAGAGCATTGAACATTTTATAATCTGCTGTTTATATTCCTTCTGCTGGTTTTCACACTGGTGAAGTCCAAGTGCCGTTGTTCTGGTATAACCCACCTCCTACAGGAAGTCTCGGGTTTGGTACTGTGCTGCGCTTCCTGGTCCACATGACAGCTTTCACGTTACCTGATTTATCATATAAACCATGATATGATTTTAAACTAAACTGAAAGCCTGCTCTGCAATGCCTCTGTGATTGTCAAATGCATGATAATGAATCACGCAAGTGTGACATACCAGATCATTCCTCAGCACTGAGGTAACGCAGGCGTTTGTGTGTTTAACCTGGTCTACACACTGTAGTTGCACTGTAGATTGTGGATCTGTGGTGACTGTTTCTGGTCTTGTTTTTTGTCTGTCAGGGTTCGGGAGCGACGCAGAGGCAGAGCACTGCTTCAGGATGACTGAACGTCTGCCTGCTCCCAGTAAAGAGAGACAAAACGTCCCGGCTGTGCTGAGGAAAAAAAGATTCGAGCAGCGTGAGGAAAGTGGAAGGGGTCGCGTCAGCGCACTCCACAGGTAAGTCCTACGTATATTTCTTTTCTGCTTTAGAGGTTCAGATTTTCCAAGCAGGTCACTGGGAGTTATGGACGTAGTGCATTAGTGTTTAGTCCGGCGCACGCTCGTGTTTGACTCTACAATCCTGGCTTTGAGAAGAGATGCAGCTTTTACCAGAAAACTAACATTTTTTTTCACTAAAATGTCTGATGTCCTCACCGTTTCTTGGCTGTAGTGAAAGTGGGCGGGGCTTAGTCTCTCCCTGCCTTGACCTCCCACCCGTTTCTGCTTTCCACCAATGGGCGCTCAATTACCGGAGCGACTCCGAGTCCGACTCTGACCAGCCCGAACCGGACCCCGTTCAGGATGACCTCGCGAGCCGCCGCTTCCGCTCGTCCACCGCCATGACTCCTGCCAACTTCGCCGTCCCTCTGAACCTCGGATGTATGAAGCGGTTCCCCTCAGTGCCCCTCAGTGCTAGAAAGTCGTGGGTCACCATGTCTGATGCTGTTCCTCATGAAAGGTCAAGCCAGAGGTCAGAGTTTGGAGTGACGCGAAGTGGCGTGGCATGACCTAACACTAACACTGCTGTGGATTGCTAACATGTTGACGTATGGGTTTTATTTACCGGCTACTCGATTAACTCCTGATGTGGATCAACAGCACGGTTTGGAGTTGTGTGTTTTGACTTCAAATGCAGTAGAGTTTCACTAATCCTCTTTCCATGGTTTATCAGAGCTAGCAGAATTAATCATGTTCTGCTTTGTGACTTTGCTAACCTTTTTTCCTTTTTAATCAATACTGATTCCCACATGTATGAGCATGTGGACGTGCATCCTTTCCTTGCACATTTTAAAGGGAGTGTTTACGTGTCAAATGAACTGCAGCACACCTTCGTTACCCGGCAGCCGAGACGGCTATAGAACGTCCGCTATGGAGGACAAGCTTCTCCTGCGAGCTTGCGACGAAGATTCCAGCGACTCGGACGACAGCTTCGCTGACCCCGTTCAGGACGACCTCTACGCTCGCAGGGTGCTTCAGACCGCTCATCAGACCTCCGTCAACACCCATACAGACAAGTTCCTGCCTAAATACTGGACTCCTGAGGAGAACGCTCATGTGGGGCGGATCAGACAGGGGTCACAGCGCAGACCCTGGTACAAGAAAATGCAGGGTTTCAGGTTGGTCTGAACCTCAAGATGCTGGATTGATTTAGTCGTCTTTTAATAATATCAATAATATACTCTTCTCTTTTGATTTCTTTCCTTTTCCCCGGGTTCAGCCAAAAGACTTCTGGCTCTTCCGAGGAAGACTCTGACTTTGACGTCACTCCCTGGCTGGGATCTCCTGCTCGCACCTGCCCACCTATATCCAGTTCCCAAACATTTTAAAAACAACTTTTAACCTCTTTCCATCACTGTTGTCTTCCTCCTGTCCTGCCTCAGGCTTGGATTTCTTCCATTTCAACATCGTTGCAAAAGTGATGGTAGGATCGCTAGGTTTGGGCATCTTGATGACTGAAACCGAGTACAGAAAGTAGATTAGCGATCTCAATTGATGGCCACTGCCCAAATTTGTATTTAAGCCATACACACTGGAGATTATTTTTTTACAGTCAATAGCAAGTAAACCTCCAGGCTGGTGACAAGAAAAAACTGTGGCTCTGTCCTGTTGTAAGAGGTGGTTGTTGTTGTTGTTGTTGTTGTTGTTGTGCCTGCCAATGCCCAAACCCCAGCCACTGGATGTAGTGCCGGTCCCAAGCCCGGAAAAACGGGAGGGTTGCATCAGGAAGGGCATCCCGCGTAAAACCTGTACCAAGTTGTTGTGCCGCTGTGGCGACCCCGAACAGGGAGCAGCCAAAAGCAACTTTTATTATTATGGTTTTTTTGTTTTTGTTTTTTTCTTCTGTGGTTTGCCTTCATAAAGTTCTGTTTGATCGCCTGATGAAACATTTCTATCTTGGTGGGTGTGGCTTCTTCTGGATTGACCCCATCCCCTTATCCACAGAACACTAGAGCTCACTCAGTGGCTTTAATATAAATCATGTGCTGGGGTTTTCAGTTATCGGAGATCAACCCATTTGGGTGCCCATGACAGATTTTGGAACAACCACCATGATTAAAGCGCCAACTGAAGGAGGAAATGCCATCCATCCAGTTCAGTTATGGTGCTCTGAAGCTATTCTGGTAGATTGTGGTGGCTCACCTGACTAAGATGCTTGGTTTTTCCCTCTTTAAGTTCTCACCTGTCCGTCGATGGCCAGAAGAGGGCACAGTCGGACAATGCAACATTTTTTCCGAGGATATGATCCTTCATCATATGCACATGCTACTATCAGCTTTTAACGCAACGGGAAAAACTTGCATGCAAAGAGTTACAGCAGCTTTTTAATGAATTTTTTTGGGGAATAGTTTACCCTTCCTCTATAGACAGCTGAAGACCAAACAGAGCTTCTAAACAGCAATCAAGAGAATAAAGGGTACCTACAGCAAAATTTCCACTCTCAAAATGCTCAAGGATTTTTTTTTTTTTTTTCTTTCCCCAATGAACTGTGTACCGTGCCTGCTGCTTTCCTAACTGCCCTGGTTGTAAAACGAAATAACAGCCTTGTAAAATAGCAGAGGATCAGTGGAATCCTGGCTGTTCTAGTCTGCAGATCTGTTGGTGATCAGAGAAACGGCAGAAAGCACGCAGCGTCCCAGAGTTTTATCGCTCGACATGTGCTCAAGTTCAGCTTCATGCCCATGAGAACAGATGCGAATGCTTTCGGGATAATAAAAGGGAGAAAAAAATGTATCCACATGTGAAATGTGCTTCGAGTAAATCCGTCATGTCTGAATTTTTTTTTTTTTTTGCCTGTCTGATTTTATCTCTATGAAGATCTCACCCAGTTCCTCTGTTATGATTAAATTTGCTGCAGTATGCAATAAAACGTTTGGTGCAAAGGTTGAAGTTTAAAAATCTTCATTTGTATTGTTTCACATTTGCATGGTTTACTCACTAATCTGATCAGAGAGTGAGAAATCTGACTTTAAAGTGAACTAAACCTGCCATGTACAGCATTTTAAAACATTCTCATTTCACTCAGATTCAGACTCGGGAAGAAGTGGACAAATGCTGTAGGTGTGAAAACACCTTTACCATCATGTTCACTCTCAAAATAATTCGGAAATCCTTCTGTTTTTTGCTGTGTCTGTCTTTCCACCGGTCAATCAGAGCGACGCTCACCGATCATGAGCATCTGTTGCTTTGTGTATGCGGAAGAGGGCAGATTTCCTCCGAGGTTGTTCCACTGCCCTGTGATGGAGCAGGAGCAGCAGTTTGAAATGATAGTTGTTTGGCTTTAAAAGAGAGTTTGATGTGCAGAGGAAACATTTTAAGTGTTTTCATTTTAAGTAATGCAAGAATTAGATCGGGGGAAAATGCTGGAAAAACAAATATTTATCTTTATATAGTTTGTAGACCGTTAGATTTAAGCACGTGTAATTAAATGTAATGAGAGTCAAAGAAATCCCTTCATACTTTAACAGTATGAGATTTCTTTGGTTTCCTTTCTGAAAAGGAAAGCAAAATAAACAAAGGGAACCCTCCTTTTTCTTTTTTTTTAAATTAAAAGCCTCCTAAACACATTTTGTTTATATAAATTTGCGTCTTAGGGAAAAAAACGCTACACGGCTAAAGACTAATTCGCTCTGAAAACTCTTCTCAGCTATTAAATCAGTTCGATTTGTCGTTATCTCCATTTCCCAGACTTCCCACAGGACAGTCTCCGTGCACTGGGTGAGTCCGTTGTTTTGTTTTGATCGTTTATGCTACAGCTTTATAAATGTGTTTTAGTGAGCTATATTCATGCTATATTTTTATTTATTTAATAATTTTTTTGTGATGTCAGATTTTCCTCGCTACAGCTTTAAACGTGTGTGTTGGTGAACACCATGCTATAAGGTGTGTGTTTTTGTCTTTTTGGGGTGATGTCTGGTTTCCCTCGCTTCAGCTTTATACGCGTGTTAGTGAACACACTGCTTTTGTGTGACGTCAGCTTTTCGCTCGCTACAGCTCTGAGTTCAGCTTGAAGCTCGGTTTCCCCTGCGTCTGTCTTGTGCTCCGCTTTCGCGTTCACACTGTGTACTGAATTCGGTTAGTGGATCTCTGTTCAGTCTGAATATCCTGAAGCAGTTCTGCTGCAGCGTTCGCTTCCTGTGCTGTAGATCTCGTGTCTGTGTCGCCGTCGCACTTTTGAGACACCAATTACAGGGTTCATACAGACGCTTACGTTTTGAAAGTTTGTTGTAATAAGATAGTAATCCTCTAAATATAGAATAGCACATGATATTAAATTGGCTAGTAACAGGGTTTAAATTGCTTTATTCTGGCTTTTTAAAATTTTATCCTAGAACATTAATTTTTTTTTTTAAATCAGTGAATACTTGCATGATTGAATTATTAAATTAAAAAAAATTTTTTTTTTTTAAAGGCATGACTGTCTTAAAAACGTACATTATTCTGGTTGTTGTATTTATTATTAATTATTTTTGGAGGGATTCAATAAAAAAGAAATAAAGAACAAGTTTGAATAATGTCTCTCTTGTTTTAATCTTTGAAAATAAAATAAAAATACTGGCTTGAAAAGTCCTGGAATTTCATTAAGAAGCGTGTTTACAAATCTGGTGTTAAAGGGAAGTTCTGTTTTAAATGTTTTTTTGAGCACTGTATGAATCCTGCATTTAAGCAAACGCAGAAAACCGCTTAGAGTGCTTATTTATTTTTCCTTCATTCCTGAATTTTTTTTAATTTTTTTATTTTTTTTCCTCCCCTTTGGATTTTTATTTATTTATTTTTTTGCAGCCCACTTTACTCGTTATCAAGAATATTCTGAACGGCGTTAATTATAATTCCACTCTGCTTCATCTCCTTATCCAAACAGGAGCAAGTCCCTGAGTGACCTCACCCAGGAGCCGAGAGCCCAGGGTCCTGAAAGTAGCACGTTTCTTCATATTTTGAAGAGTCAGCACAGTAAAGCTGTGACGGTTTCCCTGCGTCAGGAGCAGCTCCGTCAGTATCAGGCTAGGCTGAGGGAGAGCGAGGCCAAGTGGCAGGAGGTCAGTCATGTGTTCATTCCCTCTGCACCTACAAACATCGAGCCTGAATCGAATCATATGGTTAGTAATCCAGAGCGTTCCATGCAGTTTTTCCTCTTGTGTTTTTATTTATTTATTTTTTTTTATTTAATTAATTTTTTTTCAATGAAGTTTTATTGCTTGGAATTTTAAAAATGTCTTTTTTGTTTATTATTATTATTATTATTATTATTATTATTATTATTATTATTTCTATTTTTTTATTTTATTTATGATTTTGTTGTTAATAGTCCAGCGTCTCACATGGCTATAATACAGATGAAGAGTTTTTGAGGGATTTGTAGTGTTTGGAGGTTTGTTTGTTTTTTCCCCTTGCAGAATGTTTTCTGTAGTTTGTTGGGTTTTTAATCTCTGGAATTTCTTCTTTTTTTTTTTTTTTTTTTTCCCCCCTCCATCTTAGTGTTTGTAAGGACTTTTTTTCCCCTGTATTTGATTGGATTAATTAGTTAGTTTTTGTTAATTTTCTTTTATTTCAGTTTTTGGAGTCTTTTGGATTTTTAACCTTAAAGCACTCCTACTCCTATCCAAACCCAATCGCAACCAAACACTGCTGTTAACAAATCATTATTTTATTGTAATACTGTACGTCTGAGCACTTCTAATATGGTGCTTCACATTAAAAATAAATGACTTCACAGCCAGTGTGAGTGCAGCTTACTCCTCGTAATGTTAAAGTTAACAATGCTGTCTGTCTGCAGGACCTGAACAGGTGGAAGACTCGGAGACGGAGCGTGAACTCTGACCTGCACAGGAAGAAAGAGGGGCGAGAAGAACTCGAGCTCGTCACCGGTGAGACTGACGACGTCGGAGAGGAGCAGGAACAGAGGTACACACACATCACTCGGTTTTATAAGGCTGGAAAGGACTATTCTCTCTACAGGACACATCTCCCTACTAAAACTTGGCACGCTTCCCACTAAATAAGTCTATATTGCTTCTTTAAATGTGAGCTAGGAAGCAGGTAGGAGGAAGTTCACTCGGTGAGCAGATGACTTTATAAACAAGTCATCAGTAACATCACTTATGATTAAAGCTTCATTCAGCAACCTCGGCTTGTTTGTGAAAACAAGTTCTTTTAATTCTCAGAGGAAATAATTGAGAGCTGGAGGAAAAAAAGAAAAAACACTTGTACTTGCATGTTTCCTTTTATGGAAAATGGGGTGGGGCTTATTTCTGGGCCATAAATCTTTAAAAAAAAAAAGAAAAAGAATTGAAAAGGAAATTAAAAGCCAGATCTGTTGTAGGAAACGTTCATGTATCTATTTATCAAAATGAAATGATTGTGAGAGATCTAGAAATAGTTTGAAGTGTCACATAGTGCACCTTTTATTTTCATTTTTTAAAATACTGATAATAATCCATGTGTTTTTGTAGGAGGAGCCTACGGAGGTCGGAGCCTGATGTGTCCTCCACCACTCCAACTGAGGCCTTCTCTCCTTCCTCTCTGACCTCCAGCTCCAGCAGCATGCCAGGTCCCGTGGTCGCGCCCGAACCTGCTCCTGCACACAGAGCGCGTTCTCATGGTAACGGTCCGACCCAAGCGACTCCTCACACACCTCCTGTAACGAGCGCAGCGTCCGATCACGTGCAGAGCGTCTTGGGGACGGACTCCATTCCTGTGCCTATCCAGCGCGCCAAGTCTCTAGAGGGGGTGTTTTCAGGGACGCCGCAGATGTCTGCCGTGCTGCCCAGAGGTTTCCGCAGGTCAGAGACCACGTCACGGCTCTCCACAGGCGTCACGCCGAGACCATTTGGCTCCAAGACGTCCAGGATGTCCGCTCATGCTAGATTCTACTCTGTGAGTGTGTTTAGGCAGCTGTCTCTTGTTTTACCCCAGAATGACTTAGTGTGTGCGTTGTGCATTTTTTCAGGTGTGTGCATCTGTTCGTTCATGCACGTACCTGCACGTTGCTTTGTGTGAAGTTTAGTGTTACTCGTCTCTCTACGATCTCTTTGCAGATCCTATAAATAATGAAGCGTGGCTTCCGTGGCACTTAATGCTCATGGCAGATAGTGAAACCCAAGCTTTCCAAATAACTGCCCAATTGAAATGGGGCACTAGGATGAAAGAAAGTGCCCTATTTCTGCCTGTGTGTGATTGAAAGAGGGAGTATTATCCCTCAAAAGATGCATCAGTCCAAAAAATCTAAATAAATGTATGAAATAAATTCAGCATGAATTTTTCTGTCTTTCTTTCTTTCTGTCTGTCCTTTCTTTGCAGATGGATGAGTCCCATAACAGCCCTCGAGATCTTGCTGCATCTTTCCTCCTCAGAGGAACCGATGCGACTGATCACCAAGACGACGCTCGCTCCAGTAAACATGCAGCCGATTTGCAGAAGAAAGTGGACGAGAAGGGAAAGAGGAAGGACTCGGCTCCTAGCATTCACTCTTTCATGTCCGCCAGCATCCTGGAGTCTGATAAAGCTGTGTTTGCGAGCGGCGAGGACAAGGTGAACATGAGGAGTCTGTCTTTCACACATTACCACAAATTTATTAACTTTTTAGCCAATTTAAGAATTTCTCTTGCTCACTCTCTTTCTAGTTCTCTCCCTTTTTTTTTTTTTCTCTCGCTCGCTTAACGGAAATGTACAGGCATGCATGTTTACTGTGAGGTCTGTGTTTGTGTGTAATTGTATACATATAGACAGGGTTGGAGTAAAAAGCACAGTAAGCATCAGAACACCAGAGAGCTCACGTTTCCTGACAGAATGCGATCACATGATCGGACTCGGGTAACGTTTCCTCCGTTCTCTCCATCAGCTGCATCATCGTGACATGCGAGTCAGTCTGAATCAGACACCCGACTGCGGCACGGACTTCGGCTTTCAGGCTCACTGGGACTCGACCGGCGCTCGCATCACGTCCATCCGACCAGGTATGAGAGGCGATGATGTCGGACGATTCTCGTGATCAAAACCTCATTCTTTAAGGTTGTACGTTTGTTAATTATTTAAACATTAATTAGAGAAAAGGTTTCGACTCTACAGAACACTCGAAACAAAGTCAGTGAAGCGATACACGAGCAGTTATTACACTGAAGGTTGGACTTTATTTAATTTTCTTGTGACGTCATAACCCTCCCTCTTTAGTCGGTACGGTAAAGACTTTAGCAATATATACGCCAAGTGAACATTTTTTTTAATGCCCTCTTAAAGCCGTTCCTGAGATGATGGAGTAATAAAATAAATAAATAAATAATTACAAGGAAAGAAATACGTGCAAGGAAGAAAAAATCTAATAAGGAAAAAGTGACAAAAACAGTAATTCTAAATCTAACCTCAGCTGATTATCTGACTTTATAATGCTAACTGGATCATCTGATTTAATGATGGAAATTTGTTATGGTGATAAATCGTATCTGAAATAAAACAATGTTTTAAGTGCTTTACTTGGAACGGTCTTGCTGTATATGCGGGTGTCGTAGCAGCAAGTCTCTGATTGTGGTGATTAGACGTCTGTTATTTAATATGCCGTCATTGTAACTTACGGTGGTTTAATTAGTCGCTTAATTTGGTAGTATTAGTTAACTTTTTCTTTTTTTTTTTTTCCCTCTGACCTGACTTTTTGTGTGACGTCTCTACAGAACGACCTTCAATTTTAGCGTGTGTGTTGCTCAGTACACACAGGGACACAGTCATGAATGATGAATGATGGTGAACAGTGAAGGTGTTGCTTACTGTGCATCAGTCTGATTAGATGGACATGTTGCTCTCGAGTCGATCTCTCTCGGTTCTTATCGCTCGTTAAAGTAGGAGTAAAGCTGCGACTCGGGTTTGAGTAAACACAGGAGTGGGATAATCTTCACATGTGGGTTTATTTCTAGTCACCAAACTTGATGAACCAAACTTTTGTATCTTGCATACAAACGGCTTTAAATAACGTCTCGTCTCATGCGTTCACATCAGTTATAGGTAAAAGGTTCAGGTCTGGTGGTTCTGCACCTGAGCAGATATTGTGATCTTTGACAGCTTTATCATCTTTTTGCTCTTTTTTAACTTTTGTTGTATAGCTGTGCAGCCGTTCATTTGTTGATCTCCAACTTCCGCTATTTTTTTATTTTTAAGTGTGACGTATTTCCCTCCCTCGCTACAGCACGCACTTCTGTAATGTTCAGCATTTGGCCGTCTGAGTCGGTCTACCGAGCCGTTTTTGTTTAATGTTGTTCATCTACTTCAACCTGGGGTTAAAAGTGGGGTTTAGAATGACTATAATCCAGAGCTATGTGCTATTATGTGTGAAAAGCTCTGTTATGGCAACCGGTAAATGTTACCTGTTTATATATAATTAGTTCTCAGTTCTTTATAATAAGTATATTATATTTATTTTTATACAGGACCTGCTCAATCCTTATCTAACACATCAGACTTGTATTCATTTGTTTAAGTTGAGTGTGTGATCGTCTCTGTCCCTCAGGCAGCCCAGCTCAGCTGTGCCACCTGCAAGCAGGAGATGAGATTGTGGCCTTGGCTGGACAGCGAGTGGCCAAAATGAGCTACGAACAGTGGAAGGCCAACATGGACGCGGCTCTGCGGGAGGGCAAACTGCTGATGGACATCAGACGCATTAGTCTCAACGGTGATTTTTGTTTTTGTGTGTTAAATCTTAAATGAAGCGAAGATTCTGGACCAGGAAGAAAACCACAAACGCACTAACACGGTCCTAAATGACGTGCTGAAGACATGATGATCTCTCACTTATTGTTTCATGAGTTAGGAAGCATTTTATTTAACTGTGAATTAATGTCTCAAGAAATAAGGATAAGCCAAGTCAATAGTTTTAATCTGGATGCACAAATTATTGACCCAGTGTGTCGAACACCTGCAGGTCATCCAGATGTTCACACCTCCGACAGCTCCAGCCTACTCGAGCAGAGCGAGAGTAAAGCGCAGGTCAACGGTCATCATGTTAACGTGAGTAAAACACTGACGCAGAGGAGACTCGGTGCCGTAGATCACGAGTCAAATCAGATTTTCTGCAGGTGGTAATTATTAATGTCTAATTAGAAGGAGGAATCTAAAAAATCTATCTATCCTGTCTCTTTCTTTGTCTGTCTGTCTTTATCCCTTTCTTTCTGTCTGTCTTTGTCTGTCTCTTTTCTATCTTTCTCTGTTTTTGTGTCTCTCTCTCTCTCTCTCTCTCTCTCTCTCTCTCTGGTTGTCTCTCTCTGTCTATCTGTCTCTGCTTTGTCTCTTTCTGTCTGTTTAACTCTATCTATTCATTTACTTTTTTTTGTTAACTGCAGGGGTTTCCATCAAAAGCAGTGAAAACGAGCTCACGTGACGATTCAACCTCAACAAAAAGCAAAGGTAAATGATAAATTTGGGACTTTTTTTAAAACTTCACTGTAACAGGGATGCGATTGATAAAAGTATAAATCTGTTCATTTCTTTGCAAAGACTCGTCCCCAGTTCCCTTCTCTTCACCTGTAGCACACGAGCGCATAATCCAAGACTTCAGCAGGAGATGAGAGAATTTTGTACATAAATGTAAATCTTCCACAGAAATCCCCTGAGCCCTGTGACGAGGTTTATCACTGTATGATTCATATCTTCACCTTCTCAGGTTCTTCTGCCTCCATGGTGGATTCCTCGGTCTACCTCTGTGGTAAATGATGGCTGTGTCTTTGCCTCATCTGATGCACCAATCGTAGCTCAGTGGGCGTGGCCTATTAAAGAAATACTCCTGTTTCAGTGTGTTTATCTGTAGTGAGGTGTGAAACGTGAGGAAACTGACTCGGAGTAGTCGGAGTCTAAGGGCAGTTGTGTTGGACTCAGTAAACATTCCTGTGTAGAATTTCTTTACAAATTTCGTTTTTTTTTGTTTTTTTTGTTTATTGATTCTTCAGACATACAGGAAGTGTAACCTGTAGAATTCGGTGTAATTAGTCCTTTCTGACATGAGATTTCAGATTTAAAAAATAAATAAATTTCCTTTTACATAGAAGTTGCTTTCAGCTGCTCCCAGTTCGGGGTCGCCACAGCGGACCAACTGGTCCGCACAAAAACTTGGCACAAATTTTACACTCTCCCATTTTTCTGGGCTTGGGACCGGCACTGAATCCAGTGGCTGGGGTTTTGGGCATTGGCCGGGAATCGAACCCGGGCCTTCTGCATGGGAGGCAAGAAACCTACCACTGAGCCACCAATGCCCCCCCCCCCCAAAAAAATTCCTTTTACATAATTATTAATTGTTTAATAATTAATTAATAATTAATTATTAATAATTAATTGATTTAAAAAAAAAAATCTCAGACTTTACACATTTCAGTCTCTCCAGGATTCTGCAAAGATTTTTGTGATTGTTGAGAAATTACTTGATTTTTTGTGGCTTTTTTAATAACTTGTGGTGCAGTGATTGATTTGACTGATTAATTGTGCTTTTTGTTGTTGGTGGAATCACAAGAACATGATTTCTTTTAATCTCCTACCAGTGAAAACACATGGGTAATGGCTTTCTGTGAGAGCTGTCCTCATGTTCACACACGTGAATGGATGCATGTTGGTTGTGGAGACGTCACACCACACGCCTCGGCCCGAATCTGCGTCGTTTTGAGAAATCACAATCTCCTCAGAATATCGTCAGAGTCTGTTAATTTCTGCATGTACAAAATTGTGAAATCCCGGAGCGACTGATAAAACTGTCTGCCCTTAGGCTTGCTCGGTTTTTTCTTTGTCCTTTTTTCAGTACAACGCATTGTTTTCTCTACCTACAGATAAACTACTCATAAAGTGGATAGAGACTGGGTTAAAAAAATGCAGGAGTATTTATTTAATGTGTGTGTGTGTGTGTGTGTGTGTGAGAAAATATATAATCCAAGCTAAAAGTGCAACATATTAATGTTTACTCTTAATTTTTCTCTTCCTGCTTCTCTTCAGGAGGTTCAGAGTCAGCCATATTGGATGTAAGTTGTCAGTTTTCTTTCTCTCTCTCTCTCTCTCTCTCTCTCTCTCTCTCTCTCTCTCTCTCTCTCTCTCTCTCTCTCTCTCTCTCTCTCTCTCTCTCATGTCAGTGTACCAGCGCTGATTGATTGCTTTCCATGTTTTGTCTTCCTTCAGCTGCAGGTTCCCTCCATCAGTGTGTTGTCCTCTCGCTGGTCCTGGAACCCGGAGGAGGAGAGGAGGAGACAGGAGAAGTGGCAGATGGAGCAGGAGCACCTCCTGCAGGTAGGACCAGAGACTTGCTGCATCTTTACTAAAGTCGGTTAGGGGGTGAGGGGAAGAGTTTGAACCAGTGTGTTTCCTGATTTGTGTGCGTTAGGAGAAGTACAGGCGTGATCAAGAGAGACTAGAAGAAGCATGGAGACGAGATCAGCAGGAAGCCGCGTTAGAAGAAAACCCCGTCTCTGAAGTTTCTCAACCTCTCGAGGTTCTAATGCTGTGTGCACACACACACTACTGTTTGATACAGTGATTGTTTATCAGTGGGTGGAGCTACTAGTGTTCCTCTTGTAAGTTATGTTCTCATGTCCTTCTCTTGTACAGGAACAGGAAGTGCCCTCTGTGCCCACTGGAAGCCTTACACGTTACACTCCGCCTCCTTTACTCCAGCGATCAAAGTCTCCGTCCTCTGTAGCAGCTGCTCAGCAAGTGCAAGAGACATCGCTCATCCACAACAAACAGGTCCAGATAGCAGCAGCAGGCCATCTGACCGAGGACGAGTGCGATTCCTCCTCCATGACAAGTCACTGGTGAGAGACGATGTGGAGGCAGAGCGTTTAAAGAGTCTTTAATGCACAAAAAATTCTTTAAAAAATGGCAAGTTCTTTTTTTTTTATGCCAGTTAAAAAAACAAACTACTTTTAATGATAGAACTGTTATTACATTTTGGCCACTAGGGTATAAACATTAGGTTAGTGCGAATTTTAGCCCAGACTGATTCAGATTTGTCTGTTTACCCGAGAAAAAAAAAAGTTAGCAAGTAAATATATAGTAAATAAATAAGAGGACAATTTATAGAGGGGATAATTTATTAGGGCAGAAATCAACAGAAATTCATACAACTGCAAATAGCATTTTATTGACTTAAAAAACATATTTATTATTATTATTATTATTATTATTATTATTATTAAAAAAATTTATTCTCCTTTTTGTATCTCCACAACTTTTCTTTACTGTTTTTATTTATTATTTGAAAAATATTTATTTAAATTTAAATTTGCTGTTTAAATTAAACTAAACAGCCTGAGGACCCCCCCCCCAAATAAAATTAAATGAATGAATAAGTAAATGGAAACCTGTAATTAAAATAAAATGATAAATATGATTAATTACAAGAACAGTTGTATGTCATAAAATAATACAACAATGTGTGCATCATATAAATTAATTAAAATATTATCTTTTTGCCCTTATTCCCTGATTCAGGATCTAGATAATACACTTGTGTTTATTTTTCCTCATCAAATTTTAATTAATTTCCAGTACCGAAACTGTGCTATGTTGTTGTAAAGCCTCAGTGTTTTGCTGCACGTGTGTTGATCTGCTGCACATTTCCCCGCTCTGTCGTACATGTCTGCTGCTGTGTTGCGTGGTAGGCCGAGCGAATCTTACGGATTTACCAAGCTGACCGCTAAAGACAGGTCAGTCTGCTTCACGCTTCACTGTAGCCCTCTGAATGCATGCAGGATACTAAAGATATCTTTAACACACAAGATTTCGAGAAACATCTGTATATCTCCCCAGATCCTGATGTTTAGTCATGAACAAGAGGCTTGGAAACGCCACATGTTGTCCTGTCCATGTGTTAACTATCAGACTAGTCATAGTTTAGTAAACTAAGCTCATTCATAGACCTGAGTGGGGTTATGGTATCTTAGCAACCAGAGATGTACTGTAAAAAGGGTGATGGATTTAATTTTAATTAATTAATTTTATTTATTTATTTTTTTTATAAAAGAGTGGTCCAAATCACATCCTGAACCAATTGTATAATTTTTTTTTTTTATTTTTTTTTTTTCTTAGTTACTTGCACTGAAAAAATTCAGTTTATACATCACGGAGATTATGTTGAGGTGTAATTTAGCAATTTATATTAAATGTACATGACTCAACACAATTTATAGTCACTCTAATCAGTTGTTTCTGTTAACAGGAAAAAGTCCAAATCCACTCCGTCACTCGAAGTCAGCCACAAGCAAGACTCCAGAGGTGTGGCTTCTTTACGTTCTGTTACTCTCTTCATATGAATTGCTCAACTCTTGCTCCCTTGTTCACTTCCTCGACCCCTTTCCATCTTTCCTGTCTGCTGATTGTCTACAGCAGGCGTTAAGAAGAAGGGTCGGCTGTCTCAGGTCGAGGAGGAACGTCTGCAGATCCTGGATGAGATGAAGAAGAAGACTCCGGTCCTCACAGACAGCAGCTGGATTCGTCAGCGCAGCACCTGCACCATCCATAAAGAACCCATCAGCGTAGCACCTCTGAGGAGGTTCGGCTCAGGCTCACAATGCACTCTGGAGAAACTTCTAGAAGCTTTAAACCAGGGGTCTCCAACACGTCGCTCACGAGCTACCCACTTCTGAGTGGCTCACCTAAAGTTTCAGAGAATATGCACGAAATTGACAATCAAATTAGCTCAATAAACCTGTTTTAAATTTCATCCCAATCACATTCAGATGCCCCGCCCCTTACCGGGGTATCAAAAGGGGTGCACGCACATCACACAGTTTAATCAATTCATTTTAATTTGTTTAATTGCTTTTACACAGCTAGCGCCAAGACCGTATACTGTTGTATAAACTTAACTCTGTAAGCTCTAAATAAAGTAGTAAGGATAAAGAAAGCACATGGCAGATCCTTTTAACTTGGACACTGCTGAGGATTCGACGGCGTTAGGAATAAAGCTACGATGCTACAATCTTTTGCACAGAGCTATATCCGGTTCTGTTAGATATGATGTCAGCACTTACAGCCTACGATGTAAAATTTTATTATTTCTGATCATAAATTAGCTGCATTCTCGCTATCATTTTATAAAACCTCTTAAAGTAACAGAATTCTGTTTGCTCACCGTTTCATTTCAGACACGAGTCTCTGGATAACATCCACAGCAACCGTGGTGGTGATGGCAATGGCGGCGTCTCCGGGTCTAAGCAGTCCTTCGCCTCGTCTCAGCCTCTCTCGGGCCTCAGAGGCATCGTTCCTTACCGAGGACACTCGGGTCGCTGCAGCCTGGGTCCCGGTGCCGCCATTTTCTCCACCGCTTTAAAGCAGAGCTCCTGTTCTCAGTCTAGCTCTGCCTCTCCTGCGTCTGACGCTGAGGAGGCGTGTAACCTCACACAGCAGCAGAATAGGTGAATTTTAAAAAATTTTTTTTTTTTTAATGCTCATGTTTCCTCCTGCGTTAATGTTTATTAAAACATAAAGAGAAGAGGAAATGTCAACTTCAAGGAACAGAATTTTTGTTTGGAAGTGTTTCAGCCTGTACAAATTAAAGGGAAGGTAAGTCACGGCAATAAAACAACAAGGTTTTGAGGCTCACTCGGGTTTTGCCGTGTCCTGTAGGCTGGCGAGCAGGCGGCATCTGTGCTCCCGCTGCGAGCAGCCGCTGGTCAGGGGACCTGCCATGGTCATCGAATCTCTGGACCTCTGCTTTCATGTCAGGTGTTTTAAGGTGAGCCTGGAGGTCATGTGATCCCTGAGACATCTCTGAGACATGGGCTGAGTGATTATCCTGAAACCTCACTAACTGGAGATGGTGGTGATGGTGGTGGTGGTGTTGGAAATCAGATCACAGGCTTATGGCATAGAAAAGTACAAGGTTGAGCAATGCTGTCTTCATTCTTCACAATCATAATTATCGTTATTATGAGTTTTCTACTAGGAAGTTGCACATGAACAAACCTTCACGTCCTCATTGTGACAGGGAGAGTCCGAGATCATTTCGATGCCTGATTTTCCGAGATGGGAGGAGTCAAATTCTTCAGTGTTTCTTTTCGAGAATGGAGCAAGTGAACACAACATACTCGTATTTCACATGAAACCAGTGTTACAGTTAGTTTTAACGTTTTTAAAGATGTAGCTGCAACAATTAACCTAATAAAAACTAAATTGTTAAAAAAAAAAAACTCTCTCCAGCAGGGGATTGATTAATTTATTTAAAATCGAACAATAAAAAACCTGCCTCCCTAGAGAGGTGGAAAAAAAAAAAAAATTGATTTACATTATATAATCCAATATAATTAAGTAAATAATTACATAATTTGCTAATAAAACTACATGGTATTTTATGTTAACTGAAAAAGGAAGAATAAATTGTGTGGTTACTTTTTTCTCAATCCCTGCATGTGGTCTGTTTTCTTTGGCATGAAGTCGCTGCACACTATGACGCCTCACCTACGCTTTCTCCTCCTGAAGTCTGATATCTAATCAGATATCTGCTGCAATCACAGGGTTTGATTTTCTTGGGTTTCCTGCTGTTTTTGTGCCGAGTCTCAATCACACTGCGCTGGTGAATCATTAAAAATCTGCCGCCTCTCTCTGGGGTGCAGGACGCTCAAAGGTTCCAGGTTTTAGTCCTGTTTACTGCCCCAGCGGTCTAGACGTCTCGCGTAGGAGACGTGTCCAGTGTCCTCACAGCTGTAAGAGATGATTTCAGGCTTCAGTTTGTTGCAGCCGATTTCAGATTTTCAGCTTGAGTCAGTTTGTACATGTTATGTTGTGGTCACTGATTAAGAGGTGAGTCTTAAACTTGCTAATCCTATGGACCAGAGCAGGAAAAAAGATTTTCTTTCTTTCTTTGTTTTTTTTTTTTTTCTTTTTCCAATGATCGTTTAACATTTTATCTTTTTATTTCAAGATTTTGATCAATTTCTTTAAAATTCAGCTTTTTTTCTGTTTTAAATGACATACTATTTTTTATTTATTTGTTTACTTATTTATGTATTTATTTATTTAAATAATAAGATTGGTTTAAAATTTAGTAAGCTCCAGTTTAAATTTAACTTATTTTTTTAGTTTTTTAAAATGTTTTACTTTTTATTTGCACTGATCAGGCATAACATTATGACCACCTGCCTAATATTGTGTTGGTCCTGACTCATCATGCAGTGATCCTTTCTATCAGAACCAGCATTAACGTCAGCAATTTGAGCAACAGTAGCTCGTCTGTTGGATCGGACCACACGGGCCAGCCTTCGCTCCCCACGTGCATCAATGAGCCTTGGTCGCCCATGACCCCGTCGCTGGTTCACTGCTGTCCACCACTACTGACCACTGCAGACCGGGAACACCCCACAAGAGCTTCAGTTTTGGAGATGCTCTGATCCAGTGGTCTAACCATCACAATTTGGTCCTTCATTAAACTCGCTCAAATCCTTACGCTTGTCCATTTTTCCTGCTTCTAACACATCAACTTTGAGGACAAAATGTTCACCTGCTGCCTAATATATCCCACCCACTAACAGGTGGCATGATGAGGAGATACTCAGTGTTTAGCTTGTTATTGTCAGCAAGCTCCAGTTTCTCTGACTTGATGTTTCATTTCTAACTTGCGGGCCTTGCTCAAGGGCCCAACGGTGGCAGATTGGCAGTGCTGGGGCTTGATCATGTCCATGAGATGAGTGCAGGGGTTGTTTAGTGGCATGAACAGGAGATGAACCACAAAGGAGAAACCACAACATGGAGTTGTTTTCTATTACATCGAAAGGGGTTGGACTTTAGCTGCTTAAAATAGAGAAATAATTTTAACAAAACATTCTTGATATTTTTCTCACACACACACGTCTAGAAACGAAAATGAAACCATGATATTTTAGTAGAATGAACTGATTCGTTAGTCTTTGTGTTTAATCCCCCCCCCCCCCCCCCCCCTCTCTTTACCTATTCCTGTTCTATTCTCCATCTCTCAGTGTGCCAGCTGCAGGACTGAGCTCGGGACAGAGAGGGAGTCAGGAGCTCAGGTGCGAGTCAGACACAGACAGCTCTTCTGCGATGCCTGTTACAACAGACTCCGAGGTGAGACTTGGCTGAAATATAAATGGAAACAAAAAACCTCCCAGAAAGAGCAGTGTATGATCCGAATTAAAGGAATACCCCAGCACTGATGGCACAGAAATTAATTTAATCCCGCAATTTTCCTTCACTGAGAAACATGTGCTTAAACCTCGCTTATAATCAAGGTCTGTATCTGAAGGTCAATATCCTAGTTGCTTATTTTGAGTTTATCGTTATAGCCATATATCCAGCTGCTTCATTTGAATTCAGTTTTAATGATACATGCGCATTTATTTATTTATTTATTTATTTATTTATTTTTTTATTTTTTTAAATAAAATTTAATTGAACAGTCCCATCTGATCAGCTAGTCTAAATTTTGTTTTATTTATTTATTTATTTATTTATTTTTTTTCATTTATTCATTTTTTATTATTATTATTATTATTATTATTATTATTATTACAACACCATACGCAGTTGACATGGTACATAGTGAAATGAGACAACACTCTCCAGAACCCTGGTGCTACATATAACATAACACAAAGCTACAAAACAACACAGAGCTAAGGACAGAAAGTTGTCCTTAAGGAGAAACACTTAATTTTCGTTGTAATCTCTGCAATGACAACAAAGAATCTGTCTATCTGAGGACAGATGCTGAAATTAGTGGTTAGCACGTTCGCCTCACACCTCCAGCGTTCTGGGTTCGAGTCTTGCCCCCGCTCACTGTGTGTGTGTGGAGTTTACATGTTCTCCCCGTGCTTGGTGGGTTTCCTCCGGGTGCCCCGGTTTCCTCCCACAGTCCAAAGACCTGCTTCTAGGCTGATTGGAGTCTCTAAATTGCCTATAGTGAGTGTGTGTGTGCTCTGTGATGGGTTGGCACTCTGTCCAGGGTGTATCCTGCCTTGATGACGTCTGAGATAGACACAGGCTCCCCATGACCTGAGAATAGGTCGGATAATCGTTCCATTGTCCTCAGCCTGAGCTTTGGTGAAGATGAGTTTGAAAACACTGGAGTATTCCTTTAAATCCATAAACAAAACACACTTGACAAATCTGCACACTGCTTCACTCTTTTATGCATCAGTCCTGTAGTGTACTGTTGTCTTTTGTCTTGCACTTTTATTTATTTATTTTATGCACAAGATTGCGCACGCACACTCTATGTAAATAGGTTTTATTTATGCATTTTTATTGTATTTCATTTATTAATTTTATATATTTTTATTGAGCTTTGTCTTTACATAGCACCAGTATTCTAGAGGAACGTTGTTTCATTTCACTGTATACTTAAATATCTGTGTATATATGGCAGAAATAAAAATAATAAAAGCTTCTTGATTGACTTGATGCTCTCCTTATACAGTCTAGTGTTTTTTTTTTTTGTTTTTTTTTTGTTTTTTTCCGATCCTCAGATGAAATGCAGTAAAAATGTTCCAGGTGTGTGTGAACCAGGTTTACCCTTTCTCCTCAGACCACACTGGCATTCCCAAGTGACCTCGGTGCATTGCAGCAGATCGGAGAGAAGCCTTGCTGTGAATACGAATCGGACACGACGACCACAAGCTCAGCGTAATTGTACACAAGGAGACGAAACTACGGCTTATCCTTCCACTTCATCACACTTTACGACTTAACATTAATGTTGATGTTGACCGTAATATTCGTGTTTGTGCAGGCCGCCCAATATGTCGTTTCTGAATGCATGGCGTGGGTGTTTTTTGTTTTTTTTGTATTTCCCCCCCAATTTTTTTTCAACTTATTTTCCAATTTTTTTTCATATTTTTAAATTTCTCCTTTAATAAAGTTAGATTTCTGAACTAAACAAACACAGGACTAATTAAAACTTTGTCCTTGTCCCGCTCATCTGGTCTGCGTAGGTGAAACGAGGCGATTAACTTATTTTCTCTTTCCTTTCTTTCTTTTTAAATTACAGCTTTTCTTGCATCATGACTTCTCTTCATTACAGCTTGCACCTTTTTTTTTTTTTTTTTTTTTTTTTTGCACAGGCTTTTGTTCCTCACACAGATGTAATATCTGATATATATATCATGTACGAATATATTAATATTCTGTAGATATTTAAGCACATGATGTCTGCTCTTTCTGGGTCTTGTGATTGCACTTTTTTTTTTTTTTTTTTTTGAAGCAAGTCTGTTTTTAGGGAGAAATCATAACAGTATTTCCTCATGTTTGTAAATAAAACGATCTACTAGAAAATTTTAATTTGAATCTTTTTTTTTTTCCCCTTGTTGTATCGATTGTTGCTAAAGTCAGCCTCTAGATGGTGCTGTGGTTGTCCAGATCTGTCTTTTTTAACGAGCCTGAAAAACCAGGGGTTGCCAGATCTGCAAAATTTCCCCAGACCATCAATATAATGGTAGTGGTTATTTCAGTGAGAGAAAACGTCTTTCGCCGTGTGTAAAGCTGGATTTTAAAATATGTATATTACCTTAGAGAGAGTTTCTACATCCTATGTAGAAGAGGCAATCTGAAAGAGATTAGTGACTGTAAAGTGGTAGTGGGAGAGAGTGTAGCCAGACAGCATAGGATGGTGGTGTGTAGGATGACTTTGATGGTCTGTAAGAAGAAGAGGTCAAAGATAGAGATAACGAAGAAAACCAAGTGGTGGAAGCTGAAAAAGGAGGAATGTTGTGAGGAATTTAGACAGAAGTTGAGGCAGGCTCTGGGTGGTCAGGTAGTGCTGCCAGATGACTGGGAAACTACAGCATAAGTAGACAGGGAGAAAGGTGCTGGGTGTGTCATCTGGAAGGAGGAAAGAAGATAAGGAGACTTGGTGGTGGAATGAGGAAGTTCAGGATAGTGTCCAGAGGAAGAGGTTAGCCAAGAAGAAGTGGGACATGGACAGGACTGAAGAGAACAGACAGGAATACAAGGAGTTACAGCGCAGAGTGAAGAGGGAGGTGTCTAAGGCCAAGCAGAAGGCATATGACGAGTTGTACACTAGGTTAGACACTAGAGAAGGAGAGAAGGACTTGTACAGGTTAGCTAGGCAGAGGGATCGAGATGGGAAGGATGTGCAGCAAGTTAGAGTTATTAAGGATGGAGATGGAAGGGTGCTCACAAGTGAGGAGAGTGTACAGAGGAGATGGAAGGAATACTTTGAGGAGCTGATGAATGAGGAAAATGAGAGGGGAAAAAAGAGTAGAAGGGGTGAACTCTGTGGAACAGAAAGTAGATGAGATTAGAAAGGATGAAGTCAGGAAGGCTTTGAAGAGGATGAAAAGTGGAAAGGCAGTTGGTCCTGATGACATCCCGGTGGAGGTCTGGAAGTGTCTGGGAGAGGCAGCAGTGGAATTTTTAGCTAGTTTGTTCAACAGGGTTTTAGAGAGTGAGAGGATGCCCGAGGAATGGAGAAGTGTGTTAGTGCCGATCTTTAAGAATAAGGGTGACGTGCAGAGTTGCAGTAACTATAGGGGGATAAAGTTGATGAGCCATACAATGAAGCTATGGGAAAGAGTAGTGGAAGCTAGGTTAAGGAAGGTAGTGGAAATTTGTAAGCAGCAGTATGGCTTCATGCCCAGAAAGAGCACAACAGATGCAATTTTTGCTCTGAGAATTTTGATGGAGAAGTATAGGGATGGTCAGAGGGAGTTGCACTGTGTGTTTGTAGACTTGGAGAAAGCATATGACAGGGTGCCAAGAGAAGAGCTGTGGTACTGTATGAGGAAGTCAGGAGTAGCAGAGAAGTATGTCAGAGTGGTGCAGGACATGTATGAGAGGAGCAGGACAGTGGTGAGGTGTGCTGTAGGTCAGACAGAGGAGTTCAAAGTGGAGGTGGGACTGCATCAGGGATCGGCTCTGAGCCCCTTCCTGTTTGCTATAGTGATGGACCAGTTGTCAGAGGAGGTCAGACAGGAGTCTCCTTGGACAATGATGTTTGCAGATGACATTGTGATCTGTAGTGAGAGCAGGGAGCAGGTGGAGGAAAGCCTGGAGAGGTGGCGGTTTGCGCTGGAGAGAAGAGGAATGAAAGTCAGTCGTAGTAAGACTGAGTACATGTGTGTTGAATGAAAGGGAGGGAAGTGGAACAGTAAGGTTACAGGGTGAAGAAGGTACAGGAGTTTAAGTACTTGGGGTCAACAGTCCAGAGTAATGGAGAGTGTGGGAAAGAGGTAAAGAAGCGAGTGCAGGCAGGTTGGAATGGGTGGAGAAAGGTGTCGGGAGTTCTGTGTGATAGGAAAATATCAGCGAGAATCAAGGGGAAGGTGTACAGGACAGTGGTGAGACCGGCCATGCTGTATGGTTTAGAGACAGTGTCACTGAGGAAGAGACAGGAGTCAGAGCTAGAGGTAGCAGAGCTGAAGATGTTGAGGTTCTCTTTGGGAGTGACAGGATTAGGAACGAGTACATCAGAGGGACAGCTCATGTTGGACGTTTGGGGGAAAAAGTTAGGGAGACCAGATTAAGATGGTTTGGACATGTTCAGAGGAGGGAGAGTGAGTATATTGGTAGGAGAATGTTGGACATGGAGCTGCCAGGCAGGAGGCAAAGAGGAAGGCCAAAGAGGAGGTATATGGATGGAATAAATGAGGATATGAAGCTAGTGGGTGCAAGTGTTGAGGATGCAGAAGATAGGGATAGGTGGAGAGAGATGATTCACTGTGGCGACCCCTGAAGGGAAAAGCCGAAAGAAGAAGATATTACCTCAGAGTTTATCGATTGTATTTATTCATCTAGAATGAGTCCACCGGGTAGAAATCGACGTTTGCTTGAGCTGTTAACGACCGGAAGGCCTGGGGCCACGTTCTGATTGAACGCTGCATTTTAAGATCCCTATTACCAAGGATGGCTGCAGGTCCTGTAATTGTTTTCTCCAAGTGAACTTTATTCAGTGATTGATGTAGTGCATGAGCATATCTTTCCACATGTCATGCCTTCAAAGCTCGACTCAAACCTTTTCCTTACAGGTATGTTCACAGAGATCAGACACAACCCCATGAGGGAGTGAGTTCTAGAAACCATAATATTTTGTAGAGTTTGTGAGTAAGAATTGGAGATTTGTAGAGTTTCAGTGTGACTGTTTTAGTATTTTGAGCTCTATCAGTATGTTCCAGTGGATCGGTGAAATTTAGAAATTCTGCGTAAGAATTCGACACCTCTTCTTGCTGTGTTCAGACTGAACACTATGATGGAATTCTTCTAGAGTCTTCCTTTCTCTTCATGTCCTGAAATAGGATGAGTTTTAGGATTCTTGACTGAGATTTCTCGAATTTTTCCTCTCCTTCGTTTTGTGTTCTTTAATGAATTGTCGAAATTTCCTGCAAGGGTCCTAGATTACATAATACACACAATACGGTGTCTGGTGCATAAACGTTACGGAAGCTAATGTTAATGAAGGGTCGTATTATTTCAAACAGTACGATAAATCCAGCTAGTTTTTTGCTAACCGGAAGCTAGTTTCCCCAGTTGATTGCAAATGACGTCACGCGTAACATGATGTTCGCTTTAGAATATAAATATGGTGAATTTTTAAAATGTTGGAGAATAAATCACTAAGCATGAGCTAATTTAAAAGACGTTGTAAGGCGTCTCATCCATGGCATGTTGTCAGCAATCTTGGAAAACGTTTTCTTCATCCACCTTCAGTGCCCAGTAGACACACCCCTTTTACGTTACATAAGCAAAGCTGGGAGCGTTGAGTGCTTGAAGTATACAACATAGCACACTTTGATTTATCAGTTGAATAAGTGCATCGTTCTTTGCCTTGTTAGTATCTTCATAGGAAACGCATTACTCACACTACACGATGGTGTGGAATAGTGCATAATTATGCGATGTTGGATGTACCTATTGTCTTTTTTTTGTTGTTGTCACTTCCACAGATTCTGGAATTTTTTAAGATTTCTAGAACGTTCCGTTATATTGCTGGGTTCAAATGGATAAGTGAATTCTGACATCAATACACACACACACACACACACAATGGGGTCTGACAACACTGCTGTCACTAGGCAACCTGGCAATCCAGGATGGATGCTTAAGCTAGCTAAAGATTAAAGGTCTGAAATGAAAGGTGGGTGATTGACTCGATGCCTCATTGTCTTCGGTCAATACTTCTATCTTGCCATGAAGGTATCAGTAAGGAAACAGAACGAGATGAGCTTCTACTTGGTCACGATCTCTAAAAGACGAGACTAGTCAAAAAGCGCTTACGAGTATATTCTTTGCTGCAATGGTGGGCTCTACAGATTCACTCATGAATGAAATTATGGGATGTGCAGCTCCGAAGATGAACAGCAGTGTTTAATTTGTGCTTAATTTAACAGTGTTTAATTTAACATGACTCGTCCTTAAAAGGCAGTGTTTCGGTTTTGTCATAAAATAAACATGTAGACACCAGAAATGTGACCTAACCATGGGAACTTGTGTGTTTTCCTCAGACTTCTTGGTAACTTTCTATGAAAAGGCTGACTATGATTACGACTATATACATACCGTCAACTGCTAGCCCGACGTCCAAGGGATGTGTTGTACTGAGAACCAGTTTTGTCCTGTAGCTCATGAACTCTTGAGCTTTGTGTAAATTTCAGCGTTGTGGTGAATCCCTCAAGAGACGAGCGTTCATGTGGAATCTGCACATAAACACAGCAAACACACAGCATTAAACTAGGGAGCGAGTGAAACCGGTTCCAGACGGAACACCAGACGTTAAGTAGACGTTCGTCAAAGTGACGTCTTGTTTTGGATCACTGACTTCCTGTGGAGTTTTATCTCGCATGTCTGCAGTTTATGGTACTGAATTAATATCCCAAGGCAAGGGCATCCCCTTAAAACTCCTCCCTCATCCCTTCCAAGCTACCTGAACACAATTTTCGAAACTTTTAACCATTTCCTGTTCATTTTTCTTCCATGAAGTTGCTTGCAGGTTGAGAAGGTTAGCTTGGACGTCTCTATCCCCAGATACATTCCACCTCCTTCTGAAGGATCTCCAGATGTTCCCAGAGACACTTAGGGTCTCTGTTTAATTCAGAGTCAAAGAGAAATGTAAACATTTTCTTAAGGTCTTAATTAAAAAACTTTTTCCAGGATTTTTTTTATGACTACACTTAAATCCTCAAATCTGATTGGTCAGACGGTGTTCCTTTTTCTCTACTAGCAGCTCAGACTGAATATTAATGCACTTGTCATCGTTTTTATAGTAACACCACGCACCGGGACTTGTATAGTGGCTGAATTTAAGAAAATCTGTTGTTTAAAATAAAAAAAGATTTGATTTTGTCATGTTTTCTGAAAGAAAATGGTCTAAATATTTATGGAAGGAGTCTCCAGAATCAGAGTCTCATCATTCTGTTACACCGTGGGAAAGTCTACAGGATGGAGGAGTTTGTAGTTTCTGGATTATTGGTAAGATTAGTGTATGTATAATGAGTTTTAAGACCGAGAGAGAGAGAGAAAAAAGAGAGGCTAGTCCAGGAAAAAGTGTTTATACATATAGCAGCTGTGATGTTTTTTTGTTTTTTTTTGCTACTAATCCTGGTTTAATACAGGACCTGCAACTTTAAGGCATTTGTATCGCTCTGTTTTCCACTAGCGTAACATCCTCAACCTTTACCCCGTGCATCTTTATTCTGCTGTCTGGTTTTCATCTTGCTCATCCTCTCTTAGATCCTCACTCGTACTTCCTTCAGTTCCTTTCTGAAAAAGGCACGAAAAGGAAGTGAGCGCGTTTGAGTCGAGTACCGTGATTCCTCAACCCGATTCAGCATTCCGTGCTGCAGAGATTGATTTAGCTTATAATGGCATGTAAAGGAAGTTAAAAATAAAAAAAGCGTTGGATAAGTAAAAGGGTTGGAAAGGAAGTCAGATTGAATCATGTGTGTTTCCATATGTGCCACCTGCAATTTCCCTGTAACTGCCAGAAGTCTTTAACTTTAACCCAATACCCTTTTCATCCTTTGGTCCTTTCCCTTGGCATTTAATCTCTAACTTTATCTCTGACCCTCTTTATCCATTTATCCGTTTTGTTTTTTTTCCATGGTGATTCAGTGCCCTTTCTTTAAGAGCACCACAGCCTCTACACAGAAATACCAGATCACGACATGGGGGTCACTTTTTATTCTTTTTGACCTATTCTCTCCCCTGCGTACCAGGAATCTAGCTCTTTTCCTCACGAGTCCCTTGTGTGCCTGCTGGGCTTGAGGTTGTTCTAAAATTCTCTCTTTACATCTCTATCCGAAGATGAACATCCTACAGGCTGCTTGGGAAAATGCCGGCTATGAGAATGCTCATTACCTCAGGGATATGCATATAAGCAATACTGAACTGCTTCTGAACCTCTGAAGTTGCAGATAAGACCTCTGTAGCTCTCCTCTGGGGGAAATCGCTGGTCCTCAAGCATTCATAGCTCCACACGGATTAGTGAAATGGCTTCCTTATGTCAACCAAGCTTTACGGTTTATTCGTCATGGGATTTTCCGAAAGTTTTCCCTTAATGAACTTACTAAATAAGTTCTGGGAGTGTTTTTTTTATTATTTTTTTTAATGTAAACACAAAGTGCATTGCATTGTAGGAGGATGAAGAACACATTCGTGGATTTTTATGTTTTGCTAAGGGACAGAAAGCCCTGCAAGTTCTGCAGTATCATGGTGTTCAAATGGATCGACACCGAGGGCTAAATCATTACCGGGAAGAAAAATGTATTGTTTGAGGTATTTGACATCAGTGTCACAGCTGGATTTAGAAATGTCCAGCTGTGTAGTAGGCAACAGTGATGAAAAAATGATGGACTATAGACTATAAGAGGCTTCCTTTTTTCCCTAAAGCATCTTACATGTAGTCATATAGACAGCAAGTACTGAGGGATGTTAAATGCTATTTTTCATGAAATGAAATAAAATGGAGTTCCGGCGAAATAATTAGGCTGGTTGACGAGTGTAAATATCGAGTTTTATCACTCAATTGAAAAAAGTTCATTGCCAATATTCCAGCCTTGCAATGTTACTAAAAAATACCTTATATTTTTCACCAGTACACGATGTGACTGCCCATGGCAAGTCATGCAAGCAACTATCTTGAGTTTTCTGCCTCCAAGCTAAAGTGAAAGCTTCAAACTCATATTTATTTCATCTTTATTACTTATAACAGGAGCAGCATTGAGTTGCAGCAGTTAACATTGCCACCTTTTGGCAGCTGGTTCAATCCAGAGCTTGTATTCCAGCCTGTGTGGAATTTTCTACAGTCTGCAGAGGTTCCACCATCACACTCACACTGAGTCACTTCTTCCCAAATTAATTCTCCAGTTCTTCCTTTATCCTGCAGTCAAACATTTCTATTCAAATGGGTGTGGTTTCTAATAGGATGACTCCACCCCCATGAACAGGAATGGTTTGATTAAGATAGATGGAGTATGTGGACACCTCACCATCACACCCAGATGTTGTTCCTCCCTAAACTGTTGCCATAAAATTGGAAACACACAATTATATAGAATGTTCTAGAGAATTTCACATCTCTAAAACTGAGAGGCTCAAACACTCTTCCAGCATGACAATGGTGCTGTGAATAACACAAAGCCCCTGAGCTCCATGAAGACATGGAATGGAGTGAAGGTTGGACTGGAAGATCTCGAGTGTCCTGCGCAGAGCCCTGACTCTGACTCAACCCCACTGAACACCTTTGAGATGAACTGGAGCCTTATCAGCATCCCAACATCAGGGTCTGATCTTGTGGCTGAATGAACACTTAACCCCACATCCACACTCCAATATCTATTGAAAAGACCTCACGAAGGGATGGGAAGAGAAGAGAAAATGAAGGGATGAGAAGAGAAGAGAAGAGTGGAGCTCATCATAACAGCAATGAAGAAATAAATCTGGAATGGGATGGATACAGTCGTATACCACGCTGGAATCTCGGTGTACATCGGATGAGTTGTTAAGCGAAGGATTTATCAGCTTTGTCTAGACAGTCTGAGAACAGAAACAGACAGAGGAGACAAAAATCCATTAATAGCATCCATATCTTCCAGCAGCATCCACGTTTAACGACAGTCCTGACAAGCTTTCATCATGTAATTCTTGGTGTGTGTGTGTGAGAGAGAGAAAGAGTATAGCGAGAGAGAGTTTTTGACTTTGAGTCACTTTGGGCCACTTCTTTTTCTCTCAGCAGGTGGTTCATTATATCCAAAAAGAGGAACATCATCCCACTCCTCCCCTCGCTTGCTTTTCCTTCTCCTCCTTGGGGCGTTCATATTGTGAACGTTGACAGTATCTAAGCTCTCTGAATGCTGTGCTGTTGATATGCAGATCAGGAAAGCTAAATGTCAAGGAGGTCGTTTTGAGGAAATGTATTTAAATATATGGTGATTTATTGTGTTGTTATGCTTTTATTCCGACTTAATAAATGACCGAATGCATAATCGAGGAGGAGATTGGGAACATCGGAAAAGCGCATCCGCTGACGAGCGGGAAATGTGGAAACGTTCACAAATGGAACAATTGTGTAGGATTTACTTTGTGGTGTATTGCTGCTTGTTTATAGATCGTGTGGGTTTTGGCCTCTGATCGGCTGAAGCACAGAGATGGTTTGGGTTTATGCTCAGGACGAGGCTCTAAATTGAGACGGTTTATCAGCAGGACAGCGCCTGTGGGACAACTCAGGTTGCGTCTCATTGTAGAGATGTCAGATTTTTAGTGGACGTGGAGGAGGAGGATGAGGAGGAGGAGGAAGAGACAGAGAGAGAGACAGTGAAGGGAGATGACAGGATGACAGAGATAAGAGCTGGTGGGTGGATACTGAAAAAGAAGAAGTCCTCACTGATTGTGACCCAATGAACACTTAATAAATAAAAAACATCCATCATCATATTCCTGTTTCAATTCTGCTATCCGCTTTTCTTCCTCCTTTTTCTTTCATTTCTCTCTTCCGTTTTTGTTTTGTTTCAGTCTCTTGAATTTTCTCTTTCAATCTTACTTTCATTTTTTGTTTCATTAGGTACGTCCACATTTCTTCCCTTTATTTTCTGTCAACATTTTAACTTTTTTTTTTTTTTAACTTTTTCTTTTCTTTATTTTGTTGTTTATTTTGTATCTTCATTTTTTTTTTTTTTTTTTTTTTCTTTCTTTCTTTCTTTTTTAATTTTTAATTGTCTTATTTTTTTTACACTTGCTTTAATTTTCTTTTTAATTTTTTTTCATTATTTTATCATTCATTCCATTTTTAATATTCTTTCTCTCTTTCTCTCTCTCTCATGTACATACTTCTCCATCCATCCTTCTCTTCAGGGAGAATTAAGACAGCTTCATCCTTAAATCACATTTCCTCCGATCAGCTTGATGAATGGAAAAGTCAAAAGTTTACCATAACCATTAATACAGACAAGAGCTCTGTTTACATCCTAAAGGTCACACGAGTAATCCATCAGGGTCGGAAATGTTTCGGCGTATAACGACTCTGAATGTAATGAAAACACGGCTGATATTAATATCCAAATTCCACAGGGGTACAGTCCAGACAGGTTTTCTGAAAAAAAAAAAAAAGCCTGTTGCAACTACAAGAAAGCAAGCCTTTTGTAAGCGTTTTTTTCTCCTGGTGATTGAACCCTTTGTGTTTGAACCGCATGTGTTTGATTCTGTGATGCAAACAGGCTAAAAATAAGAGTCATCGCATGACTCACCATGCTAAAGTCTGAGGCACTCTCTTTTTCCCTCACTTTTTTCCTTCTCCTTTTTTCTGAGCTGTATGATTTCATAGTGATAGACTAGAAGTGTCATGCTCATTTGCTATTGTTTTCTCCATTTTAGGAAACTGCTTTTTGGGCTATTTCTGTCGTATCCGCGTGTGAAAGTTTCCTCAGTTTTCTCTCAGCATGCCCAAAGCTCTGTCACTTCTGAAGATTTTGCAGTTCGGCTCAGTCGCTTCTGTCATAACTTCTGTCATTCTGTCTCTTACAGTTTTATATTTATATATATTTACATAATGTTTTCTGTCAGGGCAGCTTTCCTTGCACATTTACATACCATCTCTAATTTTGTGTGTGTGTGTGTGTGTGTCATTTTCCACATTCTCATAATGAAATACATACAGTACATGAAGCCTTTGTGCGGTTACCAGGCGCTCGGGTCTTATTCCGCTCTCTAATAGATCATTTATTTTCCTTTCATTGGTTTTTGACTCATCTCTGAATAACAGCGGTGACACTGGGCCTCATTTAAAATTCCAATAATATGCAATCTGTTCTATTCATACAGCAAGAGAGAGAATAAAATGAAGAAGAAGAAGAAGAAGAAGAAGAAAAAAAAAGGGGGGATGGTGCAAATGATCAGATTTTCTCACTCTTCAAAATGAGGGCTAATCTTATTGACCTGGGTCAAATTATAGGTAATGCTTAACTGAATCTTTTGACATAAAATTCACAAAATTGTTAGGTGTTTAAAGCATTTCAATAGGGTCTTGAACACTGTTGCTAGGCGACTGGAAAACGTATTACTCCCAGCATACCCTAGCTAATCTAAGGCTGAGAAGATTTTGTTAGCTAGTGCACAATCAAGGTTTTTTTTTTTTCTTTTCTAAGTAGAAAACTGTGACTGTACTGTTAGAAATGCCAATATTTACATCAGACCCTATGTAAAATGTTACTCTTTCTGAACCTCCATGAGCTCCACAATATGGAGAAACGTGGATATAATACAACTTCTATAGTGGTGAATCACACAATCATGCCATTTATCTATTTAACTATAAATAATACCAACATTTACCTCAGATCTGTCGTTAAAAAACTAAGAAAACACTTTGTATGACTAAAATCACACTCTTATTACATAAATCTAACAGTCTGCTTGAAAATGTTGTTGCTGGATAGCTGCACATAAACTAGCGCATCTCTAAGCCTGAAGATTTTCCTAGCTTGTACATTACTATGAAATCTTATGACACAAAACTGAAAATGATACCAATATTTACCTCAGATATGTGTTTACAATACTAAGAAAAAACTTTGTATGACTAAAATCATGATCTTATTACACTAACCTAAGAGTGTAGTTGAAAAAATTGTTGTTAGGCAACTGGATAGCCGCACATAAACTAGCTCATCTCTGAGACTGAAGATTTTCCTAGCTTACCATCAAGTCTTATGACACAAAACTGCAAATTATACCAATATTTACCTCAGGTATGTTGTTATAATACTAAGAAAACACTGTCTAAGACTCAAATCACATTCTTATTACACTTAGCATTGAACACAAACCTAACAGTGCTCTTGAAAACATTATTGCTAGGTAACTGGATAGCTGCACATAAATTGGCTCATCATTTAGAAAATAACACTTATGACACTTAGCATCAAACACAAACTGAACTTCCATGTGCTACACAATATGAAGAATTTTTCTGACGTTGCAAAAAACACCAAATGCTATGTATGTATGTATTTATTTATTTGTTTTAAAAAAAAATAAAATGGCCAGTTGTTAAAATACTAGAAAACACGCTCTACAAGCAAGCTAGTTAGATTATGCTAGCTAGCAAATGTTTATCAACAGCATAAATAGAGAATGACAGTGGAAGTGAGGCAAAGCATCAAGGAATTACAACATTTACCTCAGAAAATGTTCTTGAGAACACTGTTGACAGGCAATTAAAAATTATCTTGCATTTAGCATGAACTAGCTAAGCTGTGAGGCTGGAGATTTTGCTAGCTAGCATATAATCAAGTTTTTCACAGACAATATAAAGACGGTATGAAAAGTGGAAACTTTAGGAATACCAACATTTACCTCAAGTTTTTACACTTAGTGTCCAACACAAACAAACTTGTCTGGTCTCTGTATTATTTATAAACTAATATTGCTTCATGTCTCGTTAAACATCACTTCAGAAATGGTAAATAATAGAAAAACAAGTACACTTAAACACATTTTAAACACATTTGTTAACAAAGCCTCTGTAGTTCTTGCTGTTAGGTCATTTGCAGTGGCTGTGGGAGGTTCAGGCTGTTTAGTTAATAAATCTTTGGTCCCCTGAAGGCTTGAGGTGTATGAGGCATTGCGTTTGAGGTAATAGCCTCATGCTGGGCCTTATGGACAACAGAGTTAGACAGATTTTCAGTACATGAGCTTCAGAGCGTAAGTATATGCTTACTAACTGTTTAGTCAGCTTCAGTGGTATACAGCGCTCCTGCAAATTATAGAATGGACATATGGAAAAGTTGTGTGTGTGTGGACAAATGTTGGCAGCAAAAGTAAGTGAATTGTGTATTATGGATTTTGGTAATACTGGGTTGTCCTCACACATAATAACACCATTTTGGGTTTCAATCCTCTGTGTTTGCAGCTGAACCCGCCTTTTTCTTTTAGCCGGGGTTGTGGTTTGCCGGTCGATGTATTTTTCTAGAAATTCCTTAGTGAATGTTATGGGTTTGTTCAAGCATGCCACGGAAAGTTTGTGACTTCAGCTTTCAGTTTGTACAGTGAAGCTGCATTAATTAGTATTAGACGATGGTGTAAGTGGATCAGGATTGGGTTTCGGCTATTCAAGCAGAATTAAATAACTGGGCACTTAGTTAGATGATGTTTTTTGAGATCAGTGGTCCCCCAGCTCTGGACCTGGACTGAGGCCACAGTAGTTTATCACACCTGATCCTTCAGATCCATCATTCTTCCTGAGTATTCGTGGGTGTGTTGAATCTGGACTGGATGACTGATCATATCATTGAGGATGTTTTTTAAATAGTGTTTTTAGCAGCAAGGTTTTCAAAATGTACACATTCAAAATCATAATTAAACAATTAAACCTATATACTTCCATTATTTGCACTAGAGTGGAAGTGGCACTTGGGGCAATTTTTTTATTTGCAGGTTTAAGTGGGACAGTGAGAACTAGCAAAAGCTGAACCTTACTGTCCTGGTGTTTTTTTAATCATCACACGAAATTGTGTTAATTGATGTCGAGATAAAAAGGAATCACCGCCTGAAGCTAGTTTGATGTGTTTCTGTGTTCATTAAACTCTCTTAACAATGTCTATATTATATATTTATAGTGGTTGAATTTGATCTATTGTGTTTGTTTTTGGGTACAAACCGAAGAAACTGCCGGATCAGTCGAGCTTACTGGGAGGAAGGGACAAAAAACGAATAGAAACATGTCCCTTCTGTTTTATGATCAGTGTTTGCCTAAAATACAGAATAAAATATTCACATACATAATACATTGCTAAGATTTTAGGCTAAACCTAACCCTGGTAATGTAACTATGTAAAGCAGCATCAGCTATCATCATTGCTAATGTTATATTTGCTTTCAAAAGGAGAACAACATAACGTCTAAGTCATCCTGGGTTCTTTACTTCAGCTTCAGCTTCAGCTTTTACACTTCCTCTTTTTTGTTAACGTTTAGTTACTACTTCCGAAAACATGGTTCTTTTATTAACGTTTTTGATTCTGGTCTCACAAAAGGCTGTTCAGATAACACAGCTGTGTGGAAAGCACGATAAGGAAGTGTGAAAACAAGCTTTTAACTGTCTTCAGTACTCAGTCTTTAATAGCAACAATATCAATTTATATCAAATGCTTTATTCAGTAGTACTAGTTTTCCTCTATGGCAAAGTTTTTGCACTTTCTTGATTCTCGCAAGCTTTTCCCAGAGGCCCAAAGATGGAGTTTGCTCCTGTTTGGTTGTGGTCAGGTTCATCATGGAATGCCTTTGTCATGTCTCATTCCACAGTGGTGCTTAATATGAAGCTCATATGAAAGTAGACACTCAGGACCTAGACACAGTAGTTTTTCTGTAGTATTTCTGTATTTGATTCAAGTATGAAATTCAAGTATTTCATTTTTCCATAGCCTACTAGGAGCAATATATTCATAGAAAAGCTTCAAAAAACAAAAACTAGCACACAAACGTTTGTCTGTACCGCTTATCCGATCTATTCTCATTTCACGGGGAGCCTGTGCCTCAGGCATCATCAGGCATCAATGCAGGATACACCCTGGACAGAGTGCCAACCCATTACAGGAGACACACACACACACACATTTTAGAGATGCCAATCAACCTACAATGCATGTCTTTGGACTGGGGGAGGAAACTGGAATACCTGGAGGAAACCCCCAAGGCACGGGGAGAACATGCAAACTCCACACACATGGCGGAGGTGGGAATTGAACCACCAACCCTGGAGGTGTGAGGCAAAAGTGCTAACCACCGTGCCCCCACCACAAATGTTTCCATCTTCAAAGTAAATGCTGATATCTAACGGATTTCTGCTCTCTTAGATGCCCCAAGTGCTTGTTTATAAGCAGCTAAAATTTAAAGGTGTCAAAAGTCTGTGTAAGGTTATCCAACAGAGGGAAAAACACATGTCTCACACTGAAAGCCAACAGACACCTGGCTCATTTTATATCAGACTCGCCGAGATAAATTCATTCATTTGTTTATACTGATTGGGAATAGTTCCCATAAGTCCATTTCTGGCAGTGTACTGGTAAAAATGGTTAATTAAAAAAAAAAGAGGCTGGTGAGAGAAGAAATGTTTATATCTACTATAATTTAAGTGGACTAACTTGTTGTGGAACGTCCACCAAAAACCTTACATGTTAAATGAATGAGAAGGAAAATGCCACAGTTTCTAATAAATATGGACGCTACGACATGTTTGCAGTTGAGTCTCATATGGCCACGATGGCCATTATAGTTATCTTCTTCATTTTAATGACATCACTGTGGCTTTGCTGTAGTTCATATGTTAACTGTTATGCAATAGTACAAAAGGAGCAGTATTATAATTATGGTTGACGAGGTTTTTATTTTTTTCCTAACCAAAAACCAATGGTTTATTGTCATAAGGGTCCAGTGACTGATAAACAATTGGAGCAACAGGCTAAAGAGGTGTTTTTTTTTCCCATCATGATTTTTGAGGTTAATTAAATTTTCTGGGAATAACACATACTTGGCTTTTGCTCTTTGTTCTCTTTGGCCAGCAGCCCGGAAGATGCCTTGGCAAACCTTGGAGAAACTCCAAATTTAGTCAGTCATAAGGTGATTTCTGCTTTTTTATGGGAAGCTATAGCTTTTTTTCTTTTCTGCTGAAGTAAACACAAGTAGTTATGGCATGAGATGCTGCTGTTTTGGGAATGTCTTTCTTTTCTTATCCTTGGACAGAAATGAATGTATCGTTTCTCTTAAATGAGCTGCAAAATATGTGCTGCAGAAATTGCGGTGGCTTCTGCACGACATCTAAAACCGAGCATTTTCACTACATATAATTATATCGTTTGAGGGTACGCCTGTGCGGTCTCACCAACAGCGAAACTATATATTATGATGCTTTTTTGTTAGAATTGCAGAAGTTATTTGCACGCATCCAAGCCACCTAATTGTGCTGCTTCAAGCCAGTGGGATTGTGTAGTTTGTAAGTTCAGACTTGTGTACGTTCTCGCATTAGGCCTGGTGTGTGAATAAAATGAAGATGACACAAATGAGGTTTAGTAAATGGCTCGGATTCTTTTCCTAGCTTAGTGTTTCACCTGGCTGTGTGTGTGTGTGTGTGTGTGTGTGTGTGAGCGTATGTGTAAAACTGGACAGGCTTTGAGTTGCCTCACGGTCAATGGACCACCAACCAACCGCAGCCTCCTGGGTGGTCGTCATAGAAACAACGGCAAGAAGGAGGCAGTCAACAGAGGGGAGGACAAAAAGGTATGTTGATGACTCATTGTATAGTGTGTGTGTGTGTGTGCGCATGCACAAGTATTCCTTTGAGATCTTTCTTATTGACTGTTCCATGAAGGATTAAGCCAAGTTTCCCCCTGGTTGATTAGAAAAGGAGGAGGCTTTGTTTAAAGGGCTGTCATGATGAAACGGCGAGAGATAGGAGCAAATTTAGCTCTTTCCATCCATAGAGATATGACTGAACAGCAAGCAAAAGTCCTTTTTTCCATATCAAGCCTGCACTTTCTTCACTGTATTACTCCTCCTCCTCCTGTTCTTCCTCCTCCTCATAATCTTACAGCTGGTTTTCTTTTCTTCAACAGGTTGAATGTTTTTCCTTTTCGTGGGCCGGCAAAACTGACAAAACACCTGATTCCAGGCAATATTCTATTGCAGTATAATACACAGCATGCAGGAAACAGATGGGTTTCTATTTCATTAGCATGTCTGTTTTGAATGCTGATGTAATGAAATTCTCCTCCTTCCGTCTGTACTGTAGTTCCAGCATCTGCTGAATCTTCCTGAGCTCGTTTTGGTCTTTAGATGATAATTACGCTTGGAAAACTCAAAGCCAGATCGCTTTAATGTTCGTCAGTCAGTCAGCGTGAGCGTCGCTTGGGGGTTAACTTCAAGTTCTGAGTTGCTTAAAAATTATCCACTTGAAATGAAATGCTCATGGCTTTAGTCAAAAAATGATCACATAAAGCATCAGTACAGAAAACAACCATTTTATTATTATTTCTAGTGATAAACTATCACTGATTAATGATTAAGCATCACAAGATATCTGTTGTTTATCCTGACTTTTCAGACATTCCATTTATCTGTTTAATACCCCAAACATTAATAATGTTCAAAATGTAGGTCAGGAGCATCACCCCACAGTCCCAGAGAGTCAGAGCCTTTTTAGCACACCGTGTTCAGTCCATGAAGGCTTTACTAATTAGCCGAGGTTCAAAAACGAGCTCCAACTCTAAAGTGCGTCTGCCCTCGACTCCTCCGTACCCTTCATTGCTGCTTTATACTTTGTGAAGTGATCCATAGCATAATTAAGTGACTCAGAATGAAGAAGATTAGAGAAAAAGCAGCCAGCTGTTAAAGGAGATAAATTGAGATTTTGTATTCAAGGGACATTAGGGGAATGTGTTCGCTCTGCAAAATCAAGGCGCCGATACTGGCGTGTAAAAAGGTGCCGTAACTTTTGATCGACGGATCGTTATCAAGTTTGTTGTTCTTTCATTAGACTTCAAGTAATTAGATTTAAATGTTCATTTCAGTTGTGTGCAGGTTTACAATGACACACTGAGTGGAGTCATGTGACGTGTTTATTTATTTATTTATTTATTTATATTTATATATAATTTTATGGAGGGCATTGGTGGCTCAGTGGTAGGTTTCTCGCGTACCATGCAGAAGGCCCGGGTTCAATTCCCAGCCACTGGATGCAGTGCTGTTCCCAAGCCTGGAAAAATGGGAAGGTTGCTCCAGGAAGGGCATCTGGCGTAAAATCTGTGCCAAGTTGTTGTGCGGACCAGTTGGTCCACTGTGGCGACCCCGAACAGGGAGCAGCTGAAAGCAACTCTCTCATTTGTACATAATATTATTTATTATAAATTAATAAATAAAACTAGAGATTTCAAGTTTACATTTATTCTCCAGAGCAGGTGAGGTTGATTATGTTTTCAGTTGTGTGTAGAGAAATATCGTACTTTGCTGGGGTTTTTTTTGTTTTGTTACACAGCAAACAAGGTAGGATGATTAAAGTGTTAAACACTGGTTGTTGCTAGTTGTTTTTTAATAAACTGAGTTGCGTAAATCCACACAAAACTGTCATTGCACACACACACACAAACACACACATATATATACCCTAACCCTATATATATATATATATATATATATGGTTAGGGTTAGGGTTAGGTGTTTTGATCACACACACACACAAAACACACACACATATATATATATATATATATATATATATATATATATATATATATGTGTGTGTGTGTGTGTGTGTGTGTGTGTGTTTGTACGTTATTTCATTGTTATTTATTATTATTTTATTCTTTCTATCAATTTTACACTGTTTCTGATGCTTTTCTTTGATATTACTCCTCTTACTAATGTGCTAATGTGTCAGCTTTAATTTCATGAAAAAGCTACATCTCATCTCATCTCATCTTATCACATCTCACTACATCTCACATCTCAGCACGTCTCATCAGATCACATGACGTCTGACCCAGTCTCATCACATCTCAATGATCACTTCTCACAATGTCTCTCATCATATCTCATCACGTTATCGCGTCTCACCATGTCTCTCATCACATCTCATCGTGTCGCATCACATCTCTAATCACATCTCATCTCTCATCTCATCCAATCTCATCACATTTCATCTCAACGTCTTATCACTTCTCATCCCATGTCTCGCCACATCTCCTCACGTCTCATCTCATCTCATGACGTCTCATCACATCTCCTCACGTCTCATCTCATCTCATGATGATCGTGGGTTTGAATTTGCATTGTACAGTATACCTGTGTCCTGTAAATGATTACTTAACAACTAATCACTGTTATTATACTTCTATTAATTGCACATTTTGATTAATTTTACATCTACTGTTGTATTCATATCTACTACTTATCTGTTGCAATCATACCTTCACTACTGAGACGTGGATAAAGATTTCGCTGGAAAACTATGTAGTCTACTATATAGTAACTATATAGTATTCCTTTAAAATATTATCCATTCCTGTACTAGATTATATTCTTAATAAATCTCCTTGGTCAAGCTTACACGGCTTGGCTTCATCCTTCTCTCTAGTGTTTGACGTAAAATGACTTCAAATGCCTTTGTTAGAGTCTGAAACATCTGATTGTAGAATACAGAGCGTCCTCTGTTCTGACCTCGTGCAGGAGAAGCTCGAGAGCTCGGGGTGGTGTCTGTGTGTGTGTGGGAGGAAAGTCCCGTCGGATTCGGGGTATTTCCTAACCATGCCAGACCGTTCAGTACACTATCACACGGACTTTATAATCCTTGTCCTCTTTTATCCTTCTGACAAAACAGACAGGGAACTTACAGAAGGTCACTGTGCTTTAGGCATTGGATATTTAGGTCATGACTGTTCTCTTCCTGACTCAGATTCTCTGCGAATATACACGTGACTGTTCTGCACAAATGAAACGTCCAAGAAAGTCCGAGTCTGTGTCTAATTTGGTGGGAAAGGGTTCGATTTATCTTCAGGAGATTGCGGGGTTAAATCCCGCTGATGCCACAGTCATCCCTGGATGGGAGTCAAGAACGAAAACTGGGAGGAGCCTACTTTCTGTCAATCACACTATTGTACTAGCCAAATATGACTGACTGTGTATGCGGAAGAGGGAGGATAGCACTTTCATTGGAGTGTGTTACCCTACCCTGTGACGCATCATGAGCAGGCAGTTCACCAGCCCCTGTGGTGGTTAAGGCTCTGGGTTGTTGATCAGAGGATTAGTGTTCAAGCTCCAGTGTTGATTGAGTAAGGCCCTTAACCCTCCCTGCACCAGGGGCACTGTATCATAGCTGCCCTTGTGCTCTGACCCCAACTTCCTTAGCTGGGATATGCAAAAATAAGAATTACACTGTGCTGTAATGTATGTGTGGTGATAATAAAGGCTTCTTCATTTCATTTTTAGATGCCGTCTGATTGGACGAGCTGGCTGGTGGGCGGGAATTATATGACGAAACTACGGAGGGGGAAAAAGGTTTAAAATATTACAAAACACCTTTTATACCTCTGTGAACTACAGAATTATCGGCACCCTGCATGGAAACGAGTGTGTTTCAAAAGTATTGGCGCCTTACAATATTGGCAAAAATGTAGAGTGCTAACTGTGACTTTATCTTTTGTACTTTTATTGTTTCTCTAGAGTTGAGTTTATCTTTATCATGAACACTCATCATATCACTTACTGTATTCTGCAGATATCAGACTCGATGGCACTCTTTTTCTGAATATTCTTGTATCTCTGTATGTCCTGATTGTATGGAATATCTCACATTATGTCACTACGTGATTGCACACACTGTTTACCTCTTTATTTATTTTCCTTGCGCAGGTATGTAGAAATATAGCTTAAGAATTTTATTGAATCTAGGTGGCTAAGCACTTTTTATACACATGACAATAAACTTGATGCTTCTCTTTTACCTGGAAATGTGAATATAATCTAGTGTATCTTTACCAAAGATTGGAATAACCGAACTATAATTTACGTTTATGATTGAAAGGTAGACTATATTCCTTTCCAGGTACATATGAAAAATGTATGCTCGAGGGAAACGTCGCAGCAACACGGAAAGCTGTTTTTCTGATTTTTTAAGAAAACGTTTCTGAGATTGTTGAATTAAGATTTGGTTTTAAAGCTTCCCATGTAGAGAATAACAGAACTGAGCCTCTTTGTGTAATGTATAAAGTTTAATCTTGAATCAGCATACTCTTTTTGGGAAGGTAGTGCAAAACATTGATTTTCTGTCCCCACATTTGGATAAATATTTTGGTCATTATCCTGTTGAAAGGTCTAATTATGTTTACGCCTCACGGGCGAAGCAGCCAGGTGACGCCATCAATCTTCACACGTGTCTCTGGACCACCAGCCGCAAAACAGCCGACAATCCACCACAATATCTGACGGTGAGTTTAAGAGTGTTTGCTTGTATGCAATCATCATTTTTCACCAAAGGTCGTATATTAAGTCGAATGCAACAACCGGAGGCTGAGGGAAATGAAATAACTATGGATTTTTTTTCAAAGGTGAAACTTGTTGGTTTTTATTTTGTTTTCAAAGCTCTCATGAAAACTGATTCTCCAGTTTGCGGAGCGGAAAATCTGAATAAATAAGTGGATCGGTGTGTGTATGAACGCAGCTCTGCTCTTATAGCGCTCCTTTACATCCTTTAATCTGGAATAGTTTAGTCTTCGAAACATACCTGCGTTCTTTAGGTGTGTTTTTAGAGATCGCAAACTAATCTTTACGCTATCAGTATATCCAAAATCACGGCATATGAACGTTCCTTCCTCAAAGTAGAATGAATTCCATTTCCTTATAAAGATAAATATATCTATATGTTTGTCATTGTCTTAGATTTAAAGTTGCACTGTTGAAAAATCTGGTTTAAAGTGAACACAGAACTCCACACATGTACAAGAAATAAAATTAGATACACAATTCCTGTATATCTTATACAACTTCCTGTATATCTTCAGTGACAGATGTCTCGTCCAATCAGAGGTAAGAATTCCATCCACATCCTATACCTACCTTTTCCAGTTTGTCTGAATTGTCCTTGTGTTTTCAGATTTGTTATTGTGTTTTTGGATTTGTTATTTTGTTTTGCACTTCTCGGCCGCTGTAACATATAGAGGCAATCTGTCACCGTATCGTATGCTTTTATTCTGTTAAGTGTTGTATGCTTTCATATCATTTCCACTTATTGCTTTGTTATTGGATTTTCCAGAGAAATGCAGCGAGTTCCTTTTTTTTTTTTTTTTTTTTTTTTTACATCAAAGTTGTCCACTTTGAAAAATCTTCTCTCACAAGCAATAAACAGCAAGAGATATATACGACTGGAAGCCAGACTCCTGCATCATAACCTTTTGTTACCCTTTTGGCTCTTTCCCAAGCCATGCAGTAACCGATGATGAATATTTACAGATGCTGTCTAAAGGTGATGAATATTTATAGAGCGCTCGTTCCTGCTTGGCAATCCGAGCTCTAGATTAGACTGTGGTATGCAAACACACAGAGGCAGAGCTGGCCAACAAGCTGCTTACCTGCAGACGGAAACTCGAGGACTCGGAGAATAAATTGGCCCGGAGACATCAGATAAAAGCGTGATGAACATATTTTCCTGCAATTTCTTTAATAATGTATTGTTTGGGGATGAGACTAAAAGGCTAACAAAATAATATCCAAGGCTCTCATATGCTTCCTTTGTAATAAACCCTGTCTAATATGAAAGGACAAAATAATAATAATAATAATAATAATAATAATAATAATAATAATAATATGAACACAACAGAACCATTTTAATGGTAAATGTTTGTTCTTATTTGTAGGGACTTTCCTCCTGTTTATTGATTATAAATCAAAGCTCTGGCTCAATATCTAAATCCTGACACTGGAGACTCCTTCAAGAAATTCTCTGTACAGAAAACTTCACTTTGTTACTATAGAAACAACAACAACATACCAGAACGTTAAACCTTCCAGCACATGATGCTACTGTCAAATCTGCTGTTAGACAAAATTAACCATCGGCTCCTTCGCCAATAAACTCACAGACGCTCCACAGCGTTAAATGTAACTACAAATGGATAAAAAGTATGACGTTATTTAACGAATCAATCAAAAATACTCTAGAAGCAGAATAAAACACTTTAGGACATTTGGTTATTGATTAATTTCCTATAACATCATGTTCCCTTGTGTTGTACTCCTTACTTATCATTGGGAGAATAATAGCAGTAACGTCTAAACGACAAATTGTTGTTTTTGTTTCCTTGACCCCTTTAGACTTATGAGACATTTTTAGTCAGTATAATCAAACCAATGATTTTATCTCTGTGAGTCTGATCTAAAACGAGTCTGTTGGCTTTCAGTGTGTTTTAGACGTGTGTGTTTTTCCCTCTGATGGAGAACCTTACACAGAATTTTACTGGCTGAAGATCAAATCTGAGCTGCATTTTAGATGAACAAACACTTGGAGCATCTCAGAGAGCAGAAATGGGTTTGATATCAACATTTACTTTGAAGATACAAACAACTGTATGCTAGTTTTTGTTTTTTTGGAACTTTTCTATGAATATATTGACCCTAGTAGGCTAGATAAAAACAGTAATACTTATGAAACACTACAAATTCTTAAAGCTCTGAGGGTCTACTTTGATATGAGCTTCATATTAACATCACTGTGGAGTGAAACATGACAAAGACGTTCAATGCTGAAAATACACACAACCGAACAGGAGCAAACTCCAATTTTGTGGCCTTTGGATAAAGAGTTAAGATATCAAATGCTTGCTCCTGTGGAAGTCTGTAGTATTGGAATGAAATTCTAACGTAAGGTAGCCTTACTTATCGCTCTGGATAAGGGCGTTTGCCAAATGCCAGAAATGCCTTTGCTTAAGGTCACTTTGGATTAAAGCATCTGCTACATGATTAAACATAAATGTAATGTAAAGGGGGCACGGTGGCTTCGTGGTTAGCATGTTTGCCTCACACCTCCCGGGTTGGGGGTTCAGTCCCCGCCTCTGCCTTGTGTGTGGAGTTTGCATGTTCTCCCTGTGCCTCGGGGGTTTCCTCCGGGTACTCCGGTTTCCTCCCCCGGTCCAAAGACATGCATTGTAGGTTGATTGGCATCTCTAAATTGTCTGTAGTGTGTGATTGCGTGAGTGAATGAGAGAGTGTGTGTGCCCTGCGATGGGTTGGCACTCCGTCCAGGGTGTATCCTGCCTTGATGCTCAATGACGCCTGAGATAGGCACAGGCTCCCCGTGACCCGAGAATAGATCAGATAAGCGTTAGACAATGAATGAATGTAATGTGAATGTGGTAATGCCCAATCATTATTTTGGTTCGTAAGCTATGTTTTAGAATGTCCGTTCCGAATAGTTGTCTTTTCTCGACGATAAAATTCAATCATCCTCCTTAATATTTTTAGTTTCACCCTTGCAGTGTGACTAAACTGATGTTCCTGTAATGCTTCAGTGTTTGGGAACTGATGCTGATGACAGATGGAGGGCCACAGCTGTTTTTCCCTCCCGCCTTCAGACACACACACACACACACACACACACACACACACACTCGGCTATCCTGAAGCAAACATTCATACAATGGCCAAAGGGGATCAACTATGAGGCCGTATGTCTGGGACCTAAAGATATCTTGCATGATATAACCACAGAGAGAGAGAGAGAGAGAGAGAGAGTGAGTGTGTGTGTGTGTGTGTGTGTGTGTGTGTGTGTGTGTGTGTGTGTGACAGAGAGAGAGAGAGTGTGCTGTCAATTTTCAGTAATATCTAAAAATAAATGGTTTCATCTTTGTGTAGGTAAAATAATGAGAATAATAATTGGTTAAATTATACAGCATGCTCAATGAGTGAAGGTTTACATTCTGCAGCCATTACTCATAATCTTAATCTTAGTACATTCACTCTGCATTTCTATTATATCCTCCATTTTTTTTCTTTACAATTTTTTTTGGAGCTCTAGCGTCTGTTTGAGTTTCCCTCATCGTCTGCTCCATTCATCACTCAGGCTCTGCATCAAGACTGTTCTCTGTTCCTGCTCCTTCTCCAGAGGGTGGAAAGAACTTCCCCTAAACGTCCGAACATCTGAATCACTGGCTGTCTTCACCCGACGTCCAAAAACCAGCCTTTTCCTGAAGATCTTAAACGAGCACTTAACACGAATATGTGTATCTGTATTACCTTTCCAGAGTTTTTTTCAGACTGATGGTAAACTTGTGACCCAGTATCAGAATGTGTCTTTAGAACACTTCTGTATTAAAAGCGGGATAAAAGATAAATTGATTGATTTTTTTTTTAAATTTAATTTTAATTAATTTAATTTAATTTTATTTTTTGTTGATTCATTTTCCTCTAACATTCTGACTCACACAGTAGAATTTATTTATTTATTTACTGATTTATTTATTTATTTATTGATTGATTGATTGACTGATTGATATTTATTGATTGATTGATTGGCCATTTTTGGAAGGAATCTCCAGTATCAGTGCTTTATAACTGATGTAAAGCTGTAACCTTTCACTGTTTCGCTGTAACAAGACGAGATGCGTTAAAAAAATCTGGTAAAAGAATCATTGTTTGTAACATAATCAGTAACAGGAACTCCATTACCAATTTTATAAATGCATAAAAGGTATGATTTTATTTTTAATTAGGAATAAGGAATAAACCACTTCAGGGTGTGCCGTTATAGGAAAATAACCAATAACACACCTCAAGTGTTTAACTCCTTATGTAATAAAGAATGAAGTTTTGAGTAATATGTAAAAGCGAATATATAAACGCTATGGTAAACGAGGAACATTAGCTTACAGAATGCTCCAGGAATAGCCGAGACTGGCTTTTATCAACAGGCAGCGATATGATCGAGGTCTTAGGAGCAGGAGGAGAGGCTGCTGCTTGTCATCTTGCACTAAATTGGATTTCAGGCCGCAAACAAACAGCCGTTTATTTGGATGAGCGCTGGCGTGAGGAGAGCAAACAAAGGCAGCCGCTAATTAACGTCGATATCAATCGATCTCGCCGACGATGCTCACAAACCTCAAGGTTGACATGTGACATGTGCATCATCCACTTCAGAAGAACAAAAATGATTGGAAACGCTCGTGGGTTTCCTGTTAGAGGATCCATCTCTGAGCTGAAGAGTGTCTGCAGAGTGTCAGGCAGAGTCCAGAGCTCACAGCTGGAGAACACTGTCCAGACACAGGAGACAGGAAAGATACATGGCCTGGATCCCCAAGCTGACTAGGTAGGGCACTGACTAATGGCTTTTTATTCCTTATGCAGTACAGTACACTTTAAAACAGCCGTATCAGATTCAGCACTAGATTCATGTTATTGTGGAAAAACAACTCAGGGACACACCCATGCGTGGACACCGGATGACCACTAGGGGAGCTGTGACCCTCTGGAGTGTATGAGTTAATGGCTCATCAAGAAATATCAGAATCAATTCTATGGACTTGTCTCTCAAGAAGAAAGATCTCACCCAAGGATAATGCTTTTGTAGATTTTAATAATAATGCTAATCAGAATCACGCAAAAAAAAGAAGAGGAAAACGACATGCCTCACAATCTTCTTAGAGATCCCTGAAGTAATATTTTCACCCACAGGTCATTTTATCAGGCTCATGAGACACTAATCCTCCATTCACTCTTCTAGTCCTTTAATTTTTTTCATCCCAGTAATCTGCTTGTAAGCCATGTACAAAAGCTCTGCGAAAGCCGAGAGCCAAATCTCGCAGGCCACATGAGCTCTCGGCACATTTCCTGCTTGTCAGTCTGCGTTTCCTGGTGATATGTGAAACATACTGAGGCAGTCGATTGCTCAAGGACCTTCCTGCATCGTTGTTGTCTGTGTGTTCTTGCACAATGTGTGAAAGTGTATGCTGTGCATGTGCTATTAATAAATCCATCTTTGTGTGCACAATGTCCTTACCTCAGAGACGGTGGCTTCCCCATGCTTTCTCACTCCTTAGTTCTTTCCTGGCCTTTTCTGCACCCAGTAGGAGCCTTTTTTACTCCAAAAGGGCCTAGTGTTGGGCCTGGCAGGGCGCCAGGATGCTGAAAATCACAGGCCCGCGCCCTTGCTTTTGTTCTCCACAGTTGACTGATGCTGGCGGCCTTTAGCGCACTCGGAGAGCACAGCGTGAGACGTACCGGACTGCCGTGGCGCGGAAGCTCGACTTGGCAAAGATAACAGTGTGAGGGAGAACCGCCACGACATTTACAGAGAACAACGGCTTGCAGCAGGTGACAGGCTGCCCTTTGAAAGCTGATCCAGAATCAGCTTTTTCACGCCTGTCACTTCAATTAGCTCTGTAAGTGGGAGAGTAAAGCTGCCTCGGATCAGTGTAATGGAACAGAAAACTGACTGTTTGTCATTCTATCACTGGTCTTTGAAACAGAACTGAAGGGAGAATTGGAGTAAATATGGACTGATCTTGGAACAGTTTTGACCTGACATTTAATACTAGAGGTGAACCACATACACTGGTCTGAGATCAGCCATCACAGCACATTCGGCCTCGCCAGGAGGGGAGAGTGAACGAGGAAAGATCGGATCTGTTCTTTTATTAGACTCCTGGGGCTCAGGGACAATAACTGTAGCTTTATTTGACATAAGCCCTTTCAGGCCTGGTAGAACTGGGTTATATTAAAAAACTCATTTTGCTGTGTTTTTGCTGAGGGTGTCGTCTAGACTCGGGCTAAAATGACTGGAGGAAAGAAGGTTTCTCCTGTGAGGATTTATTCATTTAAGAACTAGGCAGAAAATACTAGTTAAATAATAATAGACTAGTAATAGTAGTGTATTAGCAGGTGTGTGTGTGTGTGTGTATATGTGTGTGTGTTGTAAGCTTGCATCGATGCTAAATTTAATTTTAGTCATATGGTGTCTTTTCATGGCAGCTCACCACCATATCTGAGGTAAATGTTGATCTTCTGGACATTTTTGCCTTATTTCTAGTCAACATAAAAACTTTCCTGCTACGTGCTAGATAGATATATCCTTAGCCTCAATCATAAGCTAGTTTATGCTAAGCATCGGTATTTCCCAGTTGCCTAGCGACGGTGTTCATACAACTGTAACAACACGATTGATAAATGGCTCATGAGTTCACACTCACATGACAAAAACACACTGTGAGAGCATGCTAACATGTTCACGCTAGCATTGGCTAGCATTGGTACTAGCAAGCAGACAGGGAAAGTACTTAAGGAAACGTACTCTGTGTATAGTTTTAGAGGATTTGTACTTCGAGTATCATTGAATTTTAATACTTACACAGTTAACAATTCCTTTAAAATACCCCAAACGTTTTGAACTTTTATATATTTATTACAAACTTTTTGACTTCAATTATATCTTTTTGTTCAACAGGATATTGTCTTATTCCACAGCCCGAATTTTATTTATTTATTTATTGTAAGATATTTGTAATAATTGTCACAAAAAATGATTTGGATTTTCTTTCAAATTGTTACGTTATATCATTCGTAAAAATACTTTTTCCAGACCATGTTGAAAAAAAACAAAACTTTTAATTTCAGCCAAATCCTTTATTTCTTTTCTATGACTGACCCAAGTAAAGCAAACTGAAGCTCTAAGTAGTACTTTAACAATATTTAACCACATTCCTTAAGCTTCAGTGACCTCCACATGCCTTCCACTAAAAACCATGTTTAAATTTTACTGCATTGACTCTTTGAATGTCCTCTGTAGCCATTAAAGGTACATTAAATTTTTCTTTCCACTCAGTCAGAGAATGAAAGGAATGAGGAAGACTGACCACTAAATACAGAGT
>JAUCMX010000025.1:14501516-14526516 GCA_033459395.1 Hemibagrus guttatus | reverse complement strand
TACACGCAGGGCTGAATCATACAAAGCCAGGAAAAAGACCTTCATCAGTGAAAAGCAAAGAAGAGCCAGGCTGAAGTTTGCAAAAGACCACAGGAATTGGACTATGGTCCAATATGGAGGCGGGTCAGTGATGATCTGGGGGTGCTTCAGCAAGGCTGGAGTTGGACAGATTTGTCTTTGTGAAGGCGAATGAATCAAGCCAAGTACAGGGTTGTTCTAGAAGAACATTTGCTTCCTTCTGCTAAGACAATGTTCCCCAACTCAGAGGATTGGATTTTCCAACAGGACAATGCGCCATGCCGTACAGCCAGAGCGATCAGAGTCTGGATGGAGGATCACCAGATCAAGACCCTGTCATGGCCAGCCCAATCTCCAGATTTGAACCCTACTGAAAACCTCTGGAATGTCATCAAGAGGAAGATGGATGTCACAAAACCATCAAGCAAAGCTGAGCTGTTTGCTTTTTTGCTATAAAGTTACCCAACAGCAATGTGACAAACTGGTGGAGAGCCTGACAAAATGCATGAAAGCTGTCATTGCAAATCGGGTTATTCCACCGAATACTGATCTCTTCATGTTATTTAGCCAAAAACATTAACACAATCTGTTTACAAATTATTTGCATTTTGTTTTATTTGAGTTATTAAAGCTCTGCAAATCCTGCATGATCTTGGGTTATTTTGATGTGTTGTCATTTCCTTTAAATATACACTCTAAATAACAATAATTATATTTTGAATTTAGGAGAAATACCGTCAGCAGTTCACAAAAAATGAAACAAAACTGTTCATCTCACCAATACATGCAGCTGTAAGAAAAAAACACAAGAAACTGATTATTTTGCAGTGGTCTGTTATTTTTCCCCCAGAGCTTTATATATATATATATATTGGGTGTATGACTGTGTACAGGTGTGTGTGATTGTGTACAGGTGTGTGTGAGGTATGTATGTGATTGTGTACAGGTGTGTGTGAGGTATGTATGTGATTGTGTACAGGTGTGTGTGAGATGTGTGTGTGTGACTGTGTACAGGTGTGTATGAGGTGTGTGTCTGTGACTGTGTACAGGTGTGTGTGAATGTGTACAGGTGTGTGTGAAGTATGTATGTGATTGTGTACAGGTGTGTGTGAGGTATGTATGTGATTGTGTACAGGTGTGTGTGAGATGTGTGTGTGTGACTGTGTACAGCTGTGTGTGAGGTGTGTGTCTGTGACTGTGTACAGGTGTGTGTGAATGTGTACAGGTGTGTGTGAGGTATGTGTGTGATTGTGTACAGGTGTGTGATCGTGTACAAGTGTGTGCGAGATAATTGTGTGATTGTGTACAGGTGTGTGTGAGATGTGTGTGTGACTGTTTACAGGTGTATGTGAGGTGTGTGTGTGACTGTGTACAGGTGTGTGTGATTGTGTGTACGGGTGTGTGTGATTGTGTGTACAGATGTGTGTGAGGTATGTGTGTGATTGTGTACAGATGTGTGTGAGATGTGTGTGTGACTGTGTACAGCTGTGTGTGAGGTGTGTGTCTGTGACTGTGTACAGGTGTGTGTGAGGTATGTGTGTGATTGTGTACAGATGTGTGTGAGATGTGTGTGTGACTGTGTACAGCTATGTGTGAGGTGTGTGTCTGTGACTGTGTACAGGTGTGTGTGAGGTATGTGTGTGATTGTGTACAGATGTGTGTGTGAGATGTGTGTGTGACTGTGTACAGCTGTGTGTGAGGTGTGTGTCTGTGACTGTGTACAGGTGTGTGTGAGGTATGTGTGTGATTGTGTACAGATGTGTGTGAGATGTGTGTGTGACTGTGTACAGCTGTGTGTGAGGTGTGTGTCTGTGACTGTGTACAGGTGTGTGTGAGGTATGTGTGTGATTGTGTACAGATGTGTGTGTGAGATGTGTGTGTGACTGTGTACAGCTGTGTGTGAGGTGTGTGTCTGTGACTGTGTACAGGTGTGTGTGAGGTATGTGTGTGATTGTGTACAGATGTGTGTGTGAGATGTGTGTGTGACTGTGTACAGCTGTGTGTGAGGTGTGTGTCTGTGTACAGGTGTGTGTGAGGTATGTGTGTGATTGTGTACAGATGTGTGTGAGATGTGTGTGTGACTGTGTACAGGTGTGTGTGACTGTGTACAGGTGTGTGTGTGACTGCGTGTACAGGTGTGTGTGAGGTATGTATGTGATTGTGTACAGGTGTGTGAGGTATGTGTGTGATTGTGTACAGGTGTGTGTGAGGTGTGTGTGTGTGCGTGACTGTGTACAGGTGTGTGTGATTGTGTAAATGTAGATTTAAAGCTTAACACACAACTCACTCATTCAGGGTTTATTTTTCTGGTGAAGCGTAAGGAAAGAGCTTCTGAAAGGAAGCCTCCTGACCCGTGCTCACTCGCTGGAATTGCATTGCTCAGCTCCCGTAGTCATGGAGCTGGTTTACACAGACTCAGAGTCTCCTCTGCGGTTTATGACCACGGCCATCACTAAAGTCTGTTTGTTTCCATTTAATGACATGGCTGCATGGTATCACCGAACCTCCCATCATCTGCTCTCACACAAATATGATGTGCAAATAATATCAGCCTTGTGCCTTTTACTGAAAAGAGCCTCTTGTACTAAGTGAAGAGGCCAGAAGCCGGGTGGGGGGGTGGGGGGGGGGCATTGTTCGGCCACATGATGATAAAACTCCTTAGATTACACTGGTGGGGTTTTTTTTTCTGGTCTGTTATGTTATTTTTTTTCCTACAGTTGTTTTGTGCAAATATAAAGTCCACTTTATTTTTTACAAGCTTCCTCAGTGTGAGATTACAATAATAATAATAATAATAATAATAGAAGAAGTTGCTTTCAGCTGCTCCCTGTTCGGGGTCGTCATAGCGGACCAACTGGTCCGCACAACAACTTGGCAAATGTTTTACGCCAGATGCCCTTCCTGACACAACCCTCCCATTTTCCCGGGCTTGGGACCGGCACTGCATCCAGTGGCTGGGAATTGAACCCGGGCCTTCCGCATGATAGGCGAGAAACCTACCACTGAGCCACCCATGCCCACATCATCATCATCATCATCATCATAATAATAATAATAATAATAATAATAATAATAATAATAATAATAATAATAATAATAATAATAATAATAATAATAATACTTATGGATCAAAATCTCACAAACATATTATTCTTAAAATAAATATTCATCTAAAATATCATAAAATGTTCACACTTATGCAACTAGATAATTTTAAGATTTATTTATTTGTCCTTTTTTTAAAAAAAAAAAAAAAAAAAGAAAAAGAATTTCACAAAAACAGGTTTTTGCGAAATTCTTTAAAAAAATATTTGTAATTTTAAAAAAAAAACATTTTTTACTGAGGTGTGCAAACTTTTTAGATCCATATATTCTGTGTATTCATCTACATACAGTATATGAATCAAGGATTTGAATTTTTTTCTGACTTTTTCGTCTCTTAAAAATAAATTTTAAGGCTATACAGGACTCTTTAACACTATAAAATCACTTTTTTCCCCATTAGCTGCAGTGTTTTTTCACTTGACAGCTCTTGCATTAAAATGAAATAATCACACGCCTCATATTCATTATACTCATCCTATTGAACTGAATTATGTATCATTTTAAAAATATGTCCTTAATCATATGTGCTCACTTTTACATACTGTATGCACCGCTGTAGGAATCTTTAGCTAAAGTTTTAAAGCCCTGTCAGTCATCTTAGCATTAAGATTGTTTATTTATTTATTTATTTATTGTTCAGTTTACTCTTGTTTTTTTTTTAAACCTCTGCATCACAGTAGCACACTGACAGTGAAGAGCACTCTGCCCCCTTCCGCATACACAGAGTCACCGATTAGCCGGAGAGCACAGAGAGGATCTCTGGACAATGCTTTGCTGTTAGACAAAAACTTCTCCACTGTCATTTGCATGAGCTATCGTATCATCAGCCTGCTGTAGTGTACATCACTTGCATAGATACACAATACAATCTATCTGCTTAATAATGTTCCGTTGTCCTGCACTTCCTGTTTTTCGGCATCTTTGCGATTCTGATCTGCGTCCACAAATCTGCACGACCTGTGGTCAAGTGAGCGGCAAGTGAGCCGTTCCTCCATGACTATTATTTTAAGTTTGAAAAATGCTACCTGCCCCCCTACCCCCTACCCCCTACCCTCCTACCCCCCTTTTTTATTCCCCCTCTTCCTTTTTTCCACATTTTTCTACATGCCAAAACTCTACAGGATATCTAAGACATGTCCTGGAAAAGTCATTTCCCCGAATGCACTATATAACCCTTCAGCTTGTCTTCTGTGTTGTATTTGCAATAGCTAGATGGACGACTAGCCAGAAAAAAGGGGTCTCTCCACGAGCTGGACCATCTGCTGTGTTCTCTAGTAGATGAAAATCTACTAAAAAAAAAAAAAAGACTCAATGAATCACGTTCATATGGAAAGAGAGACTCAGATGCTTCGTTCTTCACGGTATTTAGTCACACAGCATGTTTGAAGCTGGAAGTCTGAGGTCATGTTTAGTCTTGGGTATAGTTTGAAATCTAGTGACATGGTCACCAGGGATGAGTGTTTTGTGTGTCCGAAAAGAAGAAAAAATTTTTTAAAAGCGTGTCCAAATAGCAGCCATGTGAGAGGACTGCAAGATGTACAGTACATACAGTTCATATTTGTGTGTGTGTGTGTGTGTGTTAGACACTTGTGGTGGTTTGTGGTTGGCTGAAGCAATGTTGAGGCGGTCAACACACCCGGCAGTGACGCAGCATGACAAACTGCCCCGAACCAAACAGCGACACAATGTCGAGCCTCAGAAAAAATCGAAACCATTTTAAAGCAGTTTGAGTTGAAGAATTAAGCAGTCCATGCCATGCTGCTATTGTTATGGTGTTATAGGAAAGGGACGTTTTCCCACTCTGTCAGGTAAAGACGTGTGAAGTTTTGATGAAGAAACTGGCAGAGAAATTTAAGCGGTGTACAGGAGCGTGAGGTCGAGGTCAAATCAGCAGACAGCGAGAAAAGAGGAAGTGAAGAATAACAGGAGAAAGCATGACTCAGTGAGATCAGACACACAGAGCAGTACTACACTGACTGAGGTTTTTTATATAGGGTGTGTGTGATGGTGTACAGGTGTGTGTGTGTGTGTGTGTGTGTGGTGTGTGTGTGATTGTGTACAGGTGTGTGATTGTGTGTATGATTGTGTAAAGGTGTGTGTGATTGTGTGTATGATTGTGTACAGGTGTGTGTGATTGTGTGTATGATTGTGTACAGGTGTGTGTAATTGTGTGTGTGATTGTGTACAGGTGTGTGTGATGGTGTACAGGTGTGTGTGTGATTGTGTACAGGTGTGTGTGATTGTGTACAGGTGTGTGTGGTGTGTGTGTGATTGTGTACAGGGGTGTATGATTGTGTGTATGATTGTGTACAGGAGTGTATGATTGTGTGTATGATTGTGTACAGGTGTGTATGATTGTGTGTATGATTGTGTACAGGTGTGTGTAATTGTGTGTGTGATTGTGTACAGGTGTGTGTGTGATTGTGTACAGGTGTGTGTGATTGTGTACAGGTGTGTGTGGTGTGTGTGTGATTGTGTACAGGTGTGTATGATTGTGTGTATGATTGTGTACAGGTGTGTGTGATTGTGTGTGTGATTGTGTACAGGTGTGTGTAATTGTGTGTGTGATTGTGTGTATGATTGTGTACAGGTGTGTGTAATTGTGTGTATGATTGTGTACAGGTGTGTGTTATGGTGTACAGGCATCTGTGATTGTGTACAGGTGTGTGTGATTGTGTACAGGTGTGTGTTGTGTTTTCAGGTGTGTGTCTGTACAGGGGTGTGTGATTGTGTTAGTGTGTGTGTGTTGTGTAAGTGGGTGTGTGATGTGTGGTGTGTGTCGTGTGTGTGATTGTGTAAGGTTTGTGTGTGTGTGGTGTGTGTGTGATTGTGTACAGGTGTGTGTGATTGTGTGTATGATTGTGTACAGGTGTGTGTGATTGTGTGTATGATTGTGTACAGGTGTGTGATTGTGTGTATGATTGTGTACAGGTGTGTGTGATTGTGTGTATGATTGTGTACAGGTGTGTGATTGTGTGTATGATTGTGTACAGGTGTGTGATTGTGTGTATGATTGTGTACAGGTGTGTGTGATTGTGTACATGTGTATGAGAAATTCCTTTACTTATTAAAGAACCACACGTTATACTTTTTATCCATTTACAGTTACATAAAACATTGCGGAGGATGTCGAACAGCAGCTCGCCTGGACGCGTTATCACACATTACAGCAGCGATAAACAATCCTTCTCTCACCAGCTGCTCTTTAACTTTCCTGAGACAAAAAACCCACAAATACAGAAGCAGAAGGCGTAACTGCAGCCTTTGTGTAAATGTTAGTAAGCTGACACTGGAGACTCCTTCCATAAACATTAACTCAACATCTCCTCATGGAAAACTCACCATTTGTTTCGCTGTTACTTTTACTTTAAAACCCGTGAATTGCCTTGTGGCTGATGTTACTGAAAATAAATCAACACTTTCTGATTAATCAGGTTTAAGAATCTACCTGCGCCATGGTATAATGACGTGTATTTAATATTTCTTGTCTTATTTGTGTCCACATTTGGATCACGCTGGACATGCTGGTGTTTGTTCACTTGTACGAACTTGTGTGTTGTGTTTCTGTGCTTTAAACGACTTCCTGATTTTTTTTTTTGTCCTTCTCTTCTTTGCATATTAACAATGCTCTCTCTGTGGACGTACACCCACGCCTATCTGTGGTCTGATGAGTTGATGAATGCATTTATTTATTTATATATATATTTATTTATTGCTATTAAAAGGTCTTTTGAATCAGACAGTGACAGAGAAGCGAGCCATCCCGGTGCTGCTGTCACTCAGCAGGCCGTCCTGTCTGTACATACGCTGAGCGTTGAACACACTCATTATGACATTCCCATAGTTACTGAGAGCTGTCTGATCTGCTCTCTATTTAAGTCATGCCAGTTCCAGTGGTTTGTCAGATAACCGAATCATAACCCTGACACGCATGAGTGCTTTAAAACGCGCAGGGCATGGATATTTTTTTTAGCTGCGGTCACAGGACTGCTGGCGTACACAGGTCTAGTTCCTGTTCCTCATGTCAGAGTCTCCCATCTGTTTCCTAACAGCACACACACACACACACACACACACACACACACACATGTCTAATCTACTTTCAAATCTCTTTCGCCACTGCCATACCATTTCAGTGGCTGTTTCACTATTAGGCAACATCATCACTTTCTATTTCGGAGCTTTTGGACAGTTCGTCCACTCAGCATGCCAGATAGATGACCCGTGCCTTCAATTATGCTGTTTGCTGATCTTAATCTTACGATTCCTAGCCTTTGGAAAATGCATATTGTTAGAATTTATTTCAGTCGTTAGCAAACTGTTTATTTTCAGCAGGCATTAAAACAATAAATATTATAAAACAGTTCTGTATTTATCCGTTGTTTCTTTTGTTTATGGGGCGGCTAAAATTAATAAGCAATCTTAAATTACCCAGAGGACTTTAAGCAATTTCTGGGTAGCTAGTAGCATGAGAATATGATTAATGTTTGCTGTTAGCGCCTGATGTACTGCTAATATGGATTAACAAATGTTTAGTTTTTATTTTGGTTTGTTTCGTTTTAAATAGCGAGACAGTGATGTAAATTAAAGTCGACATTAGGGCTGAAGGAATCAGCAGGATTTTTCCAGAAGCTGCAGTTTAAGAATATTTTGATCAACCAGAATGTATTTTGCAGATGCTGATTCCATTTTCATCCCAATTTTTATGCAAATGGAATAAATTTCCATTGTACAAGCAGAGAAACCAGCATGTACACCAGTATACTTGGACTTCTAGGTTGACTCTGTATATCTGTAGTGGTGGGTTTTATTTTCATATTTATATTGATAAATATTTGATTTCTAGAATCAACTGATAATCAGATAATATTTTAGTGTTTTTAAAATGTATTGTATGAAAAAATTGTATGCAAACAGAAAAAATAAATAAATAAAAATAAAACAAAACATGTTTTTTCTTGTTTCCATTTGCAGTTGGAAATAAAAAAAAGCAAATAAATATAAAATTATTATAAATTATTTATTTATTAAAATATCTGGGCTGATATTTTATTTTTGATTTTTTTTTTTCTTTTTACATTTTGTTTACCTGTACACAATCACACACACAATCACACACACACACACAATCACACACACACACCTGTACACAATCACACACATTGGTCATTTGGGCAACTAAGTGTGTCATCTGATCACATGGTGGTCCATCACCAACTTCCCCACAACTCGTCATTCCTATATAAACACCAGCATCTTTTCATATCTAGTTTTATTGTTTTAATCATACAAGAAAACAGGGAGGAATTCCAGATCTACAAGTGCAAATGAAACAAATGATTTAGTTCATAGGGGAAAGAATAAAAAAACAAATAGTGAGAGTCAGAGTGAGAGATTTTTTTTTTTCTTTACAGTAACAGACATATGTTTTGGATCCTGTTGCTATGTTAACAGTTGATTTCATGTGAGCTAAAACCGTTTACATCAAACACAGGAAACTGATGCTCTGGTTATCGAAAACAAGACCATGAGACAGTGACGATCACCACTCGGAAAAAGATGTCCAGTGGGAGAGATTAGAAAAGGACAACGACCGGGAAAGCAGTCAGTGGGATGTTAAGATGAAATGGCAGTGAGTTTAAAAGAGGAGCAACGTCCTCCATGTCCTCCTCCATGTCCTCCTTCATGTCCTCCTTCCTGTCAGGCAACAGGTCTCCACATTCCAGTCACATTTCTTCTCAAACAGGTAACATTACCCTCCCTGCACATGCCTGGACAAAGCAAACTTCCTACTTCCGGACATTCCTGTGTGCATGCGTTACGAGAACACGAGTGTATTTTTACCTTGCGTTCTTTTTCGCTCTTTTTTTTAACCTTGCACGAATTGTTTAACCTTAATAACCAGGCTGTCGGCACTTTTTTTCCCCACTAATCATTAAACACACTATTTATTTATGCTAATCTATCAGGGCTGATATTATCACACATCTAAAAGGCCCACTCTGGGGAAAAAAACAGGTTTTGAGCTGCACCAGGGACACTCAATAGTGCGTTATCCTCTTCAGTACATCGTAAATACTATGTAGTATGCATCATTTGTCTAAAAGGTGGATGTGGTTTACCTTTAAGGCATGGGGACAGGTTAACACACTAAACACATCACCCATGAGTCTCAGTTTATCCTGTCGGTTGTAGGTCTCCAAAAGTGGGAACCCCAAATTTCAGGTACAGGAATTTTAAAGGTGCATACTACTTCCTTAGATGAATGATACGTGCTACAAGTCCAAATCATACACTCTTGTGGGTATACAACCCCAATGACAGGCGATAGTACCTTTTATTTTCTTTTTTTTTTTCTTTGTACCAAACTGTAGTGAGGCTTGCCACCGGGGTGGTAGAATGAAGGGTACGTCTTTCATGCATCATTCACAGTTAAGGAACATAATTGGACCTTGAGGACAACTGATGAATGTTTACTCTCAAACCTGATTAAAATGCACCATGTGCACTTTTCCAGGTAAAAGATCCATACTAAAGGTACAAGATGGACCCTTGATGTTACCACACAACTCCAGTGACAAGAAAAAGCACAGTTTGGTAGCTCTGAGAGTAGCCTAGACGTACAGCTGTGCTATAAACTGGTGGAAATAGGTGCGGTTTCCAACAACAAAAAGGAAAAAAAAAGAAGAAAGAATCAGGTCCACCTCGCCTCACCCTCTGCAAAACACATACTCGGTGTAACTGGTCCAGATTTTGTCCTCATTGGGGTCGCTGCTGGTGTACGCACACGTCCCTGTGGAGTTGCACGCCACCATGTGGAAGCCCACCTCGGCCAGCCGGTCGAACGCCTGCTCCAGAAAGTTGTACTTGAGGTAATAGCGGGACGTGTACCTCTCCGGGGGTCGGTCGGGGTCCCTGCTCTCGTTCAGCGTGTCGCCGAACACCTCTTTGGCGAGTGAGGTTTTGCCGCACACGGTAATCCGAGCCACTCGGCGGAACTTGGCGTCGTTCTGGATGTCGCGTCCGATCGTGTACGAGCCGCGGTAGCCGACGGTGATGTAGCCGGTTTTGCGCGCTTCCAGAGACGGAGAGCGCGGCCCGATTGCGCCGCCGCTGCTGCCGCCGCCACTGGCGAGAGCGCACGACCCTGCTGCTTCCTCCGGGTCACTGTGAAACGCCTCATCCCCGATCGAGTTCTCCTTACTGACCTGAGGAGGCCGGAGACGACGTGCCAGGTCGGGCAGCTGGAAAAACTCAGCCTCTTTCTGCAAACTCGCTCGCTCTTTGAAGTATTCGGGCAGCGCCAGGTTCTTGTCGCGCAGGTAGTCCAGGATGTAACGGAACAGAAATCCGTCCCGGTCTATAAAGTATCGCCCTTTGCTGTCCCGGGACAGCTGGGACGAGCTGTGCTCTTTAAACATGCTCCAGAGTAAAGAGTTCGGGACGGAGAGTAAAGTTGAGTGCCGCGTAACGTAAATCTGCCCGCCGACATTCAGCTCGATTATTTCGGGGAAAGCCGATGTGGAGCTTTCCACGCTCCTTTCAGTTGCCTGAGCCATTTCTGCTACAACATCTGTTTTCAACCCAACAACAACAACAACAAAAGCTTTATCTTATCCTCCCAAAGTTATCAGTGTAGAAGAAAGAAAAAGAATGAGAGCGAATCTTTTCGGCTTTGTTTATGAAGGAGTTAGGTGGGAGGAGGGAACGGGAGGATCGCTTGGGTTTAACTCTTTCTTTACTCACGACATGGAAGGCATGCTAGTGCGCATACTGCCTTGCACAGTTACCACATGAAAGAGAGCTTCTTCAGTGTCACATGCTTTCAGAGGAATATCATGCAAGATTAGTTTATTCAGCAAGACATGTCTATAATGAAGTTTTCAAAAAAAAAAAAGTAAATAAGAATAAAAAAATAAATAATTAATGCTCCATGAAGTGTTCCATGATGTTTTAATGTGTGTATTTACACCGATCAGGCATAACATTATGAGCAGTGAGAGGTGAAGTGAATAACACTGATGATCTCCTCATCATGGCACCTGTTAGTGGGTGGGATATATTAGGCAGCAAGTGAACATTTTGTCCTCAAAGTTGATGTGTTAGAAGCAGGAAAAATGGGCAAGCGTAAGGATTTGAGCGAGGGTCAAATTGTGGTGGCTAGACCATTGGATCAGAGCATCTCCAAAACTGCAGCTCTTGTGGGGTGTTCCCGGTCTGCAGTGGTCAGTAGTGGTGGACAGCGGTGAACTGGCGACAGGGTCATGGGTGGCCAAGGCACATTGATGCATGTGGGGAGTGAAGGCTGGCCCGTGTGGTCCGATCCAACAGACGAGCTACTGTTGCTCAGATTGCTGAAGAAGTTAATCCTGGTTCTGACAGAAAGGTGTCAGAATACACAGTGCATGATGGGTCAGGACTGTTCTGGCAGCAAAAGGAGAACCAATACAAGATTAGGAAGGTGGTCATAATGTTATGCCTGGTCAGTGTATCTCAGCTATGATGTTGTTCTTTTACAATGTGGGCGAATGGAGTACTATGTGAATAAGCATTTTTTTCTTTTAATGTGATAAAAAAAACCCTGAATGTTGCAATAGGCACAATCCCACAATACCGGCCTTACCACAAACCATGTGACTTCATGTGCTACTTCATACTTCTTTTTCAGTCTACCCACAAGATTATGGTCCAAAAACGTATTAACATAGGCTATTTTTCCAGAATGTGTGTTAGCACTAGTGCCGAAAAGGAAATTTGTTTATTTTATATTCTTATTTGTAAGTGATTTACTCATACTACAGTATATGTCCAAATCATATTCATATATCCTTGCTAAATTCCAGATTTATTCCATCTTTGCTGTTATAATAAACTCCACCCTTCTGTGAAGGCTTTCTACTAGATGTTGGAACATGGCTGTGGAGATATGTGTTCAATCAGCTTCAAGAGCTTTAGCAGGTAAGTAGCCTTAATTGTAAAATATACATTACTGCACAGTGAAATTCTTTCTTCAACCATGATGCAGCATCCCTGATTGGGGGCCTTGCTCAAGGGCCCAACAATGGCAACTTAGCAATGCTGTGGCTTGAACCCCAAACTTCCAATCAACAATCCAGTGCCTTAACCATTTAAGCTACCACCACCCCACTGGAATCAAGCACTGGCCAAAGGTGGCCAGAGTCAGGGCTCTGCAGGACCTTCGAGTTCTTCCATGTTTTAAAATACCATGTATTTATGAGCTCGCTTTGTGCACAGGAGCATTGTCGTGCTGGAGCCTCGTGTTTGGGCCTCTTAATTCCAGTGAAGAGAAATTGTAATGCTACAGAACACAAAGACATTCTGTGTTTCCAAATCTGTGGTAACATTTTGGCAAAAAAAACACATATGGTGATGGTTATTTTGGTGATGGCCAGATGTTCACATACTTTTAGTTATATAGTGTTTCTTCCACATCAGTATAATACACCATGCTTACTTTGTGTGTAACACAATTCATAGCTGAAAGCAGATCATTTCCAGATGAAGCTATATTAAGCTGCATGTGCAGATTCTCAGATCTGATTACGGTGTAATCATTAAGAGAGTCATCTTCCTCTGAATTGGAGCCGCAAAATGAAGCCTAATGCTACACTTCCTTCTAACTACTTATTTAAGAAAAAAACGAAAAAACTAACTCACATATAGAGAAATTACCTTTTGTTGTCCACTATGAATAGTGATGTTTTCCTGAGGCTTTCGGTTCCTTTAGAAGGTAACTTTAGAAAGAACAGAAAAGTACCCTTTTGTTTGCATTACAAACTAACTATCTATCTATCTATCTATCTATCTATCTATCTATCTATCTATCTATCTATCTGTCTGTCTGTCTGTCTGTCTGTCTGTCTGTCTGTCTGTCTGAGAGAGAGAGAGAGAGAGAGAGAGAGAGAGAGAGAGAGAGAGAGAGAGAGAGAGAGAGAGAGACGATTCCAGAAAAAGAAATAGTCGATTCTTCAAATGCCGAACCGAAATCTTTGGAGTCGATTCCATATCCAGATTTGGCTCAAGTTCGCGTTCAGGCCACACAAAACAAACAACAAAAAAGTTTGTTTCATTATATGAAGCATTAAAACTTGTAGCTGTAGAATATAAGGCAAGAAAATCTCGAAAATAAAACTATGGGATTAATAGAAAAAGCACCTACAAACCAACGTGTAGGGACTCGATTCAGGTAGGGCTTCACTTAGCTAGCACAAGCTTTTCAAAAGCGCCTCAAATTCAATGTATAATTAAATGTTTGTTTCTACACCAATATTTAATCTGATAACTGCTTATTTAGAAATGTATTTCAGATATTTAAATAAAAAGTCAATAATGAGACAAAGCCTGACAAAATATTGTGTAGAATCGATTCATAGAATCGACTCAATGAATTTACAAATTCTATCACAAAAATTCTAAGATGAACGACTCTTTCTTTTAAATAATACTCAACATCTAACTTTAAATAATGAATTATAGATTACTGTATATTACTTTTCACAAATTTCGATTAATCACGTTACTTTATGAATTTTATTTTTTTGCCTTATCCGAGTCAAACGGGAGAAAATGGAGAAGAAAAGCTGTCTTTGGGAAGAGGTCGCCATCTTGTGCACGAAAATGGCGCCAACCCAAGTTCTTTTACGCCTCAGATTTTCCAGATTTCTTCCTGGATTCATAAGACAAGATTTACATTGTACAGTTTCAGAATTATTGTATAAAATCAACACAATGATTTAAGATGTACAAGCAAAATAATTGTTGGATTATTATGCAGTGAACAAGTAAGATACAAAATTGTAAAAAGTTATTCGAGACATGTATTTAGAATAGATTTTTTTGGTACTAGAAATTGTGCATAGAGCCATTTTCCCTCCAAATATATTTCAACCAATCTCTCCACATATTTAAATAATCACTCCATAGTAGAAAAACCCTGTAAATGTCATCTATCTATCTATCTATCTATCTATCTATCTATCTATCTATCTATCTATCTATCTATCTATCTATCTATCTATCTATCCAGCTGCCCATCTATCTGCCTGTCTGTCTGTCCATCCATCTATCTGCCTGTCTATCTATCTATCTATCTATCTATCTATCTATCTATCTATCTATCTATCTATCTATCTATCTATCTATCTATCTATCTATCTATCCATCTGCCCATCTGTCTGTCCATCCATCTATCTGCCTGTCTGTCTGTCTATCTATCTGTCTGTCTGTCTGTCTGTCCGTCTGTCTCTGCCTGCCTGCCTGCCTGCCTGCCTATCTATCTATCTATCTATCTATCTATCTATCTATCTATCTATCTATCTATCTATCTATCTCTCTATCTATCTATCGATCTATCTATCTATCTATCGATCTATCTATCTATCTCATCATCTATCATCATCTGCCTTCTCTGCCCATCTATCTGCCTGTCTATCTGCCTGTCTGTCTGTCTGTCTGTCTATCTATCTATCTATCTATCTATCTATCTATCTATCTATCTATCTATCTATCTATCTATCTATCTATCTATCTATCTATCCGTTTGTCTGTCCATCTGTTTATTCATCCACTGTCTGTCTGTATATCTGTCCATCTATTCCATCCATCCATCCATCCATCCATCCATCCATCCATCCATTCATCCATCCATCCACCCACTTGTTCATTTTTCTGTCTATCTATTTATCTGTCTGTCTATCCATTTCTTCATCCATCCATTTGTCTCTCTATCTATTTTCTGTCCCTCCCTCCCTCCATCCATCAAAAAATCTGATCATTATTTTAAAAGTATATGGTTACACCACAGGATCTGATCCCCCAGTCATAGAATGACTCTATAATTGTAGTTGAAGTCTCTTGTCCGCTCATGTATGGCCACCAGAGGGCGGTATTTTCTCTAAAAAAAAAAAAAAAAAAAAAAAGCTCTCACGAAATCTCTGTATGGTCCATTCATCTTCAGTAAAAGCTCTTCATCCTGGTCAGGGTTGTGATGGATCTGGAGCCTGTCCAAGGAATATTGGGCGTAAGGCGAGAATGCACGCTGGATAGGACTACAGTCCATTGCACACACACACACACACACACACACACACACACACACACACACACACACAGTCTCACCAGTCCACCTACTTGCATGTTTTTCATAGGTTATAAGAAACCCACATGAGCACAGAGAGAGAAGATGTAAAACTCCACACTAACTCAAGCATCAGGAACCTTTAGGCTTTGGCTCCAAAACTATCTTTAACTTTCTGCATTTATTATTCCAAAAATCAAACAGTTGTGCATATTTTAAAATGAAAATATAATTATAAATGATTCATCTCACTATATATTTTCCATTACATTGTTCAACAATTTAAATATTATATTTTGCCAGCAATACTTTCAAATAAAACTACTGCCTCTATTTTATTGTTTACATCATGATTCATTAGCGTTAAGATGTCTGTGTGGATACAGAGCACAAAAGGTTACTAAAGGAAACTTACAAAATGATTAATGATATAAAAAAAAAGATTCGGATTAAGGATATTCATCGTTCTTTAGTGGTTTTTAATATAAAAACCTCCTTAGCAACAATTTATAATTAATAAAATGTGTAATTTTTCCCTCAGGACTTCTGCGGCTGAATTTTGGCATTAGAGACTTAGATACAATTACTCACAGCGCTCGGCTACTAATGAAGTTAGTCATAAGGCTTTTTCCAGCACGGCTCTGTAAATGAAAAATCCATATCAGGCCTGGAGGAAGGATTGTGTGTGTGTGTGTGTGTGTGTGTGTAACCCATGATCAGTATATTTCTAATCATTTATTTACATTTCACATGCATGCTCCCTCATATTCAATGTTTTACAACTCTTTTATACTGTCAGCTCCAAAATTATTGGCACCCCCCCCTTTTTAGAAGCTTATAAATATATACCTAATAAAGGCTTTGTACTTAATTTGCTTAATCTAATACTAAAAACAGTCTATTCTTTAGCAATTCTGCGCCACAATTATTAGCATGCCTTATGAAAATAAAAGCAGTTTTGTGTGTTTTTATTTTAAACGTCACCCGCTCCACCATCCATGACTTCCTTTTTCACCAGGGTAAAAATGTGAAGCGATAAAAAACAGTGATGCGCCTGATATACTCATATCCGCTAGTATATCACAGCAGTAATTAGGGAAGCAAACAAAGCTGAATTATGGAGTCCTCTCAGTTTGCTCATGCTGCAGTCTCATCATGATTTATAGGAGATTATTCTGTGCTCTTATGCTAGCAAAGGGAGGTGCAAGGGTGCCAATAATTGTGATACATGTGGTTTGAGAGTTTCTTTCTTCGAATAAATTGATTTCAATTAATGAGATTGAGGAAGACTGATATTTAAAAATAACATTATGCAAATTCTCAGGTTTCGCTCACATTACACATCTGTGAAGAAATACACAGAGCGCTAGCTTGAGGATAGTGTGTGGATCATTGGCTTTTGAAAACCACCTTTTGTATTTCCCAGAAGGCCGTTCAGCGTGCTGAGGCGTGAGAACACTCCTTCATCTCCGGGCCAGAGTGGAAACGTTATGACTGCAGACAGATGGAGAAACTGCTTCGCTTTGCTGATAAACCTTTCCTTCATTTATTCTGCTGTAAAGTTCCTCTCCGTGCTATCTATCTATCTATCTATCTATCTATCTATCTATCTATCTATCTATCTATCTATCTATCTATCTATCTGTCTGTCTGTCTGCCCATCTATCTGCCTGTCTATCTATCTGCCTGTCTGTCTGTCCATCCATCTATCTATCTGCCTGTCTGTCCATCCACCTGTCTATCTATCTATCTATCTATCTATCTATCTATCTATCTATCTATCTATCTATCTATCTATCTGTCTATCTGTCTGTCTGTCTGTCTGCCCATCTATCTGCTTGTCTGTCTGTCCGTCTATCTATCTGCCTGTCTGTCTGTCTGTCCATCCACCTGTCTATCTATCTATCTATCTATCTATCTATCTATCTATCTATCTATCTATCTGTCTGTCTGTCTGTCTGTCTGTCTGTCTGTCTGTCTGCCCATCTATCTGCCTGTCTATCTATCTGCCTGTCTGTCTGTCCATCCATCTATCTATCTGCCTGTCTGTCCATCCACCTGTCTATCTATCTATCTATCTATCTATCTATCTATCTATCTATCTATCTATCTATCTATCTATCTATCTATCTATCTACAGTGGGGCAAAAAAGTATTTAGTCAGCCACCAATTGTGCAAGTTCTCCCACTTAAAAAGATGAGAGAAGCCTGTAATTTTCATCATAGGTACACTTCAACTATGAGAGACAGAATGAGAAAAAAAAATCCAGAAAATCACATTGTCTGATTTTTAAAGAATTTATTTGCAAATTATGGTGGAAAATAAGTATTTGGTCACCTACAAAAAAGCAAGATTTCTGGCTCTCACAGACCTGTAACTTCTTCTTTAAGAGGCTCCTCTGTCCTCCACTCGTTACGAGTTCGTTGTTTGAACTCGTTATCAGTATAAAAGACACCTGTCCACAACCTCAAACAGTCAGACTCCAAACTTCACTATGGCCTAGACCAAAGAGCTGTCAAAGGACACCAGAAACAAAATTGTAGACCTGCACCAGGCTGGGAAGACTGAATCTGCAATAGGTAAGCAGCTTGGTGTGAAGAAATCAACTGTGGGAGCAATTATTAGAAAATGGAAGACATACAAGACCACTGATAATCTCCCTCGATCTGGGGCTCCACGCAAGATCCCACCCCGTGGGGTCAAAATGATCACAAGAACGGTGAGCAAAAATCCCAGAACCACACGGGGGGACCTAGTGAATGACCTGCAGAGAGCTGGGACCAAAGTAACAAAGGCTACCATCAGTAACACACTACGCCACCAGGGACTCAAATCCTGCAGTGCCAGACGTGTCCCCCTGCTTAAGCCAGTACATGTCCGGGCCCGTCTGAAGTTTGCTAGAGAGCATTTGGATGACCCAGAAGAGGATTGGGAGAATGTCATATGGTCAGATGAAACCAAAATAGAACTTTTTGGTAAAAACTCAACTTGTCGTGTTTGGAGGAGAAAGAATGCTAGGTTGCATCCAAAGAACACCATACCTACTGTGAAGCATAGGGGTGGAAACATCATGCTTTGGGGCTGTTTTTCTGCAAAGGGACCAGGACGACTGATCCGTGTAAAGGAAAGAATGAATGGGGGCATGTATCGTGAGATTTTGAGTAAAAACCTCCTTCCATCAGCAAGGGCATTGAAGATGAAACGTGGCTGGGTCTTTCAGCATGACAATGATCCCAAACACACCGCCCGGGCAACGAAGGAGTGGCTTCGTAAGAAGCATTTCAAGGTCCTGGAGTGGCCTAGCCAGTCTCCAGATCTCAACCCCATAGAAAATCTTTGGAGGGAGTTGAAAATCCGTGTTGCCCAGCGACAGCCCCAAAACATCACTGCTCTAGAGGAGATCTGCATGGAGGAATGGGCCAAACTACCAGCAACAGTGTGTAAAAACCTTGTGGCGACTTACAGAAAACGTTTGACCTCTGTCATTGCCAACAAAGGGTATATAACAAAGTATTGAGATGAACTTTTGTTATTGACCAAATACTTATTTTCCCCCATAACTTGCAAATAAATTCTTTAAAAATCAGACAATGTGATTTTCTGAATTTTTTTTTCTCATTCTGTCTCTCATAGTTGAAGTGTACCTATGATGAAAATTACAGGCCTCTCTCATCTTTTTAAGTGGTTGAACTTGCACAATTGGTGGCTGACTAAATACTTTTTTGCCCCACTGTATCTATCTATCTATCTATCTATCTATCTATCTATCTATCTATCTATCTATCTATCTATCTATCTATCTATCTATCTATCTATCTGTCTGTCTGCCCATCTATCTGCCTGTCTATCTATCTGCTTGTCTGTCTGTCCGTCCATCTATCTATCTGCCTGTCTGTCTGTCTGTCCATCCACCTGTCTATCTATCTATCTATCTATCTATCTATCTATCTATCTATCTATCTATCTATCTATCTATATGTCTGTCTATCTATCCGTCCGGCTATCTGCCTGTCTGACTATCTGTCCGCCTGTCCATCTATCTGCCTGTCTGTCTATCTATCCGTCCATCTGTCTGTCTGTTTGTCCATTTGTTCATCCATGCACTTGTTTATTTGTCTATCTATTTATTTTTCTGTCTGTCCATCCATTTCTTCACCATCCATTTGTCTATTGATCTGTTGGTCTGTCTGTCTGTCCATCCATCCAAAATTATCATTATTTTGAAAGTACATGGTTACACCACAGGATCTCTCAGTCATAGAATGACTCTATAAATGTAGTTATAATATATTATAAATATAATTTAAATATCATCCCTGATATAGACATGAGGAATGCATTTGCATGTGCTGAACGCTCTCACCTTTATTAGCATACGCCCGAGTAGAGCTGTGTGGTTTCAGAGAGATTTCCACGACAGTTACACTGTTAACCTTATGCAGTTGCGTCCATTAGGAAAGGTCATGTGCTGTTAGGACTGGAAGCTAATTGGACGTCGGCCGCAGTGAATATCGTGTAAGTCTAAACTAAACTGCTCAGTATGTGACATCCTGCAAGAACACGTGGACTCATCCTGCCTGCCTCAACGTGAAGGTTCATATACACGGAATGTCCAGTTTATTACACTTCACAAAAAATCACGAAATTCGATTTTTAATTTTTTAATTAATTAATCAATTTTTATTTTTTAAATTTTTTTTTACAAAATGTGATTTGCTAAACATCACACATTTTCTGCACAAGTAAAATGCAAAATCACAGATATGATTTAAATATACATAGACTTTTAGGAGCTAGCCATGCTAGATGCTATTAAACTACCATATATACAGTTAGACTGTATTTGCAGCACTCGCTGACTCAAGACACACTGAATTAATGATTCTCCTCATAGAATTAGCCTGGAGGTTAGCGTAGCATTTAAATAATAAATTAATGCTATTTAAAATTTTGTTGCTAAGTAGGTTTTAGTGCAATATTAATACAACGTTCCTTTTCTTTTAAGACATCAAGCTATCTATAAAAACACTGTACACAAACTATTTTAAATGCTAATATTACCTTGTTAGCTCACAAGGAAGTTAATTCATGTAATATGAATGCACATTTCCTGGAAGAAATCTGCTTTGACAGATTAGCTTGTTTGATAGCTAGGTAGCTTGGTGTGTAGTTAGGATTTAGGGTTGCCAAAAATTTTTAGATAGCTAGAACAATTCTTGGTTTTCTGAAGAAAAGACAGAGTCAGTGTTGAGACAGCTAGCTAGCTACATAGAGTATATACTGTAAGTTCTTTTAACTGCTAATATTAGCCTATTAGTTAGCTAGATAACTAGGTTGTGTTGTTAGTGTTGGCTTGGAAATTTGGCCACAAATTTTTATAAATCCTTGTAACTGCTAGTGTAATTTGTTAGCTAGCAAGGTTGTAAGCTAGAAACACTTTTGGATATCTAGCTAGTCTGTTGTAGAAGGTACAAGTGTCAAGTATTTCTTTTTGCAGATTTCTGCTCCCAGGCTGTTAACCACTGAATTTCTTTCTGCCTTGTTTACTGGTTATGAGGTGTAATTGTATCTGTCTGCTAGTTTCACATGTAACCAATTACGGCTAAATGATCTAATTCACGACATGACACCTTCAGGGTGAGTTAATTGGTTTCATTTCTCATCAGCAGAAACACCTTGTTCACTGGACGACAGCCTCGTTTGTAATCATCATAAAATCAATAAATCACGTACAGATACCCAGAAGTACATCATGGAGTAGCGGTGTGGAGAAAATCTGATGATGGATCAGGACGAGGAGGGAAAAAAATAGGCTTTTGGGATTGCTCTGTGAAGCTGTTTTTCATCGAGAAGATACTGGTGTTAGGATTACCGAGAGCTGACTGATTGTGTAATCGTCCAGCACACGCTTGTTCATGCGAATACGGATTGACGGCCCTTAATTACCTCGATGCGTCTGCTCGGAAAAATGGAGATTTATCTGCTTTCAGGATGCGTGACGCATAATGACGCCATGGATTAACGTCCCCTTACACACACACATTAATAGTGTGTTAATGCTGTGTGATGGTTGTGTGTCAATAAAGTGTGCAGTTGTTTTTTTAAGGAATATCATTTCCAGTTTCCACCATTCATCCAGACCTTGTCTCAGGAGTGTGCAGGAGGAGTCTGGAGGCACGCTCGTCTCTTTCCTAGCTGTCGATCAAATCCTGTCATGGGGCTGAATTTTAATGCAGCTCTTTGCCCTTGTGTCTCAGCGCTCCCATCTCTCACTCTGACAGGTGGTTAACGTTTGTTTTTCTTTAGGCTTTTTTCTGGTCTGCCCCTGCCATTTACCTGCAAAAGCTATGAACATGGATGTGATAGACCGCGCTGCAACATCAGTCATCACTTGTGACCGGAGTTTGGCTTTGGTTTTATTTTCAACACATTGTCAGATTATTGGTGTGGTGTAGTGGTGCAGTAAGTAACGTTCCTCAAGATCAAAGCTCCAGGGTCACTGGTGTGATCCTGAGCTTGTTCATTTACAGGTGGGCAGTGTGGGTTTAGGGGCACTAAGTGGTTCAAACAGTTAAAGCTCTAGTTATTGATCAGAAGATTGGGGGTTCACTGCCAAGCTGCTGCTGTTGAACCCCTCAGCAAGGCATTTAACCCCCTCTGCTTCAGGGCTGCTGTATCCTGGCTGACCCTGTGCTCTGACCATGACCTCTAAGCTAGGATATCTGAAGGAAAGGCTTTCACTGTACTGTATATGTGACAAGTAATGGCTCCTTCTACTTACCGTTGGCAGATTTGGTTATCCAGGGTGACGTACGTTGATCTAAATTTTATACAACTGAGCAGTTCATGGTTAAGGGCCTTGCTCAAGGACCCAGTAGGGGCAGCTTGGTGGCCATGGGACCTCACAACCTTTCAATCAGTATCCTAACCACTGAGCTTCCACTTTCCTGAATGTTATCTGTGTGGACTTGCATGGAGAGAAGTGTCTAGAGATTTGCTTTGCATTCTCTGGTTTCTTTCCATCTTCCAAAAAACATACTTTTAGATTTGATTGGCTGTGGTAAATGTGTGGTACTGGATTGGAGATCTATCCCACCTCAAATCCAGTGTTCCTGGGATATGCATAGGGTCCACCACAGCTCTGACCAGTATTAAGAAGATGAATAAATTAATGCATGCTTGATACTTTGTCAGTTGACATCTCTGATGTTCCCTTTTGTGGCTTCCCCATTGTTGGTTTTCCTTGGACTAGGACAACTGGTCCCTCAATGAAATCCAGCTGAACGTTGGATGGATCTCCATCATATTGACCAGAGCCAACCAAACAGCATGTTTTTAGGGAGGTGGGAATAAACCAGACAAGCCAAAGGAAATCAACAGACAGACCATGGACTTGCAGGACTTCTTATATTTCATGCTATTCTCAGAGACTCCTCCATATTCCTTTTGATCAACAGGGCTCAGCTGGGCTTTTTCATGTCAGCCAAGCTGGGATTTTAATAACCACACCCTATAAACTCATACTTCATTTCTGTTTCTATGAACCAGAGGGCAGCATTGATCTATACAGCGATACAGCTGTCATATTAATACACCTCCATGCCAAGCCAGCCAGACGCACAATATACACAATTAAGTGAGCCAAGCTGCGTAAACGCTCATGACTTACGACCACTTCAGCTCCAAATGCCGCACAGCAGCGTCACGGTGAGAGATATATCCAGCTTTTAGTTCCAAGTGTCTAAATTGAGCTTGAGGTCTGACCTCCGAGAAACAAGATGCTTTTCCCTCGACGTCTGCCATTTGGAGATGCTTGTTAATTTCAGTGAAGGTGTGAAAATATGACACCGGAAAAACTGGTGCCATATCACTGTTTGTGATGATGCAAATATTTAATCAGTCTTGACATTTTGTTTCTTATCTCTGTTTCTTTTTTTGTGATCTTTTTCATCTGGGCACTAAAGGACGTGGCGGTAGATGATGACCCATTAAAGAACGAGAATGTGTGTGAAGGAAGCTGGTTGGAGGTGATTCTGCATGTGGCTCAGAGGAAGTAGCTACAGAAGAATTTCAGTCCACCATCAAGAGGTCCACGAGTTCTTCATGTGCCTCAAAGAAGACACGTCAGCCATTGATCTCCCACATTGGCTGCGCTTACACTTGCCATTAAAATGTGATCGAGCAGAACGGCTCATCAGCCAATCAGGACACAGCACGTTTACATTCGTCAAAATCACGTGGCTTTTGTATCTGGATACCTGATCGGATCTCTCTTTCCCGCACAATATATTTAAAGTTTGCAGAGGAAAAATGGCTCTGCAAAGTTGACCTGAAGTGGTGGGTATTTCTTTTTATTTTCAGTCACAGAAGATTTTATAAATCTCGTAAAATGAGAAGAATTGAAAGGTTTCAGATATTAATAAGGTGGAGCTGGTGTAATGGACACAGTAAAAATAATTCTATGGGTCCGGGATTGTTGGGGTGGGAAAATGGGCGTGCTTTACATAGAATGAATGGTTCTGCAACTTTTAGGTGTGAAAGCAAACTTTTCATTATATTTGTGATCTACACATGAACCATACAGCTATATGCAGGAATTCGGGAGGGAGAGGAGGGGGAATAATGATAGTGGGCGGGGTTTCAGGTGATGTCGACGTGTGAATGCAGACACGACGGCTGGATCGTGTTTACATTATACTAAGATCCGATCACAATGCCCCCTCGACTACCTCCGAACCAGGTTGCTGGATAATTACGTGTTCACGCTTGTCTTTTCAATGCGTATGTGGACAAAAGCCATGTTAATGCCAAGTTTAAAGGCAGCCAATGAGGTAGGTACAGAAGAAGTTTGTCCTGTCATCAGAAGCTTTTCAATCATAATGATGCCACAGCCAGGAACCAAGAGAGCAAAACAGGCCGCCCTCTCAGGGCGGTACAAACACACTAACTCTAGCCAATCATGTGTGTCTGTGAGTTCATGGTGCAGAAGAAGGTAGAGTGCACTCTCTCAGTGCTCTGAGGATATTAAGCTGCTCTGTGGGCAGCTGGCTGGATTCACTTGTCTCAGAGGAAGCACATTCACCTTCATCCTCTACATTTGGTAACTGTTATATGCTAAGGGACAGCTGGCTGGCGGAGGTGAATTACCAAATAAAGAATAAAATGGTTCAAAAAGGAATGGAATTGAAGTCTTCGGTCAGATAATTCTAAAAAAGAGAGAGCAATAATTCAGGCTGGATTCATTATTCTGTCTGTTTTGCTTTACCAGCTGTTTGTATGAATGCAAGTTTTAATCCCTCGTGTTATCACAGCCACGATTTCGTCACACTACATTAACTTGTCTCACTTTCGCGTCTGCAAATTTGGTCTCTTGGTGATATCGCTGCCAAAAACAGCTTGCTTTAAAAAACCCCAAAGCTCACTGATGCAGTCCTTTAGAAATGAAGGCTAAGGAAAACTAAAAAAAACCCCCAAAATAATAATTTGGTGTTAATTCTAAATGACTTTTCTGTGCTTGGAATATTTGCCTTATAGGAGTTCACATGGCTATAAGCCAATTAGATGCATAACTCAGATCTGAGAGAATTGTGTCCTTCAATTACAAGTCCAGTTATTCATTAGTCATACTTGAGGTCATATTTATGGGTTTCCCCTGTGTGTGTGTGTGGTGTGTGGTGTGTGTGTGTGTGCGCGCACATGTAAGTTTTTCCTTGTCTGCAGGTTACTCTCATATCTGTATCGTCATAAACATTTCCTGATCAATACAAAGGAAACACACT
>JAUCMX010000025.1:14434016-14499016 GCA_033459395.1 Hemibagrus guttatus | reverse complement strand
AGATAGATAGATAGATAGATAGATAGATAGATAGATAGATAGATAGATAGATAGATAGATAGATAGATAGGTGAATCGACAGATAGATAGATAGATAGCTAGATAGATAGATAGATAGATAGATAGTTAGATAGATAGATAGGTAGATAGATAGATAGATAGATAGATAGATAGATAGATAGATAGATAGATAGATAGATAGATAAATAGGTGAATAGACAGATAGACAGATAGATAGATAGATAGATAGATAGATAGATAAATAGGTGAATAGATAGATAGATAGATAGATAGATAGATAGATAGATAGATAGATAGATAGATAGATAGACAGAAAGATAGACAGAAAGATAGATAGACAGAAAGATAGATAGATAGACAGATAGATAGATAGACAGAAAGATAGATAGACGCTGGATGCGTCAGGAACAGCATCCGTCGTTAAAACTGTGCCAAGTTGGTCTGCTGTGGCGACCCCGAACAGGGAGCAGCTGAAAGCAACAACTTCTTAAGGTTAGCTTGGCATATTAGTAGCTTAGCTGTTAGCGCTGACAGTGAAGACTCCTTCCATAAATGTTAAATTGTTTATTTCTCCTGATCCCAACATCTTGATGATCTTACCATTCTCCACTCTGATTGGTCAGTTTTTATATTGCAGGTTTATATTAATTCACTTATTCTGACACACAGGAGCTGAAAGGTAGATGCTCCAAAAGATAAACCTATACATTTATAGTAAATCCCAACTGTAAACATGTTGTAAACAGCTCTGTGTGCTTTATTTTTCTGAGATGTTTCTTCTCTGCACCAAGGTTTGAGGTCAGATGATTACCCGCTTTGAACACAGGACGTCAGTTATGTTTTGCTTGAGTGCTGATCACGCCACTGCAGGTCTCTTACGTCTTTGATTGGCATCCAGCGGTGAATAAGTGGACAGTGATTTTTCCCCCTGCAGCATTTTGTGCTCTTAATACGTTGGGGAGAAGGAATGGAGTGCTACAGTAGAGTGTGAGAGAGTGTGTGTGTGTGTGTGTGTGTGTGTGTGTGTGTGTGTGTGTGTGTGTGTAAGTAAAAGGGAGAATAACTGAGGGAGTAAAATGCTGAGAGAGAAACAGAGCGGTTGTAGAAATCTTTTGTCTGATGATAAAACATCTCAGATTTATAGATTTATGTCCATTCAGTAAGACGTGAGAGAAAGCAGATGCTACGTCAATGTGCAAGAGCCAAATATAACACGGTGCATGAGTCTGTTAAAGAAAAATGATTTGATGCAATTACTTAATTTATTTAGAATCAAGAAACATTTGTACAAAGAATTCAGAATTCTCAAAAATGTCATATTACAATAAACAATACTCTCTCTCTCTCTCTCTCTCTCTCTCTCAGTATATATTTCTATATGAACAGTAGTTTGTGAAATTTGGGCATGTTACCTCTAGCAGTCGTTGCTTTAATATATATATATATTTTTTTTTTTTTTTTTTTTTTTTTTTAAACCCTTTTTATCATGACCATAAGAGTGATTTGTGACAGTTGGGCATGAAACCTTATAATAATCATTCATTCATTGTCTACCGCTTATCCGATCTATACTCGGGTCACAGGGAGCCTGTGCCTATCTCAGGCGTCATTGGGCATCAAGGCAGGATACACCCTGGACGGAGTGCCAACCCATCACAGGGCACACACACACACACTCTCATAATCACACACTATGGACAATTTAGAGACGCCAATCAACCTACAATGCATGTCTTTGGACCGGGGGAGGAAACCGGAGTACCCGGAGGAAACCCCCGAGGCACGGGGAGAACATGCAAACTCCACACACACATGGCAGAGGCGGGAATCGAAACCCCAACCCTGGAGGTGTGAGGCAAACGTGCTAACCACTAAGCCACCGTGCCCCCTTCATAATAATCATTGCTTTAATAATATGTAATGGGATGCCTTTGAATAAAATATATGCTATTAAAAAAAATAAAAATAAATAAAAACAGGAGATGCGGTAATACCAGAGAATCTTGATATATTTCAATATGATTTAAAAAAATTAACGTTTAAATTTATTCACCAGTGTGTTGAATATGGAGTCTGTTGGATCACATAGTAAAATATTTTTCATTATACTTTTATGTATTACGTATGTATATCATGTCTGCGGAGCATGTTGTCAGACAGCGATTATTCTAATAAAAAACACCGTTAGCGGCCATGTCGATTTTTAACAATATATCCTCTACAGAGACCAAACTGATGAGGCGGCGTTTTTACACGTCCTCCGTTCAGGCCGTCAGATGAAGAATGTGTATCTTGAGGTCCAGCATACCAGAGCGGCCATTACTTCAGTCTGTGTTCATATTATTTATTTATTTATTTATTGGTACTGTCTGGTGATAAATTTCATGGTACAATCGGTAGAACTTCTGCGTGTTTCATTCCTGCACTGTGCTGTTGAGACGCTGTCCAACACACTGCACTTTTGCTTAAGGGGATCAGATAAAGGCTCGGTCCTCTCATCTGGAACCAACACAACACTTTATTGAGATAAATGGGTGGAGGAGAGCGCAAGTGTGTGTGTGTGTGTGTGTGTGTGTGTGTGTGTGTGTGATAGAGAGAGAGAGAGAGAGAGAGAGAGAGAGAGAGAGCGAGAGATAGAGAGAGATCTTTGCTCTACACATCCCCATATCACTCTTTCTATCTCTCCTCCCCCTCTTTCTTTTATACATCCTGCTCTCCCTCTCCCATTTCCACCCACCATCTCTCTCTCTCGCTCTCTCTCTCTCTCTCTCTCTCTCTCTCTCTCTCTCTCTCTCTCTCTCTCCCTCCATCTCTCCCCCTCACTCTGTCCATTTTTCAATTAGACGTCTTGCAATTACATTATAGGGGACATCACTTAAGGAACACAGAAATAGTACAGAGCTGCCCAGTTGACGAAGAGAAAACGAGAGAGCGAGAGAGCGAGAGAGCTGGAGGTAGGCAGTTAGCAGGATGGTGACGTAATATGGTTTTACATGAGAGAAGGAGACAGAGATGTCATATATGTTTCACTATTTTTGTAAAGCTGCTTTGAGACAATGTCCATTGTAAAAGGCGCTATACAAATGAATTGAATTGAATTCTGTTTTGTCTTTTTGTTCCGTTGTACAGTTACACAGCACAAAGTAATCTAGGATGGTTCTTTGCGTCGTGCTGTAAAGGTTCTATGTAGAACAAAGTATTTCTCTATCATGAAGAGTTCCAAGAAGAAGCCTTTTAGAGAGTGCTTAACTCTTCATTTTTTACCACAGAAACATTTACAATGTTTTACTCAGCAACAATTTGTGTATTTTATCCATTTAATGATGCTATCCATTTAAAGAGACAAAAACAAACCAAAACAAACCAAACCTCCATCATGACGACTTTCCACTGTGGAAAACGTAATGTTACAGCTTTACCTCAGACCGTTAGAAAGCACTGACGCTGGAGACTCCTTCCATCTTCCACTGACGTTAACTTTTTTTTTTTCACCAGAAGCTCCTGTCTTGTTGTGTCCATGTTCAGCATTGAATGTCTTTATCATGTCCCACTCCACAGTGGAAGTTAATTATGAAGCTCATATCAAAGTAGACACTCAGAGCTTTAAGAATTTGTAGTTTTTTGTAAGTATTTCTGTTTTTATCTAGTCTGCTAGAGGCAATATATTCATAGAAAAGTTCCACACAAATGTTTGTATCTTCAAAGTAAATGTTGATATCAAACCCATTTCTGCTCTCTGAGATGCTCCAAGTGCTTGTTCATCTAAAAAGCAGCTCAGATTTCATCTTCAACCTGTAAAATTCTGTGTAAGGTTCTCCAACAGAGGGAAACACACACGTCTAAAACACACCGAAAGCCAACAGACTCGTTTTAGATCAGACTTGCGACAATAAAATCATTTATTTCTTTACACTGATTGAAGACCCCTGCTAAGACAATTTCACGCTGGTAGAAAGGGTTAAATAATTAAGTAATCTCATTACTGAAAACTTTACCATCAGAAAAAAATGCTACGTTTTCTTTTTACAAGATTTATGTGGAGAATCTGATGTTATAACACGAGCACTTATAGACAGACACAACTTTCAGACCTAAGGGGAAGACCTCTATTTTATATCGCTCACTTCAGATGAAGCCCTGTGTGTGTGTGTGTGTGTGTGTGTGTGTGTGTTTTGTCTTGGTGAAAGCTCAGACCTCTTCACTATATATCTCTGCTTTCGTTACGTAACCGAAGCCGAGGCTCATCCCGTGGGGCTCGCACATGCATGCTGCTCCAGTCAAAGATGAGGAGACACAAGAATGAGACGCCGTGCTTTATTTCCACGGTAACTGCTTTATAGACACGCAGAGTCCAGCCGTTCGCTATAAGAGACTCGGAGTAATTGAGACACAGACTTGGTTTACTGAAACGTCCCCGGGGGCAAATAAGAGTTGAATGTCTCTCCATACCCCCAGAGTGCCATGGACTTTTAGTCACTCCCAACGATATTGATCACAGCTCAGGACTTAAAACCTGCAGCGTCCTCAGTCCTTCAATCAGCATAAAGAGAGCTTTGAATTATTACTGGCCTAGAAGATTGATAAGAATTCGCATAACTACAGAGTCAGAGGTCTAGGAATGAGCTTGTAACCAAATTGAAGACTACACCTTTTGTTTTTAAGCTTTAAAGATCAATACTGTCACACGGAAAAGGTGCGTCCGTGTGTCAATCTACCGCCATATTGTGACCAGCCAGGCAAAAAAAAGAAAAAAAAGAAAAAAGAAAGTCCCTGTTACCTGACTGACTGCTCTTTTGATTTAGCTGTCATTGATCAGAACCTTGGCTTCGTGACAGCTCCGGTTTGATGTTGATGCGATCTCTGGGTGAGACTCGCCTGTTGCCCCGACGTCAGAAATAAAAGACAAACAAACAAAGAAAAAAGGGGGAAAAATGTCTCTGGGTTCTTTACTGGCAGAGGTGGCAAGGCTGTGTTATAGGGGCTGGGGTGGGATAGACAGAAGAGAGGAGGAGACAGACTCCTGAGATACTGAAAGGTTGATGTGATGATGAAGCTGATGAAGATGAAGCTTTTTGCTTGGATGATATGTGATTCTGTGTGGTGCTTGGACCCCTAATGAGAAGAATAAATTATTGTTTAAAGTAAATTTCAATTTAAAACAGACCTGTGATTAATGACGCAGAATTAATGAAACAGAATGTAGTCACATGATCCAGACAGAAAACAGGGTCATGTAAAAACAAATGGTTATTTTACTATCTATTAGCATGTTTCATTTACATTTTGCTGTGTTTCCGTAGCTGTCCTGTGAGTCTGGCTTTGTCCCACGCCATGCTCTCATTGGTGGAAATTAGACGATCGTTTAATGAAGAATCTCTCACACTGTCAGAGCTTTTTCTCCTTGTTGTCAATGTTGTTGTTGTTGGTCGTAATTACTTCCCATTTGCACATTTTACAATGTGATGATAGACAATAAAATAATAATAAATGATAAATAAATACAATTAAAAAAACAGCAAAAAAAAGCAAAGCAACAAAATAATATATTACTCCAAAAATGAAAAAGAATAGCATACAAATAATATCAGTGACAGAAAGAAAAAATTTTAAACGCAAAAAAAACAATAAATAATAATAAAAAAAAAAGCAACTAAATAATTTTAAAAAATGTACAAAAAAATTAAAACGTGGTTAAAAATATAATAGCAAACACATAATAACAGTGACAGAAAAAAAACCTAAATGCTAACTAACTAGCTAAATAAATAAATAAATAAATAAATAAAAACAATTAAACTCTAAAATAAAATTAAAATGTAACTAATATAAAAATAATGAAAGAAAATGAATCGGTAATATTTAAATCAAATGTCTTATCTTAATTTAAGTTTTAAACTACTCGCTACTGTAATACTTTAGAGATAACAATAAATAAATGAAGTTTTTAAAAATTGTATATTCATTTTAAATTTATAATTAATTCTTTTTTTTTATTATTATTATATAAGTGACATTCAGGAAAAGTGAGTGCAATCGTGAGTAACCCAAAAAAAAAAAAAAGTCTATATTAATGTAACCAGACATTAAATTACAGATTTATAGAATATATTCCGTGTGTTGAATCTGATCTTTTCATTGTGATGAGAAAGCACTGGCTCAGAGATCTGTATTTTATACAAGTCATTTAGTAGAAAAGAGACGTCAGTTACAGTTAGAGCCGAAAGATTCACAATCAAAACTGTTTTTAAATCACATAACATGGATTCATTCCTTCCTTCCTGTCTGTCTGTCTGTCTGTCTGTCTGTCTGTCTGTCTGTCTTAAAAAAAGCCGAGTCTGACTATATTTTCAAAAATAATCTTAAAAACACAGACGTTTGTTGAAGATCATTTCCATGATCATCATGAGATTGAAAAAAAAAGAGTCTTGTCTAAGAACCACAGATCCATGACCATTCACAATCCTCTAATTACTTATAAACCTGGCTGCTAAATCAGAGGCCGACTTTATGCTTCATTAGTTTTTGGATCTATTCGATCATCTAGTTGATCACGCTTGTTTTCCCATGACATGAACTTGCTCAAGGTTTTTGTCAGGCTCAGAGATAAGCTAGTTCCTGATAACCTCTGGAAAGCATCAGTCTCTTCAGGACTGTCCTGTTGTACTATTAGCAGAGACAAGCACAGAGCCGATAGCCGTGATCGGAGATGGTCTCGGTGCCAGAACAAAAACGAGATAAAAAAAAACAAACAGAAGAATGAGTTTGAACTGATCCTGGGGTCCAACAAATGAAAAAAAAAAAGCATTTTATCTCATTTTTATACAACTGAGCGTTAAGGGCTTTGCTCAGGGGCCCAACAGTAGCAGCTTGGTGGACCTGGGATTTGAACTCACAACCTTCTGGTCAGGAATCCAACACCTTAAGAAACCAACTCTGATACTCAGTGTCTAAACAACAAAGTGGTATTCCAGCTTTTACACCATCAGACTAGCTATGATTAAGTCAAGCTTGTACTAAAAGAACTACATGTACACTCATATCTTTAACTACATTATAAGCCAGCTAGCTTTAATGGGGGCCGACAAGACTCGATAAGACTGACGACTCCTTTACAGACACTGAGATGGTGAAAGGAGCAGGTGCCACAGATGGCCCTCTGACAGAGCTTCTCCTCTCTAACAGCACACAGGGGAGCTGCCAGTCCTACAATTACAGTCAAGCAGATTAATAAAATAAATCCGATTCGCTTTACCACATCGAAAGGAATGTGTGCCACAGGTGAAGACTGTTACAGTCGTTTTGTAGATTGATAAAAATGCCACCGAACATGGAGTTACCAGTTAATTAGGCACTTGAAGGGCATTTCTAATAAACCTCCAATTCAGTGTGTATTTATTTAAAAAGCCATATATATTCAGAGAATATATCTCTGAATATCCTTCACTCGCTGATAATGTAACGGAGAAATAAAATCACAACAATAATTATTCTCAAACAAAACAATACAAGAATTATTCTCCAATAACAGCACGTGATGATGTGTTTACACCACAACGATTTGACAGTTCTTTTTTCTTTCAATTTTTTCCAACAATTACAAAAATTTAACAATTCATTTAAAAAAAATTTTAAGAATTATATTTACATTTAATTGTGTGGGCATTCCCCCAAAAAACAGGAAGTTCCTGTTATCACTTACATGACAGCATCTGTAATGTTAGACTCCTTTAACAATATTTCTCTTTCTTGAAGTTTATAAGAAAAAAATTAATTGATTCAGTCTGTCATTAAAAAAAAATACCAAAAACAAACAAACAAAAAAAACCAAACTTAATACTGTCCTTAAAAATACTTATGAACTTCTTATAGAATTTTTTTACTATAGTAATAGTAATTAATAGGGGCATTGGTGGCTCAGTGGTAGGTTTCTCGCCTATCATGCAAAAGGCCCGGGTTCGATTCCCAGCCACTGGATGCAGTGCCGGCCCCAAGCCCGGAAAAATGGGAGGGATAAATATTAGGGATAAATAGTAACTTGACATTAAACTTTATCATTTTTTCTATACTTCTGTAAAGCTGCTTTGAGACAATGTTCATTGTTAACAGCACTGTACAAATAAAATTGAATTGAATTGAATTAATAGACAGATCTGTTCAGACTGGGTAACGGGACCGGAGTCGGTCGGAGCCTGTCAGTCGCTGTTGCACTCAGAGACTCTAAGCTCGTTAACTCTATTGTTGTAGAAGAGGTGATTGATTAGACTATAAAACAGGACACATGTCCTCTCTCCATCTCCGAGCTGATTAAATCAGAAGTCCCCATATTTCAGAGTATACCGTCAACAGCCTGAGACGTTTTCGTAGACACCCAATGTAAATCAGCTAGCTGGTACATATATAGTCGAAATATACAATAAGCAACTTAAACAGTCTCATATTAAATCCCTGAAACCTAATCCTCTCTTTACACACTGATCTGGTTGATTTGTGTAGAAACTGAAACCACTGTATTTCTTAAATATATGCATGTACGAAAACTGAACCCTTTCCAAATGCTATTTCCAGATGTTCACGTACAGCCTCCTTGGATTGGAGAATCGATATTTATTTATTTATTTATTTTCATTCCCAGGATATTAATCAGGACAAGTGCACTTTGCTGTTGTTAGCGAATGGAATCTCTGGCAGCTACGGCGACTTAATTGGATTAAACTTTCGGACCAAGGACATGATGGAGGACGAACAAAGGGACACGAGAGGGTGGAGTGGCATCATCCACGTCACTGTCATCATCATCATCATCATCATCATCATCATCATCATCATCTTTCCCAACCCCCAACATTCACCACCCTCAAGAAACTGTCGCAGTGGAGGAGAAAACGCCCATCCCCAATCACCCCCCCCCCCATTTTTTTGCTCCTCCTCCACCCACTTCATACACTCCACCTCAGGCAATATAACCAGAGCACTTAACAGAATGTAAGTAACCTAGGAGCTATTTTTAGACCCATTAATTTGACTTTGAGTTAATGTCACGCTTTTGTACGATTTTATTTTTTCCCCCTGACACACGCTTGCTTCCGGAGCTCCAACATAGCACCAGGACACAATCGTTAAACTTTTATAATAGAATTTATTTATGATTTCTTTTACATTTAGAGTCTTTTTTTTTAGGCCAGAATGAATAAGTAAGTAAATAAATAAATAAATAAATATAGATTTATCTGGCTAAAACCTGATCCAAGTAACTCCATCAACACAGTAAAATAAAATTATGAATTTGTACATTTTTAAAATATAATAATATATACAGTATATATGTACACATCACACATACACACACACACACAAATCTGTTTGCAAAAAGACAACAAATAAACACCGACTCGACCTCAGACTAGACATTATGAGTTTGTAGATAAAATATCACAGCACATATCCTTTACGAGTCTTTTACAGCAGCAACTTCCTTTCCTAACAAAGTGGCTGCCGGACCTTTTGCATAATATCAAGCTAAAATCGAAATGGCGCCCGCAACTGATATATAGTGCACTACGGAGGGAGCAGGGGACCATTTGAAATTCCTATTCAAACGACGCAGCGAGTTAAGGCGATTGTAACATCAAGTTCCCCATCCTGTTCTCAAATTTACACAAAAAATATGAATATACTGGATGTGTAATTATCTCATAGTTATGCCGTATATATCATATATCATACATCATCGATGGGGTGGAAAGAATTTGTTAGATTAATGGAACAGCTAATAATTCTATTTTTTTTTTATACATTTGAATTACAAGATGATAAGATGCTATGAACTATGCTCTACTGTATAACATGGGACTCTGATTTCAGCTACACGCTCCTTAAACCTCTGTATGTGAACGCACAGTGTATTTTATTTAGGTTTTGTAAATAAGCCCTGATCTAGGTTAAGGTTCGGAGAAATAAATATTGCCTGAATTGGAATCTTGGAGTCACAGTATCTAGGGTTTTCCCTCAGAGCAGAGGAGCAAAATGAGTTGGCAAGGATTATACATACCATACTGAAGCGTACTGAACCTTCAGCAAACCTGCTTCCCATTGGAATGATGTAATACATGATGTAATATGTCACATTACTTTCCTTGTTTGCTCCTGGTTTTGTCATTCTTTGTCATTCAGCTTATCCTGCTACAGCAATGGAAAATCCAATAATTATGGTTAAAGTAAAATGTCCATTTTCATCCGTTGTCAAGGACGTTCATCTAACGAGGTGCTGTCCTTCCTATCATGGCCAAAGTCCTAATTGAAAAGGTAGTGGTCATTACTCATTTTCATGACTAGGAGACTCTGGACTGGAGTCCTCCTCCTCCTCTTCAGTGAGGGTTTCCTTCCTACCGAAGGTGCTAGCCAAAGTGACGCTGAGACGCGGCCGGACCGGCGCCATCTCGTTCAGCCCGATAACATTCCTGTTCACCAGCGTGGTCCTATCCATGATCTCAGCGCTGTGCTTGGCCACTACCGCGTCCAGGAAGTCGTACTTGGCCGACAGTTTGCCACTCTCAAACAAGTACTTGAACAAGTAGGAGAAGGCCACGTTGCCCAGGAAGGATGCCAACATAGAGACCGTCTTGAATGGAAACCTCTGCATTATCAGATGTTCCACTTCCCCTGTGCTGTGGTGCACCTTTTCCATGACGTACCACCCCGGGTAGTAGATAAAAGGAGGTAGCTTGAGGTAAGGCTCGCCGCCGCCAATGCGCAGGATCATACCGAAGACGTAGCCTGCCACCGAGCCGTAAGTGTTGGTGCCTCTCACAAACAGGACGCTGATGAGCTGTGGGAAGATGATCACGTAGACAAGGTCTGAACTTAGGTACCAGAGCCCGTACACTGTACCCGTCAGGAGAGCCATGGCCGTCGCCAGAGCACCAAAAACAAAGATGGTGATCCGCATAACCCAGACTATCTCTCTGTCTGATGCCTAGAGCAAAAAAACAGTTTAGAAATGGCAGCTGAAGAAAAAAGTATTCACATTTTACTATAAGGCTGAATTGTTTTATTGTTTGAGTGAGTATGAGATTAGTGTTGATCCATTTTAATGCATGTTATTATATGTCAGACAGTTGAAGGTTAGAATTAACATTGTGTTCTGCAGCAATAATGTAATGGGTGTAATAGGTGCTCACCGACTGGCGGAAGGCCAGTTGGTAGATGTTCCTGGCGAACATGGAGCTGGCTGAAAGGATGGATGAGTCAGCTGATGACATCACCGCAGCAGACACTGCCCCTAGCCCAAAGAAGGAGATGTAGGGTGGGCACAGGTACTGCAACACGATTGGAAGAATCATTTCTGACTCGTCTTTCTTCATGGGAGGGATTGGACCATAGGTCGTCTGATTCCAGTCTACGATCGGAAGTACAGAGATGACCGTTACCTTCAGCCCATAAACCTCACAATATATTTGCTTACACTGTGTACAGTATTTAGGAAGGAACACCAGTCTAATGTGCCTTCTGGATATTAATGTACATTTTTCAAAGGTTCTCGAGTGTTCTCAGTTCCTTCACCGTTACCTTCAGCCCATAAACCACACAATATGTTTGCTTACACTGTGTACTGTATTTCGGTAGGAACACCAGTCTATTGTGCCTTCTGGATGTACACTTTTAGAGAGTTCTCAAGTGTTCCTGAAAAGGTTCTGCTTTAAACCTTTTATGTTATAAGGTTCTATCAAAGGGAAGAACCTTAGGCACTTACGGCATTAATGCTTAATTGAAAAACTTGGCAGACTTGCCAAGCAAAACCTGCAGAGCCTTATTGAACTTCACCAGCTGGCTACATAAGTCTAAAGTAATATCAAAATCCCCAACCCAAAAAGTTCTTCAGCTAGACAGATGGTGGTCTGGCTATCATTTAACTGACCAAAGACTCTCATGCCATATTAATTTCAGCTATTTTGGATTTCATTCAAGTTTTTTTGTGCCAATTTAGTTTTCTAATGTAACACTTCAAGCCAAATTTATATACCAATTATAAAACACAACATTCAACAGTATCCTACATTTTTATTCTCTTACTGTAGCGATATTTCCTAAAAGCCAAAGCATCAGTTCCACACTGGGTCTTTGATGGTGAAAATCAGTAGAATAAATCTGATTCGTCAGACTTGCTTCAGATGTAATATTTACAGAGTTCACATCGTTAAACGGATAAGCCCTCAATAATAGATGAGGGAGACCAGCTGTTGTTATTTACACATTTCTTTAGAGATCTGACAGGAACATGGCCGCCACCCCGGGTTGGACAGTCAGGGGAAAGACCTCCCTGTTGCGAGAGTTCATTTAGAAAAAAAAAAAAGAGAGAGACTGTAGCAATCAGACATTTTCCCATGTGAGGTTCAGCAACTGGCACATAATCATCAGTACATTCAAACATCAGTGCTGTGTCAGATATTGAGCAGGAATGAGAATTCACGTACTAAAGATGCTAATTTTGCTTTCACCTGTATGATTAATTTGTGAGTCAAGCCTGGATAATACAACAGCGTCATATTGTAAAGGAGAACGCTGGAACATTTATTAAAGGGACTGGTTGTTCCAAGAGCCTGTTATTTCAGTCTCTCTTGAGATCTGCCTGTGCTAAACTACCGTGCATTCGCAAGCTGGCCTGATGTGTTCAAGACAGTTATGCCAAAAAATATGCCATATTTCCATGCTTAGAGAGTTAGAATTTGGTCAGCAGACTGTTGGATTTGATCCTGTAGCGTTAGACACACAATGACGCAGTTATCAATGTGGGTGAGCTTTGCTACTCTACATACAGAAACCTAACAGTATCCTGACTAATTTTATATGAGCGATAAAATAATTCCTTTGTGTATACTGATTGAAAAGATAAAGGGTTAACACAGTTGGCTCTGTTTGTGCGTCTCTGATGGATTATTTGTATCAGATTAACATCAACTATATTGTACTCTATACTCTAAAATAGGGTAAGAAATATTCAAGCTTTCCTTAAAGTATTTTTGGGTTTTGGAACTACTTTAATTGCTTTATAAGATCAAGGATCAAGCCATTGAACCATAGTTAAGACCATTTTTCAGTTCCTAATGCTTCAGCTGACCTGTGGAAGCCCCAATAGCTCCGATCAGGACGGAAGGTACGGCCATAATGATACAGCCGAAGGCAGCCAGGAAGGAAAGGACTTGAGCGTAAGTAGCTGAAGAGGCAGAAAGAACCCTTTGAAAATAGACCTGCCAGGGAATTCCCCCCAACATCTAGGAACAAGAACAGCATGGTAAATGCAGATGCCAACACAAACAGCAAGACACAAGACAAATAACAGCAACGGTTAACAGGCTTTATAGCGAAATAAACATAAATCTCATCTTTCAGATGCAGGTTGTCATGAAACATCATGTGCTTTGGTAAGTCGAGTCACAATATTTTTGCTTTCAGCCACAGTTTGATGATCATAAGTGACCCTTCATACATAACTGAGGTTGGCTACTCCTTTCTTGCAGCACAGAGATGACAGAATTACTTGCTGTACAATTTCATTACAAGCCCTTGACATTTAGAAATACATATTGTTTCCTTTTTGCTGCTTTCATTTGGAATAGGTCACAGAGTTCAATTACATTCTAGCATTTAATATTATTCAATAATATCGTTTACTGTAAGTGTGGCAGCATGGGAAAGCTCTTCTCACAGTGAGATTTTGTGTCCATGTACGCTAAAATGTTTCTCTTTTCCACATATCTTGATCACAATTAAAGTTTTAATATCTGGTAAAATCTGTTGATCAGATATAGCAAAGAAACCACACTTAGCTAGCAATCTCAGCTAGTTCAGGCAGAAGGACTGTTTTCATATACATTCAGCTCCAGAAATTTTGCCACCCTTGGTAAAGATAAATGAATAAAACTGTGGTTTATTAGCTTAATCTTAATCTAAAACAGTAAGAGAACTCAAACTGAAGTAAATTTAATCTAAGGAGAGTAAAACTCAATGCCAAAGAGTCGACTGTTTTTAGAACTGTGTGTGATTTTGTTAAAGTTGTCTTTAAACACAACTGTAGGAAGAAAGTCTAGGCATGTAATTAGAAACATGTCAGTGTTGTTTTGGTGAAATATATTCGGTTAAAATATATTTGGTTGTGTTTTGCGTAGAATTCAGCCACAGTGACATCCTATGGGGTTTCCCAGGCTGCCACCCACACAATAATACATTGATGTTTCTTTGTAGTAGGAAATGTCTCTACGGTAAAACAATGTCACGTTTCCATGTTAACTACACTCTACACTCACCAGAAGGAAGAAGTTGTCTGCCCACATCCATTTATCAGTGCTTTCGATCGACCCCAGCCAAGGATCCTGGTAGAGCTCGTTCACTGCAGTCAGGCCGATGTCAGACACAGCAGGGTTCGACAGTGCAAACGGTACACTGATCCACTGCAGAGAGAACAAAAACACTTTCATTAGCTTTGAACACGTTAGTTGTTTAAAAAAACAACAACTAGTATTTATTTCTTCACATTTTTGCTGTGGGAGAACAATGTAGAAAATAGAAAAAAAAATCTCATTGTGTATATTTCAAAGCAGTTTCTCTTGAAAATGAGTTTTTTTTATATTGAAGACACCAATTTGGTCTAAAAATCTCCATGTAATTGTGGACTACAGTCTGATGTGGCAAGTTAGATACTACATATGACGCCGAATTGTACTCATCAACATTCAGCTCCAAAGGTATTGGCACCCTTGATGAAGATGAATGAATAAATCTGTGGTTGATTAGCTTAATCTTGCTCTAAAAAAATGCGAGTTCTCGAAACCTTTAACTAAAGCAAATCTACTCTGTTACAAGTAAAACTCAATTCCAAAGATCTCTTCGTCTTGTGGCTAATTCGTATTCTTCCATTACATTTAAAATGCACTTCAACGAAGGAAGGAGGTTACTGAAAAGAAATATTTCAGACATTTGACCTTGCTGTGACCTTGACCGGGTCGGATCGATTCTGAAAGCTAATCAGTTTATCTGAAGGTTACAAAGATAACTCCATATTAATCCTACAGACATTCAGATATTACACTAATGAGAATATCAGATGGACGCACCCAGTGTCAGAGGAATAAGAAAATAAATTGAATTCAACCGGCCATCTTCCACAACTGTACTGTAAATATGATTCAATAACGTGAATGTACCAATCCCACAAAGATGCAGAAGAGCTGAACCACGTCTGTGTAGGCCACAGAGTAAACACCGCCAATCAGGGTGTAGAAAATGGCGATGAGGGCTGAAACGATGACTGACATGTTAATGTTGATGTCCACGATGACGCTCAGCGTTGCTCCTGTAGGTGGGGAAAAAAATGGTTTATGATTAAGAAGTAGAAGGCTCTTCAATGTTGACACATTCGTAAGAATTTTAAAGAAATTCGCCAGGCCTAGCTTTTCCATAAAACATTCTAAGATTGTTCAGCCCTCTTTGGTTTCTTTAACCTTTATTATATTTATTACTTATTCTCACTCATTAACCATACACCATTTATTTCTAACTAAACATAAATTAATTAACTAGAATTTTGTATACTGTTTGAAATTCAAAGAAAGCTCCAAAGGGCAAACCCTTGTAGGCTAAAAAAGAGAAAATTTGATGTAAATTTTGGTCAATGAATTCAGTGATTGTCCTCAAGTCTGGAATAATTTCATTGTTCTGGATATTTTCTATTTTCTATGATCCTCTTGGGCCAACTGGGTCCTTTGAATCATCTTTACCCACCTGTACCCCTGACAATTGGGAGATATGAGCTGAAAATCTATTAGTTTAAAGCCATCAAAATGTAAAGTTTTGCCAAATAGTGAGAAAATAATATTTTAAAGCATAAGTGGTTTTAAAAGACAACAACAAAAGGCTTCATTATAAGAGGAATGATGGTGGACCCATAGTGGTACCTTAGTATACAGCTTCCTGGGTCCTGGAGGTCCACTCTTCTGAACATTTTGGACGTACTCTGCTCTAATACACCAGATTCAATTCAGGAAGGCTTGGCAATTAGCTGGTTACTTGTTAACACAAGAAAACCAGTAAAAAAAAATGTTAAAGTATTAGCTGAATGGTTAGAATTTTTGGTAAGGTTTTGAGGTCAAATCCCAGCACTGCCAAACTTCCACTTGTAGGACCTTGAGAAAGATCCTTAACCATCAACTGCTCAATCTTTTCTCTATTGCATATGGGTTTAAATGAAAGCGTTTCTAAAATGTATAGGAAAAGGGATACTCCAGGAAGAGAGTTTGGAATCTGTATAGGGGCATTGGTGGCTCAGTGGTAGATCTCTTGTCTATCATGTGGAAGGCCCGGGTTTGATCCCCAGCCACTGGATGCAGTGCCGGTCCCAAGGCCGGAAAAATAGGAGGGTTGCGTAAAATAGGAAGGGCATCCGGCGTAAAACATTTGCCAAGTTGTTGTGCGGACCAGTTGGTCCGCTGTGGTGACCCCGAACAGGGAGCAGCCGAAAGCAACTTTATTCAACAGGTGGCCACCAAACATCTGCCTTTAGTTATTTTCTTAACCAGGCAGCTGACCAGCCTACTAATGTACAGAGCTAATTAATGCATTATGATGTAACTAAATAGGCACAGAGTAATTCCTCCAAAAACCAATTAACTCTTTGCCAATACAACCAAAGTGGTGTGCAACTCTAAACAAACCTATACACAGAATTGAAATACATCTTAACTGACTATATTAAAGGCAAAAACAAACCGATGCTGATCTTTATTTGTTGTTTATCTTCTAAACGTGTGTCTCTGTTCCACCCAGTCGTTTCTCTTTAAACTTTAGCAACCTCTCTGTGGAACTGCTATGGTTTTTTTTTTTCCTTATTCAGGCTCACGAATTGATTGATCTCCCTGTGTTCCTTACCGAGGGCTGATAAGATGGCGGCCGACCAGAAGATCTCCCCCATGAGCGCTGGGATGAAGAGCAGGCCGCCCATGCGCTTTCCGTACAGCTGCTGGAAAGGGTCCAACATGGTGACGTAGCCACGGGAGCGCATGGGCTTGGCGAAGAACAGGCCGCCTTTATGTCAGGAGAGAACAGGATATGGATATCATTAAGAAATAAAAAAGAAAAGATGATGATGATGATGATGATGATGATGATGATTCATTAGCCTTAATTGGGAGGTTCCAGGAAGAATACTACCGGGGATGTCGCGGGGAATAGTAGTAGTAGTAGTAGTAGTAATAATAATAATAATAATAATAATAATAATAATAATAATAATAATAATAATAATAAATCGTGTTGTCATTAATTATCCTACCAAGTACGAGACTCATGGCGTATCCAAATGGAGCCTGCGCCCAGGCCAAGCCGAAACCGGGCAGATACACATACTCAGCCGTGCCGTTAATGTATCCACCTCCAACCCATGTAGCTGTAAATATAATAAAGTATTCAGCACACACACACACACACACACACACACACACACACACACACACACACACACACACACACACACACGCTTTTCTATTTAACCTGACACATCAGCTAAATAGATAATACAGACTTATTAAACAACTGAATGTACTGAAAGTGTATCTCTAGTCTACACTCCCAGAAATATAGACACTTCTCCTTTTCTTATTCCTCTTCGCTGGCGTGAAAACATCTTTATTCTTTAAAACATGTATATAGTATTCATAACTGGATTATTTGAGGACCACCGGTGTAGTTTTACATCTCCAAAAAGCTCATAAAAGGTGCACCGCATGAATCTTTCCATGTGGAAGGGATAAAGACAGTGTTTAAAAAGATTTAGCCGTGATGGTGCCGATCCAGGGGCAAGGGAAAGTAGCCTACCTTTATTCCCGAGTGTGTGTAAGCCCATATGAATAAAAGCACCATATATTTATCTTAATTGAACGACATTAAAGATGCATCTCCGAAAATCTCCACAAGTAATTATTTACATGTATTAAAACTTCACAAAAAAAGATAAAAAAAAAACAAAAAACAAAAAAAAAACACACCCAAAAACACCTCTACTTTGTTCCATTCGTTAGATTTGCCGACGCGCAAAAACGCATGGTTTTCCATAGAGAGGGAAGTAAAAGTTATTAAATATCCGTGGTTTGCAAATAAATAAATAAATAAATAAATAAATAAATAAATAAATAAACAATTAAAAGGAAAAGCGTTTTAATAATAATAATAATAATAATAATAATAATAATAATAATAATAATAATAATAAAAAGACTTCCTTTCTAAAGGGATTTAGCACATGCTTTATGTTCGTACCAGTCATTGTAAACGCTCCCACAAACAGTCCAATGTCTCTTCCTCCGACCATGATGGTTTCACTGCGGTCCGCTCCCTCCTCCACGCCGGAGTTCTTGTTCTTCCAAGCTGCCCATATTCCCACACCGAGGATGAGCAAGTAGAAGATGACAATTGCGACCAGCCCTTCCACATGGATGGCCATCTTCACTGCGCTTCTGAACACCTCAATGACATGGAGGAGACCTGATGCGCGGAGAAAAGAGGAGAGAAGAGAGAAGAGATAGAAGCGACCGACACACAGCTGATCAACAGTTCACAACTGAGCATTTCAACCCAACAGCAGCTGAGTCCAAAAAAACCCTCCTTTATTTAGTTTTATTCCTGTGCATGGTTTCAGAATGTTTACATCACCAACATTAAAACGCAATGATCGTGTGCGTCGTTAATTCAACTAATTATTTAGCTCCATATTTAGTTTCAATCCTTTTATCCTCGTTTACATTTTACATTACACATCTGAAGTTTACTCTCCAGCATGCACAGCGCGTAAGAATTTATTACCTGCTCTATAAAAGTGATTTTTTGTGCCGTCACTCGCTCTAGTTTAAATCATTCAGATATACATATTTTTATATATTAACAGCGTTTGCGTGAGTGGAAAGTGTCTCTTACCTTTACGCAGGAGCAGCAGACAAACACCAGGCACAGTCTGGGGGAAATGAATGAGGCGCGCTGACGCAGAGCGCGGTAAGGAGGCAGTCCCGCACTTTTCACACGCACCAGCGCGTTACGCACACGTTTATATCAGAGTAAGATTTCGTCAGAGCTTCAGTGAGGAACGTCAGAGTTGTGAATGGAGGCCTGGTGTTCAATAAAGATGCCAAACGCCGCTGGAGCTCATCCAGCGGTCAAAACCTTGACACAGGAAGTCTGATTTCAGCATGATGTACAAATATTCATGTACAATTCATCGTTAGACGAGTTGTTTATTTACTTCCATTAACTGAGTTCAAGCTGTGTGCTGAAGAAGAGAACCATGTGTTCAGTGACACATGAGCATTTTGCCATTCAAGAACTAATCAGCTGGATTCTCCAAACATTTTCAGATATTTACTATTTATTTATCTGATTTCATGTTCAGTCTGCTCCACACACACACGCACACGCACACGCACACACACACACACACACACACACACACACACACACACACACTCCAAGAAAAGAGCCTGAATCTAGAACTCTTAAAGGTCATCAACTTTGCCACTCTGAGGAAGCCATAAAGGTTCTAGGATGCTATAACAGATCCCTCTTTCCTTATTAGAACCTTTTCTAAGTAGAACCTTTTAAGGAGTTACTAGAACTAAAAAGGGGCTTCCGTGCAATGCTACTGAAGAACCATTTTAGGTTCCCCAAAGAATCTTTCAGTAAATGGTTCTTAAAGCAACCATGTTTTTATAATCTAAAGAACCTTTTTCCACTACAAAGTACCATTTTGCGCAATGGAAAAGGTTCTTCATAGGTTCTTTGAATGTTCTTAACTCCTTTTAAAGAACCAAAAATATGCTTTCACCACAATGCCATAGAAGAACCATTTTAGGTTCCCCAAAGAATCTTTCAGTAAATGGTTCTTAAAGCAACCATGTTTTTATAATCTAAAGAACCTTTTTCCACTACAAAGTACCATTTTGCGCAATGGAAAAGGTTCTTCATAGGTTCTTTGAATGTTCTTAACTCCTTTTAAAGAACCAAAAATATGCTTTCACCACAATGCCATAGAAGAACCATTTTAGGTTCCCCAAAGAATCTTTCAGTAAATTGTTCTTAAAGCAACCATGTTTTATTCAAAGAGCCTTTTTAAAAATACCATTTTGCCAAAGGGAAAAGGTTCTTCATACTTAAGAACCCTGTAGAAAGAACCAAAAAGTTTCCCTAAAATAAAGAACCTTTTTTTTAGGTTAAAAATCCGTTAGTAAATTGTTCTTAAAGCAACCCCTTTTATTCTAGAGCCATTAAAAATATTTTTATAGCCTAAAGAAAGTTTTTCCACTACAAAGAACCTGTAGAAACGTCCCACGGTTCCTAAAATAAAGAACCTTTATTTTTATGAGTGTAAGATCCGTTAGCTATCCCAAACTATCCGTGTATCAGCCCACTCTGTAAATCCTGGGTCTCTAAAAGAAAATAAAGTTTCTTATTGATATTAAGATTAAGGAACCATGCAAGATCCAGGAAGTTTTGTAACAGCTCTTTTGGAGGAATGACCTATTAGTTCCTCAAGAGCTTGTGCTTGCTGTTTTAGAAAGGACATTATTTACATTTACATCATTTACTGTCCAGTGTCACCCAAATGAGGATGAGGTTCCCTTCTGAGCCTGGTTCCTCTCAAGGTTTCTTCCTCATATCATCTCAAGGTGTTTTTCCTCTCATTAGGAATAAATGTTAGAGATAAATAGTAACTTAACTTTAAACTTTATCATTGTTATTCTATGTTTCTGTACTTCTGTAAAGCTGCTTTGAGACAATGTTCATTGTTAAAAGCGCAATACAAATAAATTGAATTGAACTTTAAATGGTTCTGACTTTGCATTTTGACTTTCCATTGGAAATAAAGCAAGTGATAAACTAATATATTTTATATATAGCTAAAGGTTGTTTGTTGCCTACGGTTCTATTCCCAATCCTCTCTGATACAGAAAAGGATTCTCCATAGACACTTTAACCTTTTTTACCAGTGCACTACGCTGGTGGAACAGAAATTTTAAGTTTTTGGACATTTTTAATCAGTATAAACAAATGAATTTGTGAGTCTGAAATAATATGAGTCTGTTGGCTTTCAGTGTGTTTTAGACGTGTGTTTTTCCCTCTGTTGGATAACCTTACACAGAATTTTACAGGTTGAAGATGAAATCTGAGCTGCATTTTAGATGAACAAGCACTTGGAGCATCTCAGAGAGCAGAAATGGGTTTGATATCAACATTTACTTTGAAGATACACAGATTTCATTCATTCATTCATTGTCTACCGCTTATCCGATCTACTCTCGGGTCACGGGGAGCCTGTGCCTATCTCAGGAGTCATCGGGCATCAAGGCAGGATACACCCTGGACAGAGTGCCAACCCATCGCAGGGCGCACACACACTCTCATTCACTCACGCAATCACGCACTACGGACAATTTAGAGACGCCAATCAACCTACAATGCATGTCTTTGGACCGGGGGAGGAAACCAGAGCAACCAGAGGAAACCCCCGAGGCACGGGGAGAGCATGCAAACTCCACACACATGGCGGAGGCGGGAATCAAACCCCCAACCCTGGAGGTGTGAGGCAAACGTGCTAACCACCAAGCCACCGTGCCCCCGATACACAGATTTGTGTGGAAAAAAAACTTTTCTATGAATATATTGCCCCTAGTAGGCTAGAGAAAAGCAGAAACACTTATAAAACACTGAAAATCCTTAAAGCTCTGAGTGTCTACTTTCATATGAGCTTCACATTAACCTCACTGTGGAGTGAGACATGACAAATACATTCAATGCTGAATATGGAAACAAACCAAACAGGAACAAACTCCATTTTTTTTGCCTCTGGGAAAAAGATTGAATGCTTTTTAAAACCTCATTTCCTTTCTAGTTCTAGATTCGTATAATGTCATTCAACACATTCTTCTTACAGAGTTATATTAATGATGCAGACAGTCGCCAAGCTGGACCAGATCAAACATTTCCACTCACAAGCTCATTTCTTTCATTCCTCTAACTGCATCATCGTGGCACTTGACCACATTCTGACAGCCGTAAAGAAGTAAATATTCCCTGTGGAGGTAAACACTGTGTTTATATTTAGAAAATTAACGGACTATGGCAGTGGAGAGGGTGCATTTAATTGCTCTTTGAAATATATGAGGTGAGGAACTTCCAGAGCGAGCCAATTTACCGGTGACAAGATTCCAACTTGGTCTAGACGACCTTAACTCGCACGAGTCTACTAATTTGACACTAAAAAAAATAAAAATCTGACAGCTTGCCATGACCCTTCCAATTACAAGCACTGCACCCTGAACACACTTCCCATGCAGATGGTAAGGCTCTCTGTAGAGGAAGGAATTTGGGCAAGATCCTGAATTCCTGTTCAATATAATACATATTATTAGAGATTTTAATGAGTGTGAATTTGATCAGGTTTTCCAGAAGTTAAGCTGTAACAAGACCAATCAGCCAAAATGTATTTACTGTGTAAGGAAATGTGTTAAGTCTTTATTTGGAAATTAGAAAGTGGGCATGGCTTTAAAAACAAAGTTTTCTTGAGTCAATATATGGAAAAATTTAGAAAGCAAGCTACAGCTAAATAGATTTTGCTAACCAGCTAAATTACACAACTCATGATCATCTTGTTTACTGCTAGTGCTAGTCAAAACTAACAAGTGACAAGACTGACCTATTTAATAAAAGCCATCATCTTCACTGTTACTGCTAGCCAGCTAGTTGAGTTCAGCTAACTTGACAGGATTTCTGAGAGGATTGCTAAGTCATATTTAATTAACGTTATAACTAAACGGCTAATTAAGGTGAGGGAACCTGACATGATTTCAATGGAAATTTTTAAGCGCATAAAAATGACACTTTTCCCCGCTGTTGTTATTTTTAAACCCATAAATATTACAATTTTGCCGTTCACTGTTGTTATCTTGTTACCTAGCTGCCAGGATTTCTCAGGGGATTCATTTGTCATATTTATTAAATGTTCTAATCTACAATGCTAATGCTAAATAGCTAACCTGGGAGGATTTCTGGGAGAATTATTATGTGCATAAATTCCCTGCTTTTGTTAGCCAGAGAGATAAGTGGCGCTATACTGAGAGGCTTTCTCAGAGGATTGCTAAATCTTCTTCATAGGCTTCACTGCTAATGTTATGCCAGCTAGGATTTTTATTTATTAATTTGTTTTGACAGGACTTTTAAATTATATTCAGAATGGTACTCATTCAAGCTTTCATTAGCAAAAGAGCTAACTGGAACTTTCGAGAGGATTAAACTGAGAGAGATTATTGAGTGGTATTTACTTGTTATAATCTTTGGCATTAATGCTAACGAGCTAGTTAAGATAAGCGAACTTAACTGGATTTTAAGAATTTTAAGTCCTATTCATAAATATTAAAATCTTTTCTGTTCTCATTGGCAAAATATAGCTAACACATGCTAAGCTGCCCGTATTTCTCACAGGATTCTTAAGTGATATCCAATAAATGTTATAATCTTTAACATTAATGCTAACCAGCTAGCTAAAATAAACTAATCTGTCCGGATTGTAGTGAGAATTTTAAGTTATATTCATATATATGTCTGTTAGCAAAAAAACCCAACTAAAAGTCACTAAGCTGAGGGGTTTTCTGAGAGGATTTTTTTGATCGTGTTACAATTTCCATCACTAATGTTAGTCTGCTAGCTAATTAGCAGTGAACTGGCAGCATTTCTGTGAGAATTTTCCAGTTGATATTCATAAATGTTTATAATCTTCGGTGTTAATATTAAGCTAGCTAGCACAGAAAAGCAAAATTAACACTGAATCCAATTTTGTCAGAGCATTTAGAGACCTGGAAGAAGTAGAAACGTGTCTCTGAGACGGTAAAGTGATCTGCACTGCTGCGAGACGTGGTTTTGTAGAAATAATCTCCAGATACAGAAAACGTTGCTGTCTACCCTGGAAATTGAGACAGAAAGAAAGATGTATGTTTGGCAAACAGCATGTGGCTGGGTGGGAAACTCTTTCCTGTTGGGTATTGGCGGGAGTCGTGGTGCGAGCAGTGCGTGTTCACTCGGTGTGGGAAGCCACGAGACTTTAATGAGCACCAGACGCATCTGTCAAGTGCCCTTTGAAGTGTGCACTAAGCACAGTAGAGCATGCAACTCTCCCTGCAAACAGCAAATTAACACCAAAAGTGTTTACACCTAGATCTTAATATTAATTCAGGGGCGTGGCTAAACTTCCACTCCATTTCTGGCTTCAACTCACAGCTCTGAAAGATTAGTCCTGGATGATCCTTTATCCTAGAAGATTTTATGTATGAAATCTACAGGGTATCTGATGTCAGGAACCCATGAGAGGCACATTAATTGTGTGTTTATTATTTACAGACATATACGCTGGTGTACTTTATCTTCTCTCTGCGTTTAAAATATAAACACACACAAATATAAAACATCAGCTCTTCATTAAACTGCAGTGATTTCACTTTGAGGTCTGCTGTGTAATCACTCCAATACATTACCTCAGAATTCAAGGCAACTGTTGCTGTATTTACAAGAGGATGCTGCCACCTAGTGGCTATAAATAGAGCTGCACACACTCTCATCTCAAAAGAAATTGAAGCATTGTCATGCCAAGTACAGTGTCTAAAAAAAAAAATCACCGGGTATTTGGGAAGAAAGTTGTGTACTTATGCACAATTTTACACTCAAGTCTCCCTCAGTGAATATTTGATGACTTCACACTTACACAATTGCAGAATATGGTGCCCAGTTATAGAAGAGGAATCATTGATAATCACACTATCAGAGAAATGAGGTAGATTCCTACTTCCTGACGTCTCAGGGAGTTTTTTTTTTTATTAATATAGCATTGTATTTCATTTATATGCACCTATCAGGCACAACATTATGACCACCTGGCTAATATTGTGTTGGTCCCCCTTTTGCTGCCAAAACAGCCCTGACCCTGTGTATTCTGACACCTTTCTGTCAGAACCAGCATTAACTTCTTCAGCAATTTGAAAAACAGTAGCTCGTCTGTTGGATCGGATCACACGGGCCAGCCTTCACTCCCCACGTGCATCAATGAGCCTTGGCCGCCCATGTCCTGTCGCCACCTCATGCTATTTTCTCTAGAGTTTATTTTGAAATCTCTGCAACTTTGTTCTTCAAAAACCCATGTTTTATAATCTGCCCTAATTCATTTCTGTATGTTTTACAGATGTTTTTCTTATCCTACAGCGCTGTTAAATTCTTTAATGACAAAACAGAGGAGCAAACTGCTGTGGTAAGAGACAAATAAAACACTTTAGGACATGTTGCTATTGAAAAATAATCATCTTCAAGAAGGGAGTTAGGCCTACGCTTCACACTGGGCCAAAATCACATCACCTTGGTTGGGTGTTATTGCCATATAACAGCATCTGCCATTTTTGGATGAAGTCAGGATCTAAATGCCTTCATACTTAATTCTTTATCATGTAGAGTAAAGGTGAAGGTGAGTTCTTGTCCTCTATTGAGGTTGTTGTACAGGAATGACATGAGTGGATGAACGCAGGCTTTTCCAGGCTTCAGAACTGCAGACTGGAGGCCTGGTGTCCTCAGGGGAATGTACAGATTTGAGATTTGAGAGACAGGCTCGTTAGCGCTGGACAGCTGTGAGGGAAACATTTTCCTTCTCCAACAGTTTCCCCTGTGGCTGCTCTGTTTTCCGCTCCTGAGTGAACCGCAATTATAGCTTTCCAAAGAAGTGGGAATGCTTCCAAAGCCTTTAGTAGAGAGGAGATCCTGTTCAGGATTCCAGGATTAATAATATTAATGATTAAATGATAAATTATAAAGCACATGTGACATTAACTTCCTGTTATCTGATTCATCCACACTGAGCGTTATATAACAGGACATCAATCTTCAATCACTTCAGTCTATGAGCCCGGAACAAACATCATATGCCATTATATACACTTTGATCATGTGACACCATAAGGACCTCAAAGTAGACCTGGAGACACCTTAAGGTCACCAAAATAGACCTGGAGACACCTTAAGGTCACCAAAATAGACCTGGAGACACCTTAAGGTCACCAAAATAGATCTAGGGACACCTTAAGGACACCAAAATAGACCTGGGGACACCTTAAGGAACTCAAAGTAGACCTTGGTTCACTTTAAGGACACCAAAGTAGACCCGGGGACACCGGAAGGAACTCAGAATATACCTTCGTACACTTTAAGGACACCAAAGTAGACCTGGGGACACCTTAAGGAACTCAAAGTAGACCTTGGTACACTTTAAGAACACCAAAGTAGACCCGGGGACACCGGAAGGACCTCAGAATATACCTTGGTACACTTTAAGGACACCAAAGTAGACCTGGGGACACCTTAAGGACACCAAAGTAGACCTGGGGACACCAAAATTGACCTGGGAACACCTTAAGGACCTCAAAGTAGACCCGCGGACACCTTAAGGACCTCAAAATAGACCTGGGGACACCTTAAGAAGATGATAATTTTCTGTAATGGCAGTATAGAAAAAAAAGGTTTGGTTTTTTATTTTTAATAAATTTGCAAAGATTTCAAACAAACTTCTTTCATGTTGTCATTATGGGGTATTGTTTGTAGAATTTTGTGGAAAATAATGAAATTTAATCCATTTTGGAATAAGGCTGTAACATAACAAAATAGGGAAAAAGTGAAGCGCTGTGAATACTTTCCGGATGCACTGTATAATGTACTAATCTTCTACTGGAGGTGCTGGAAAACCCAGTTTTCAGGTGCAGTGTAGAGAAATATCTATCATTTAGCCTGAGAGAAACCTCTTCTTCTGTGCTAATTCCATAAGAGGCAGATGGGCTGCTGATTAGAGCGTGTTCATGCTGCCATGGAGGTTTTAATGGAACAGATCTGATTAGCTGTGGCTGAAGCTACAGGTCAGCTTTCCCACTGCAGCTGATATTATTCTATTACACTCACTGATCCCACCACTGACCGAGGTCACACTACAGCTACATTCAAGACTGTACTCTTTATCCGAAAGCCTTATTTCCATGACAAGTGTTCAACTTCCATTTCTATACAGTATATTGCTAAAAGTTTTGGGACGTCTGCCTTTACATGCACATGAACTTTAATGACATCCCATTCTTAATCCATAGGGTTTAATATATAGTCGGCCCACCCTTTGCAGCTATAATAGCTTCAACTCTTCCGGGAAGGTTTAGGGGAAGTTCTGACCTTTCCTCTAGAAGCGCATTTGTGATTTCCTCCACACCAAACTCACTCATCCATGTCTTTATGGATCTTGCCTTGTGCACTGGTGTGCGGTCATGTTGGAAAAGGAAGTGGACATCCCCAAACAGTTCCCACAAAGTTGGGAGCATGAAATTGTCCAAAATGTCTTTGTATGCTAAAGCATTAAGAGTTCCTTTCACTGAAACTGCATGCCTAGGTCCAATTATACCACAGCGTTTGCGTTATTAATATAGTTTATGAGTATACTTTATCCAATGCTAATTATATTTAACATTGTGGAACATTAGCTCCTGTTATCACTTGTGGTATAGCAGCTACAAACAGCATTACTTCACCAGCTTGTCTTTTTGGCAGAAAACTTACTCACACTGGAGACTCCTTCCATAAATGTCTTCTTACAGAAAATGTCTATGTCTTTCTTTGTTAATTTTTTTTTCAGTCTGATTATTATTTGTCTTAGATTAGAACCCAAGTTCCTGTGGATGACTTGTTACAGCAGAAGCTGACCAAAGGCTTAGCTGCTGTTTTGTAAGGAACAATAATATTTCTATCAATATAATATCAATAATTGTTTTCTTACAAAAACCACCACCACATCATTCATTATACCTTTAACTTTGTTAAACACCTTTTTTATTATTTGTTGTACATAATGTGGGGTCTCCTCTGTTACTATAGAAACAGTTTTATGCCAGGATGAGTGCATTAATATTCACTTTAATATTAGTAATTTATTCATTGATGTTACATGCAGAACTACTCTCCGAGCTGTGGTTATACAAAATAATGCACACCTTCTGACCAATCAGCTTCGAGAATTCAACTGCGCTGTGGTATAAAAGACAATAAACACACACTGTACCTGAAAATCTACAGTTTCTACCTGTAACTGCACCTTTAAGCTCAGGGTCAGTGCTGAATGATGCAGCATCCAAATTATGCCACATCCACACATACAGCGACTCAGAGAACAAAGCAACCAGAGATTAAAGAGAGCTGGTGATTTCTGGTGATGAGCAAATAGCGAGCTTTGGAGACTAAATCTGGGCGTGTCTACATCAGCACATTAACTTTATGCAAATATGGCGCGACTCGGTGCAGCGACTACTAATAGGAGTGAGGACAATAGCGCTGCTTCTCCTCATCTGGCATGAGATGATGCAGAAAATATATATATATATATATATATATATATATATATATATATATATATATATATATATATATATGCTGCTGAATTTTATACACAAACATCAAATCTCCCTCTAGAACTCGTTCCACAGTACACTGATAAACGGTGTTACTATGGCAACAAGTAGAAGGACCGCCCACTTGTGAGTTCATAACACAGCGACTGTATGTCTGAATGTAGCTTGGCTATTGTTGACGTATAAAGTGACTTTTTTTATAGATCAACAAAAATAAAATGGCAGCTGATGTAATATTAAATTCTACAGAAAACTTTAGGTACCAGCCGACTGTTAACTTTCATAGAGACGACTCCTCTTTACTTACAGTGCATTTACTCTTTAAATCACAGTATAGGACAGATTTGAGACAGAAAATGAGTAGAAACCTATTTTTTTTAAAGCATGAAGAATAGCTGAGTTTATATGCATCAAATCAAAAAATAATCTTTTGTGGTTGCACTGATGAAATTCTAATAAAGCAAAAAAACATTTTTTAGGAATGTCTGGTAAGCCATGCTATCTGCATTGCACATGTTTAAAAAAAACCCACAACAATCATCACATAAATAAGCAGAATGAAATGTCTCCTAGACATTGCACATTTTCCCCTGCTCTAAACAATAATGTTAATCTGATGCGACATAATAAATTTGTTTGAGATCTGTTTGGAAAAAACGTAAACCTGATAAAAAGTAAAACTTTTGCCAGCTTAAAGCTGAGGTGATAACGTATTTATGTGCACATTTATTACATTTTGAACCCACTAGTTCAACCAGTGAACTGAATGACCTAATTTGCCAGATATTTTCAAGACAAATGATCTAATAAGGTGCAAAAAAAAAAAAAAGTCTGGGGTGCAAAAGAATGAAAACATTTCACTCTCCCAAAGACCCTGAGCTTCCTGAACAGACGGCCCAGCGTGCCCTGTGAAGAAGGTGGGGTTTGTGGTGTGGAATCGGTGACGTGGTGGTCGTTCTCCGGATTTTACGAGTGTTTCATGTTCTCATGGTTCGGATTTGATCTGTTTGGAAAAGAGAGAGGAAGCAGTGAAGTCAACACAAACAATACAACCTGTATGTTAACACATGAATCTGGATATGAAGGTTGATAAACAGGGACTAAACACACAGCTGAAGTCTGCCACTATTTCAAATACAAAGTAGAAAGTACACTGTATCGTAACGTAGCATTTATAAAGGCTAATTTGTATAAATATGCATACAGCTGAGAAGTGGCTGAGAATGGTCAAGCTATGATGACAAACACGTCACTACATCACCACAAGTTTGTTTAACGTCACATACTTACAGTGCAAATTGTTCTACATACATGAAAAGCAAACAAACAAAAAATCATAAATCCTTAAAATGATACAATTATGTCACTCCTGATAAATTCAGGGGAAATGGATCATCGTTAATTCGCATACACCAAAGTTTCACCCAAATAAAATGATAAATCTGTACCTTGCAGCCAGTCGACTCCCTCCTGTAGACCCTCCCCCTGGACAGCGTTACTAGCACTGAAACACACACACACACCTATATTAAATGCTGTGGTTTGGAAGGTGACATGATACTAGAAGCTCTTCTCTACTCTGTGAGTTGTTGTGAAACACACCAGAGCCACAGGGCATTTTTAAATCGAACTGAATGGCCATGTTGTCCTACCAGATATGCCATGGTTTATCTTTGATGTTCTCCAGGCAGAGGAGCTGAGAGACCTTCACTGAGGACAGAGCATCTCTCAGATCCATTTTATTAGCAAAGAACAGGATAGGGATCCTCCTGTGTTTGATATCTACATACAGAGAAGAAGAGAACTATCAGTGTAGAGGGATTACTATTACTACAACCATTACTACTACATCAACTATCACTACTACCATTACTACTATATCCACTATTATCACTACATCAACTATCACTACTACCATTACTACTACATCAACTAATCACTACTACCATTACTACTACATCAACTATCACTACTACCATTACTACTACATCAACTATCACTACTACCATTACTATTACATCAACTATCACTACTACCATTACTACTACATCTACTATCACTACTACCATTACTACTATATCCACTATTATCACTACATCAACTATCACTACTACCATTACTACTACATCAACTAATCACTACTACCATTACTACTACATCAACTAATCACTACTACCATTACTACTACATCAACTATCACTACTACCATTACTACTACATCAACTATCACTACTACCATTACTACTACATCAACTATCACTACTACCATTACTACTACATCAACTATCACTACTACCATTACTACTACATCAACTATCACTACTACCATTACTACTACATCAACTATCACTACTACCATTACTACTACATCTACTATCACTACTACCATTACTACTACATCTACTATCACTACCACCATTACTACTATATCCACTATTATCACTACATCAACTATCACTACTACCATTACTACTACATCAACTATCACTACTACCATTACTACTACATCTACTATCACTACTACCATTACTACTATATCCACTATTATCACTACATCAACTATCACTAGTACCATTACTACTACATCAACTATCACTAGTACCATTACTACTACATCAACTATCACTAGTACCATTACTACTACATCAACTATCACTACTACCATTACTACTACATCAACTATCACTACTACCATTACTACTATATCCACTATTATCACTACATCAACTATCACTACTACCATTACTACTACATCAACTATCACTACTACCATTACTACTATATCCACTATTATCACTACATCAACTATCACTACTACCATTACTACTACATCAACTATCACTACTACCATTACTACTATATCCACTATTATCACTACATCAACTATCACTACTACCATTACTATTACATCAACTATCACTACTACCATTACTACTACATCAACTATCACTACTACCATTACTACTATATCCACTATTATCACTACATCAACTATCACTACTACCATTACTACTACATCAACTATCACTACTACCATTACTATTACATCTACTATCACTACATCAACTATCACTAGTACCATTACTACTACATCAACTATCACTAGTACCATTACTACTACATCAACTATCACTACTACTATATCCACTATTATCACTACATCAACTATCACTAGTACCATTACTAATACATCTACTATTATCACTACTACCATTACTATTACTACAACAACAAAGTTGCAGCTGTCGCTATGACCAATACAATATCCACTACTACTGTTACAACTACCTTTATTATCTTTACTACCATTACTAATACAACAACTACTACTACTGCTACCATTACCACTGCCATCAAAATGTCTACTAAGGCTGCTACCAACTACTACTACAAAAACTACTTCTACCATAAATGCTACTATCAGTACTATAAACATTTTTGCAACTAGCAATACTACTACTATTACTACCAGCCCTACTACCATTACTAAAACTACTACAATAACAACAACTACTACAGCTATATTACTGACTGTTTTTGATAGCTACATACAGAGAAGAAGAGAATTATCAGCGCAGAGGCATTACTATTACTACTACAGCTACTATTATCACTACTACCATTATTACTACAACAATCACTACTATCATTACTACAACATCCAATATTATCACTTCCACCAATACTACTACAGCTACAACTACTACCATTACTACTACATCCCCTATCACTACTACCGTTACCACCACATCCACTATTATCACTGCTACCATTACTACTACTACTTCCACTGCTATTGTCATTATTATATTTACTACTGTTACTATTACTACAAGTCGCTGATGTCGCTACAACCATTAATACTACAACATCCACTACTACTGTTACAACTATTCTATTATCTTTAATAGCATCACCATTACTACTACAACATCCACCACTCCTACTGCTACCATCAAAACCTCTATTAAGGCTACTACCATTAGTACTACGACAAAAACTACTTCTACCATAAATGCTAATATCAGTACTATCTATCATTACTATCACTATTTTTGCAACTAGCAATATGACTACTATTACTACTAGCACTACTAGATACAGTAAAATAAAAGGTTTGTCTTTGTGGTCGATTTGAACGTTACATTTTATAAAAGGAAAAGAAAAACAAGCAAATACACTCACCAGGATGGTTAAGCAGAGTGTCCAGCTCTTCTTTAGCGACCACCATTCTCAGCTTATCACTGCTGTCAATGACAAATATGATGGCCTGTCCTTCTCTGGAAAAAAAAAAGAGAAAATCCAGGGAACCGTAAGGACCATTTCTGTAGTGGTTATAACGTGAAAGCTTTAGGCATTAGCACAATGATAAATGGCAGTGTATTTAGAGAAATCACACAGATGTGCATGACTGAATCTCAGGGTTAGAAGTAAGACAATAATGTAGACAGTACAGCTTATTGTGACTTTGACAGCAGCAGCTGCTCCACTTACTTGTAATAGTGCTCCCATAGGTTTCTATACCTACCCTGGCCTGACATATCAAACACTGTGAACGACAGACTGTAAAAACAACAAGCTGGTCAGTGCATAAACATGAAAATAAAATAAAAAAACCCAGTAGATAGACACAGTGTCTGTGCTTACCTTGACGTCTTGAATTTCTCTATGCTAAATCCTATAGTGGGAACGATGTCTTGTGCTTGAGCCTGTAGGGAGACCGTTTAATGTGGGAATCTTTCTTTGTTAAAATTGTTACATTTCTGCATAGTCACACAGCCAAGACATTACAGTGTAGTAAGAGGTGAATGTATAGCATAATGTGTTGCAGTCATGTGAAAACGCTCATCGTTATCGTGTGAGAGTGATAATTACATTGGATGGCTTCAGCTGATTGATGATGGTTGTCTTTCCGCTGTTGTCCAGACCCAAACAAATCACGTTCACCTCCTTCTTCTTCAGGCCCAGCCATCCTGCCAGCTTGTCGAAGAGCCCCATTGGCCTTTATTTTATTTTAGATGGCACTAACTCTGTTCAAAGCAAAAGGTTCAAAGCTCAGAGGGGATCAGCTGCAGTGCGCCAGCGTGCTGGTGGTTCACCGTCTGTAAACACTCCGTCAAAGGCTCGCAAGGACATAAAAAGCTATAAAATAAACACACCATCCTGGCAGGCTGTTTTTAGAACTTAAAACACATTTTAGACATTGCTGAGGTACGGGAAAACGATGTCATTTTGGTGCCATCTGCTGTACGTGAGACAAACTGCAACGAAACTGACATTTGTTGCTGATTTGTTCCTACAAAACAGTGTTATGCAGTTTTACTATAAATTGTTAAAGTTTACAAGTGTCTTATTGGCATGCACAATATCCAAATTATAATTTTTAAGAAATATATATATACCTAACTAATATTGTGTTGGTCCCCCTTTTGCTGCCAAAACAGCCCGGACCCATCATGCACTGTGTATTCTGGCACTTTTCTATCAGAACCAGCATTAACTTCTTCAGCAATTTGAGCAACAGTAGCTCGTCTGTTGGATCGGACCAAACGGGCCAGCCTTCGCTCCCCACATGCACCAATGAGCCTTGACCGCCCATGACCCTGTCTCCGGTTCACCACTGTTCCTTCCTCCACTTTTGATAAATACTGACCACTGCAGACCGGGAACACCCCACAAGAGCTGCAGTTTTGGAGATGCTCTGATCCAGTCGTCTTGCTATCACAATTTGTCCCTTTCCAAACTTGCTCAAATCCTATATCCATATATATCCACACATGGCATATATCACTATCACTAGTACCATTACTACTACATCAACTATTTTTTTTTGTCATATATATATATATATATATATATATATATATATATATATATATATATATATATATATATATATATATATATATGACAATAAGGCCCTTGTACCTTGTGCCAATTCATATTTTATCATTCATTTATTATATTGTCTTGTCTTAAACAACTTTTAATAATAAACAAACTAACTATTAGTTGTAACTATTATCTTAGTTTGAAAAACAAAAAATTACAAAATCCACTGAGCGAATAAAATCATCGTCCTTAATCGTTCCGAAACTATTCGAAAACTGTGAGCCTCATCATTTAACAATGTCTTTATGTGAAGAACCCACGTTGTTGTTAACTCGTCTATTACTGAACATCCCGAGCTCGTTGGTGACTGGTTACAGTCAGTCTGGAAGTGGCTGGGTTCAGAAGTAACTGGTTTGGGATGGTTTTAAATGGCCTCTGGACTAACTAATGGTACACACACACTCTTATAAGAATAAAACTTTTTGCATTTTCTTATTTCACTCGTGCTGCTCTTTAATTAAGACCTTTAATCATTAATAATTAATCATCACCACACAGTCCAGCTTGAGCAGTATTTTTTTATTTAAAAGGTGCAGAAGATAAGATTTATTTTTCAAGATTAACATTCTTTAAATATTAAACAGGTTCGACCTTTGAATAATTCCCGTCAATATTCACGAAGCCCCGCCCCCAGGATCTTAGGTGACTCGTATAGTGTCTATAAAATAACTGACAGGAGGCGTAAACAAGCATTCCGGGCCGGAAGACGGGTTTTCAAACGGATTTCTCAGCATTATGCAATTATATATATATATATATATATATATATATATATATATATATATATATATATATATATATAAAATCGTTTATTGCATCTTTAAAGCTCGTGTCCCGTTAACACCATAGCTTTGCTTTTCATCATCAGTACAACTATTTTTTTATGCTGTACAATTTTAATGCCTGCTTTAAGTTTTTAAGATACAGTATGTAATCAATGCTACGTTATCTGGCTGGACAAATATTTGTAATTTATATCTCGGTGTAATGTTTCAACACATTTTCACGACACAGAACTCGCGCAGATTTCATACTTAATCCGATGAGCTACTTAGCTTCCCGGCTAGTTTAGTTAGCTGGCTCTGCACCTTGTATAACCCGTATTACCCACTTACTTTGTTTACTTATAGTTTAGTCTAATTTATCTAACTATCTCCCTACTTACGGTGTTAGCTTTCTAGCGCTTCTCTTCTGTTTATTCAGATAGGCGCTGTTAGCATGTTAGCTAACGCAGAGAGTGGAAAAAAACTTACCTTGTTTTGTCTAGTGGTCTGGCGCAGTTATAGCTGCTGTTCACGCCAGATTTCATGCAAATAATGAAATCTCATGTCAGAATAACAGTATATAAACACGTTAACAACACATATTAGTGGTTAAAGCCAGCGGAGGTTTGGCACAAGGCGCTGCTTCAGGTCTGCTGGTTGACGCGGCGTTGCTTAGTGACCAGAGCGGAACTGCGCATGCGCGCACCGTCCTGTGAACGGAGCAATATGTGTACGTTTGGACACATAAAGGGCCAAGGGACACATACAAGGTAGTGACAATCATAGGGGCCGGCACTGCCCAGGGGCCCCCACAAAATGCAGTAGTTACACTATATAGATCCCTGCTCAGTGAATAATTATAATAAATACATATATTTATATCATTTGTGTGCCTGAGATACCACAAAAACATGCAATTTGGTGAAAGAAGTTTTCTTAATATCTGCTCCTCTCCCCTCCATAAAAATGTTTTAGTCTGATCCGATGAATATGTTAATTTTTCACCTCAGAGGGACGCAATAAAATTATGAAGCCCCACCCCAGCTTAGGAACAGGACCAATCAGAGTTTAGGCAGGAGCTGAAATTAGCATAGAGGTCATGGTGAAAGAGCAGGAGATTTGACTGACTAAAAAAGAAAACATAAATCAGTGTACCAGGAGAGAGAGAAGTCAGGATAATTGCTTTATCCCAGTCTATTAAGTGGTTTTTTTTAACAAGACAGGCTAGTGTGTTACCATTTCACTACCTGGTAGACATCAGAAATCCACAGGTAATCTAAAAATTATTGGTATGTAGAAAGATTAATGTGTAGTCAGTTGTACAGTATCAGCTTTATTATTGGAAATAAATTGATTAATGTCCTTGTGCCAGACATCAGCTTTTAAAGGCGTGAATGGTTACGTAATTCTTCAAATTCAGCTCAAATTCTATTGATCACATCCACAATCATACACAGCAGGACATGCAGTGACCTGCTTTTTACGAAGGTTTGTTTAATCAAAGGTATAATCATGTAACAGAGTGAAAAAGAGGAATTTTTGTTTTCATTTGAAATAAAATAAGATAAAGTGGAAAAAGCTGTGCAGAATAGAGACGTGAATGAAGTGGCTTTAGCTGCACAGTGGAAAAGTAAATAGACATTCATTCATTCATTCATTGTCTACCGCTTATCCGATCTACTGGTCACGGGGAGCCTGTGCCTATCTCAGGCGTCATTGGGCATCAAGGCAGGCTACACCCTGGACGGAGTGCCAACCCATCACAGGGCACACACACACACACACTCTCATTCACTCACGCAATCACACACTACGGACAATTTAGAGATGCCAATCAACCTACAATGTATGTCTTTGGATTGGGGGAGGAAACCGGAGTACCCGGAGGAAACCCCCGAGGCACGGGGAGAACATGCAAACTCCACACACACACACACAGCGGAGGCGGGAATCGAACCCTCAACCCTGGAGGTGTGAGGCATACGTGCTAACCACTAGGCCACTAGGCCACCGTGCCCCCCCCCCCCCAGTAAATAGACAAATTATTATTTTTTTTAAAATGCAGCAAATGAAACAATAGAGTTACTGATGAAATGCAGGGGCATGAATATAGAATGATTGTTAGGAGTAAATGTTATGAATAAAGCACACGTGTGTGATTATGTGTATACAAATATAGTTTGTAGCGCAAAAGAGCTCATTTATGCAAAAAGTACTATACTAGAGAATTGCTGAAGTGAGAGTACATAGCTTTTGTGCACTCAAAACAGAGCTGCACTTTAAGGCACAGATGTCTTTCTGTCATTTTAGTTCATTTTAATCAGGCCAAGCAGCGAGGCCGAACTTAGCAGGTAGTAAAAGTCGACCTGATCAAGCAGCACGAGGGGGAAAGAGACCTAATAACTTCATTTCATTTGATAAATTCACACTGTTGTTCTTATAAATCAGCTAATCCTGACATTCACTCAGGTATGTGTAGGCTGCGATTAAACCATTAAGACGCCAGTGTGAATATGTTTTAGCACAAAAACCCAGCGAGGAATCGTGCGAGGAATTCCAGCGAGGAATCGTGGGGCTGAGCTGCTCTTAAATATCTTCAAATCCTAGTCAGGAGATTTTGAACCTAATGTAATTATTGTCATGTTGTGTTGTGGTTGTGAACATAAAGATAGGGTTATGTAGTTAGTAGAACTACTAACGATGACATGTGATGATTACTAATGATGACATCACATGACTCGTCCTACAGGAAACGTTAGACACTAACTTTAGTTATGAGTCATGTGATGATAGTTATGGTTTATTTGTGTTACGTTTAATGTAGTTGTGTTTTGTTTTGTTAAATTAAAGCAGTGCACCTACTGGATCCCTGCGTTTGGGTCTGATCCGCTATTGCAGGAGATCGAGCTTATGGTGGAGATCTGGGTTTGATCCTCGCCATTGGCGGTGTACACGCCTTTCCTTACAAATACTTATAAGATTGTATATTTTAATATTAATTTACATTAATATTAATTCATTTATTAATTAGTAAGACAAGAAGTCTGTTGTCTTAGGGAGCACTAACGCCTAACACATCACACTTTACTTTTCGCTCATCACAAATGAACGAATTTCTTTATCAGGATCTATTTCATGCGACCACTCATATGGTATAGTTTATTATTAAGTTTGTATAGTTTAATATTCATTTACATTAATATTAATTTCATGTCATGTAGTACGACAAGTAGTCTATTGTCTTTTGCACGCTAACAGCTTGGACATGATGATTTAACACAGAAGCAGGAGATACAGTAGAGTATAATAAGTAATAAATCCAGACCTGTTTCTGAGGAGAAATGTCATTCTTTTTAACCATCAGTAGGCCTCTAAACCTGTAGAGTATAAACCTGTTCATTTCTTTTTATGTTTTTCTGAAATAATAATCGTTTTTCTAAAAGCCAACTCTTCTTTCTTCTTTCAGTTCCAGCCTGAGGCAACATCTGTGCCTGCCACAGACACACCTTGACTTTGTCCTCGTCCCTGTGTATTTCTACCCCCTAAACTACCCCATCCTGCCGCCCCACTTCTACCCCCAACCCTCAGCGATGGAGAATGATGAAGATCAGTGCTTCCTCCCATCTTCCCAGCCTTCTCAACACAACCAGTCAATCCTGGCCAAAAGGAAGTGCACACTGGTAAGAAATAAAAAAGCGGTACTGTAAAAATGCTTAACATTCTTATAATGGTGTCTTCATATATTAACTCCAGACCTAAACTCTCTAGAAGCTTCACAATTTATCTCCAATGTGTATTTCCTATAGATTAGAAATCAGGATGCCAATGATGGTGCCCGAGACATCAACGAGCTTCTGGGAGGAAGAGCCACATCTCCACCCGAGAAAGTGTCTCCACCTGAGCCCGAGTCGTCACCCGAACCTGTGACTCCTGAGCCTGAGCCTCAACTCGTCACGGACCCGCCTCCTACCTGTCTCTCATGGGGAGAAATTATGGACGTGTTGGATGAAGATGAGCTGGAGGAGGCAGGGAAGCAGAAACTCGCCTCTGACCTGCCTCCTCTCCCACTCTCATGGGGAGAGGTCCAAGAGAAGAGGGAAAACTTCATGGAGAAGAAGATGAAGGTGTCTAATGAACAGAAGGTGGAGCTGGCCAAAAGGAAGCGCACACTGGTAAGAAATGAGAAAAGCGGTACAGTAAAAATGCTTAACGTTCTTATAATGGTGTCTACATTTATAAACTACAGATGTTTCACACCTAAACTATCTCTAGGATCTTCCACCCGAGACGGCATCTCCACATGAACCCATGTCTCAACAGAAGGTGGAGCTGCCTGCAGAGTCCAGGAACCTGCCAGCGGACATGACTCCCTACAGAAATAACACCAAAGTACAGCATTAAAATCTGCCTGCAGACCACAGACCTGAGAGGACGTACCTTTGTGTCTATATATGGACATGGAGGCGTGTTTCTAATGTTCCACATTAAATCTGATTATCATGAAGCCAAAGGCACACTTTTACTACCATGCTGCATTGTTTATTTTTCTGTTCCTGTTCTCACATTTTGAGCTTTTTGATTGGCTTTTTTAAGACACTGGATGTTGACTGGACTTCTGGACCTCTGTTCTGCAGGGAGTCGAATTGTTCATCAGGAGCCTGGACTTCGCCATCGATGAACAGCGCTTGTATAAGGAGTTCCTTCCATTTGGCAACATCGTCCATGTTAAGGTAAGCTAGTAATCCCTCCAGTTTCTTCCTTTTCCAATACACTGTGTTCACTTCCCCTTACTCTCTCTGTTAGGAGACAAGTGTGTAGCAGTTTATTTTATACCCTGGATTTTGTATAGCTGATGCCTGAAATGTCCTTTAACACAGAAGACGTACATATGGACTATAAGGAGGTTCACTGCCAGGTCCCTGACACTAACCCAACATAGCTGTCCTGTTTAAATATACACCGATCAGGCATAGTATTCTGAGCAGTGCCAGGTGAAGTGAATAACACTGATGATCTCCTCATCATGGCACCTGTTAGTGGGTGGGATATATTAGGCAGCAGGTGAACATTTTGTCCTCAAAGTTGATGTGTTAGAAGCAGGAAAAATGGGCAAGATTAAGGATTTGAGCGAGTTTGACGAAGGGCCAAATTGTGATGGCTAGACCACTGGATCAGAGCATCTCCAAAACTGCAGCTCTTGTGGGGTGTTCCCGGTCTGCAGTGGTCAGTATCTATCAAAAGTGGTCCAGGGAAGGAACAGTGGTGAACCGGAGACAGGGTCATGGGCGGCCAAGGCTCATCGATGTACGTGGGGAGCAAAGTCTGGCCCGTGTGGTCCAATCCGACAGACGAGCTACTGTTGCTCAAATTGCTGAATATTAAGCAGCTGGTCATAATGTTATGCCTGGTCGGTGTATTTTAGCGTGTGTGTAATGCTCATAGTTTGCTCTCGGTCTCTCCTCGTACAGCTGATGAGGAAAAATGACGGACGATCCAATGGTTATGGCTATGTGAGCTTCTCCTCTGAAGCGGAAGCCAACGCGGCTGTCAGAGTGATGAACGGGAAGATCCTAGGGAGGATACCGCTGTTTGTCACTCTGTCAAAGAATAAAGAAAAACAGGCGAAGCAGAAGATGTGGAGCAGCCGGACAACCAAACCGCGGCCCAGCAATTTCAAAGTCTCGCAGAGGGTCCGGCCACAGCGTGAGTCACTGCTCTGTTTGTGTTTGAAAAGTCTTACAGAATGAGGATTGTTGCGCACTACCTAGGGAGCGTCATACTAAACACTAAACATGCCAAGATTTTTGAATGCAATAATACACTATATTACCAAAGGTTTTGGGACGTCTGCCTTTACATGCACATGAATGTAATATGGACTTGGCCCACCCTATAACAGCTTCAACTCTTCTGGGAAGGCTTTCCACATGGTTTAGGAGTGTGTTTATGGGAATTTTTGACCGTTCCTCTAGAAGCGCATCTATGAGGTCAGGCACTGATGTTGGACGAGAAGGCCTGGCTCACAGTCTCCGCCTTAATTCATCCCAAAGGTGTTCTATCAGGTTGAGGTCAGGACTCTGTGAAGTTCCTCCACACCAAACTCACTCGTCCATGTCTTTATGGACCTTGCTTTGTGCACTGGTGTGCAGTCATGTTGGAACAGGAAGGGGTCATCCCCAAACTGTTCACACAAAGTTGGGAGCATGAAATTGTCCAAAATGTCTTGGTATACTGAAGCATTAAGAGTTCCTTTCACTGGAACTAAGGGGCCGAGCCCAACCCCTGAAAAACAACACCCGAATTCAATGATTTGGAGGGGTGTCCCAAAACTTTTGGCAATATAGTGTATGATCTAGAGTAGTATAATGCTCATACTGTGATAAAAGATTTCTCTCACACACACACACACACACACACACGACTCTTCTTTTCTCTTTCAGGACGTTCTTCTGTGACACCGATACTGAGCAGAAGATGATTAAATAATGAAAATAAGAGTAAAGTGATCAGAGACTCACGCAGCAGAAGACACGTGAGAGCGTGTTTATTGGTGCGCAGTAACAGGAATCTTTAGGTTTTTTTAGTTTTCTGTCTAAAAGGACAATCTGACTGGTATCTTAACTCACACACACTCCTGAGCTCTGTGTACTCTTTCTTGCTGTTCCACGTTCTCCACACTGTTTGTGCAGGATTCCTCCAAGCTCTCCCATTTCCTCCTACATCCCATAATATATAGCAGGAGACACACTAAAGTGCCCCTGTGTGTGCGTGTGTGTGAGTGTTTGTGAATCTGTGAGTGTGTGTTTGTGATTGTGTATGAATGTGTACGTGTGTGAAAGTTTGCGTGAGCGTGCGTGTGCGAATGTTTGTGATTGTGTGTGAATGTGTGTGTGTGAGTGTGTGTGAATGTGTATGTGTGTAAATGTGTGTGTGAAAGTGTGTGAGTATATGTGTGTGTGAGTGAGTATGTGTGTGAATGTGTGCATGCGTGTGTGTGAATCTGTGTGTGAGTGTGTGTGTGCGTGTGTGAGTATGTGTGTGTGTATGTATGTGTATATATGTGTGTGTGTGTGTATGATGCCCTAAACATGGTTCCATAGTAAACATTATTAGCCTAAGAGAAACGTCTACATATTACCTCTGCTCTGTTCAGAGAGAAACGTGACAAGATCTCGAGTGACGAGGTCACGTGACCGAAAATCCTGAAGCTGCTGAGATTTCAAGCTGCTCAAAAAAGAAAAACACACAAAACACACAGAAGGCATCCATCATCGTTTATTTCTTACAAACATCCAACCTAATCAATCCACTTAAACCTCTTTATTACTCCATAATAAATTATAAAAAATAATATACTATTGTGTTACTAGTCCCTATTCACTCTAGTGTGCAGAAACGCTTCACCCACCGCTTTGCCCTCCACCAGTCCTCGGTGTCCTGAACATCTGACATATGCTCCAGTACATGGACATCCTCTGCATCTTAGTGTGTGTGTGTGTGTGTGTGTGTGTGTGTGCGTGCAAAGCAAGCAATCGAGGGTATCACTGAATTACTGTTAAGTAAGCATGATAACTGTAAGGTGTGTGTGTGTGTGTTTTATACAGTAAGCAGTACAGTGCATTAACTGGAAAATACACAAGCCTGTGTGTGTGTGTGTGTGTGTGTGTGCAAAGCAAGCAATCGAGGGTATCACTGAATTACTGTTAAGTTAGCATGATAACTGTAAGGTGTGTGTGTATATATATATATATGTGTGTGTGTGTGTGTGTGTGTGTGTGTTTATACAGTAAGCAGTACAGTGCATTAACTGGAAAATACACAAGCCTGTGAGGTGTGTGTGTGTGTGTGTGTGTGTGTGTGTGTGTAAAGTAAGCAATTGAGGGTATCACTGAAAGTAAGGGTATCAATGTGAAGTAAGCATGATAACTGTAAGGTGTGTGTGTGTGTGTGTGTGTGTGTGTGTGTGTGTGTGTGTGAGAGACCAAGGGCTTTCTCTGCACACCATTCTACATTCAATACGTGTTTTCTATTTATACTAAAACCGACTCCTAACTAACTCACTGTGACAATCTCGCCTGCCTATAAATAAATAAATAAATAAATAAATAAATAGATGAGCTTTATAAATCTTGTGCATCACAGCGGAGTATGTAGGTCCGTAAGGTGAAGACCGGTGTGTACAATTGATTGTGTGAGGTCTGATGCAGAAGCACGAGACCATGGCTTTCAATCTTCCCGAAGGTCCAGAGCGTTCTTGCACGGTGCAGCTGACTGCCTGAGGAGGTCAATGGTTTTGTGCGGCGTTTTTTTTTTTTCTTCTTTCTTCTCTAAACACAATTCTGTTCTCCTACTCTGTTCTCCCGTTCCTGCGTCTTCTCTTTTTTGTCCCGAAAAGACCGCACATATTGCTATGGACAAAAAAAAAAAAAACCAACAACAAAAAAAAAACCAACAACCCCAGAACAAACCCAACGAATTAAAAAGCAAAAAAAACCAAAAAAATAAACACCAACAACAATAAACCCCCCCTGACATACACATGTACATGTACATAAATACCAGCATAAATATCAGATGATAAACGATGGGAACTAGCCTTACACGTCCACTGACATTCGAAGGTCTCTCGATTTTCCTGGAAGTAGCATGATAAATAAATGATAAATATCTATTAAGACACGTACTTTGTTACATTAAAATAGCAAATATACTATTCAAAGTTCTCCGACTGTGAATCCAGCCAGTCACAGAACATCGTGGACGACCGACTGACTGACAGATGACATCACCATAGCGACAGCGCCATGTTTCCAACCCTGATTGGTTGTCCATCTCCCAGAGACTCTTTGTTTTTTTTTTTCCTCTTTGATTGCTTTTTCATTTTGGAAGCCTTTCCACGGCCGGGTGAAAAGTTTTCAGAGTTCTTTCATCGCGCTTAATAAAACAGACCAGGCCTGACTGTGTGTGTGTGTGTGTGTGCATGTGAGTGTGTGAGTGTTAGTGTAAGCGTGTGTGTGTGTGTGAGTGTGTGAGAGTTAACGTAAGTGTGTGTGTGTGTGTGTGTGTGTGTGTTGGTGTGGGCCGGTCCGTCTCATACGTGGAAGCCGCTCTGTTGAATGTGCAGGATCTGCAGTCGCAGTGTCTGTATGCTGCTCACTATCCTCCTCTGGTGGCCGATCAGAGACACGCCGATCCTCCTGACGTCGCTGTCCGGAGAAAAGAGCACACACAGGTGAGGAACAAAAAGCCTGCGAGAAACTACAGTGCTGTTGTGTTCATTCATTCTCTATAACAGTACCTCCGGCAATAACAGTACACTGTACACATCATCATCATGATCAAGAACTTGCACTAATCAGAGTCAAGAAACATTTATTTTCTCCAGTGTTAGCGCTTCGATACAGTTTTCAGTCAGTTTTCGCTTCTTGCTCACATGACACCTGCTCTTTCTGGTCTTATTACCTTGCAGCATTGAATACAATTACATAGATAGATAGATAGACAGATAGATAGATAGACACGATCTTACAGTGGAACCTCGGCATACGAATGCCCTCCCTTACAAATTTTCGCCTTAAGAATTGAAATTTTGCAGGAAATTTGCATCGTCATACGAACGAACCGAACACTGGCTAAGTCGCGCGTTCAAGACTTGTTTGCGTCAGTGGAAATCCAAGCGAAGGCAGTTTATGAATTTTACGACTTTTTTTCAGTCAGTGAAAGCTGTGTGAAAGAGTCAACCCACGATACCAACGTTGCCTTCAGCATGCGTTCAAAAGCTAGGTGATTTTTTGGGTGTTTTTTCGTTGACAGATCGGTGGCGTGGGCGGTCTGATCTATTTTTAGCCCAGGGTTGGTGGCACGACTTCCTGTGAGGAGCCTTGATATGGAATGCTTGGCTTGGGTCAGTTCTTTGTAAGCAGCCATACAGTTTACATACGCTTCCTATTGGGAATATTGGTCATATTTTTGGGCGGCTGGAACGGATTATCTGCATTTACATTATTTCTTATGGGAAAAATTTGTTTCACAATACACATTTTCACCTTGAGAACTCGCCTCCAAGGCGAATTAAATTTATATTCAGAGGTTCCACTGTATAAAGGAATAAAGTGTTCGTTAATAGATAAATTTCTGAGGTACAGGAGGAATACAGCACTGTTATAATGCTCTTCTTAAGGGAAATTATCATGTGCGTTATGCTGCATCACCCCATTGTTGATTATTTTCCTCTAATGGCACAACCGCACGAGTTTTATTACTTACTGAAACATCCTAGCACACATTCACACTGTATATAATTGTTCATAGCCTCAGCCTATGCATCATTTGCACGTTCCATTTGTATTGTATGCACATGGCACTAATCTCCTGTATATATGCTCATTGCACATATGTATATTGTCCATATTACCCTGTATATTATGTCCGTAGCACACACACATGTTGATAATATTGTATATATCCACCTGTAATATCCCCATATACTGCTCCTATCTGGACATCTGCCCTTATCTGTACATATTGTATCATCTATACATAATCCATAGTATTCTGTATATCATGTCCATAGCACATACACCTGTATATGATGCTGATAAGGTCGACTTATGCAAGCAGTTTATTTTAAGTTTATTTCTTTTTCTAAAAAAAAATCACAAAAAGTTAACTAATGTCACATATGGAACAAGTTTATCATAAGTTTGTTCTTTTTTAAAAAAAAAAAAAAAAAAAATCACAAAAAGTTAAATGTTCATAATTCATATAAGTTTAAAAAAAAATCACAAAACATTAAAAGTTAAATCGTGTCAAGTCGACTTATGTGATCAGTTTATTGTACTTGTTTTCTTTTTTTTTTTAAAATTCACAAAAAGTGAAATAACATCAGTTTGCCTTATACAACCCATTCATTGAAAGCTTTTTTCTTTCTTTTTCTTTTTTCTTAACGCATTTCCATTTTGGAAAATAATTTGACTTTTCACTGAGATTTATCTTCATTTCATTTTTTGCAATTTTTATAAACCTTTTTTTAGACAGTACAACCTTTTTTTGTTATAAACAAAAAATTTCCTTGTCACGAACGGTCTTACTCACTCGATGCTCATGCCGGAGATGGAGTCCAGAGTGGTGTACCCTGCCGCTATGAAGTTGCTCTTGTACTGACTCATTTTGATGGAGTCCAGCCAGTCGCTGATGGAAATGAAGAGAGGATAGTCAGGCAGCTCTTCTGGAGATTCGGGTAAACTGCGCAAACATCAGGGACAAACAGGGCAGCGTTTAAAACGAAGGTCATGATGCGAGAAACATCAAGAAAAAAAAAACATTAATTTCTTCAATTTGGAACGAACAAGTCATACATTTTGCACTTCCTGTTCCACCATCCATGTTTATTTGAGTACATTTTGGCTACAAAGCGTTTTACACAAACATTTATTCTACGATCCATCAGTAAAACCCCATTAGTGATTGTTTAAACTTTTACACATCTGGATAAAGGCGGTTGTGATGTGAACATGTGGTCAATAAGGACTAATGAGGTTATCTGAGACGTTAAACATCATCACGCTGAACAGGAAAACACCTCTACTACTACACACATGTTGTGTTTATACTAATAACTCGCTCTTACACACTTCCAACTCTGATTCTTCCACAAAAAGAGCTCAGTGGATCCTTAACCACTTCCCAGAGCTCCCAGTGTTCTGAGTTTCCAGTGTGAACGCTTCTTCTTTCCGGACCTGCCTAATCCATCCAGACGCTCTACCCCTGGTTGGAGTCTCGTTGCTTGAACCACTTGGAGACTATCCGCCCGTCTTTGAACTGCCGTTGCCTCAGTCAGCTTTCAGCAGGAAGGAATTAGTGCTAAGCTATAAGGAACTCAGAAACTACACTGACCAGTTAGTTCCTCAAGAGCTCTTGGTTGCACAATTCCTCGTGACTATAAACTGTTGCAGAAAGGACATTATTTACATTTATATTATTTACTGTCCAGTGTCACCCAAATGAGGATGAGGTTCCCTTCTGAGCCTGGTTCCTCTCAAGGTTTCTTCCTCATATCATCTCAGAGAGCTTTTCCTCGCCACCGTCGCCTCAGGCTTCTTATTAGGGATAAATGTTAGAGATAAATAGTAACTTAACTTTAGATTTTTGTTGTGGGAACCACCACAGTGACTATCTACGGTGGACGAGAAGTGCAAAACAAAACAACAAATCAGAAAACAAGATAACAAAACACAAGGACAATTCAGGCAAACTGGAAAAGTTAGGTGTAGTTTGCGATTGGAATTCTTACCTCTGATTGGACGAGACATCTGTCACTCAAGATATACTGGAAGTAGGAAATTGTGTATCTAACTTTATTTCTTGTACATGTGTGGAGTTCTGCATTTACGTTAAACTGTTTTTTTAATGTATTTATTAAATCTAAGAAAATAAACATATATATTTATCTTTGTAAGAAAATGGAGTTCATTCAGCGCTACTTTGAGGAAGGAATGTTCATATGGCGTGATTTTGGATATACTGAGCGTATCATGGAGTAAAGATTAGTTTGCAATCTCTAAAAACACACCTAAAGAACGCAGGTATGTTTTGAAGACCAAACTATTCCAGATTTAAGGATGTAAGCAATGCTATAAGAGCAGAGCTGCGTTCATACACACACCAATCCACTTTCTACTGCTGCAGCCTGCTGGACTTCCTGTATATCCTGAGTGACAGATGTCTCGTCCAATCAGCGGTAAGAATTCTATTCCCAAACTATATCTACCTTTTCTGGTTTGTCTGAATTGTCCTTGTGTTTTTGTTTTCAGATTTGTTATTTTGTTCTCTGTTTTGTGTTTTGTGTTCATTCCTGTATCGCTCTGTTCTGTTATTGATGTTACTTGATGTTGATATCTCCTAACTGACATCACCTCGATAAGGACAGAAGTCCCACTGGGACTTGCACATTAAGCGTGCAGCTCATGAGCTTGGCTCATGAAGGACTCGATAATTAGCTGGTGAGCTCGAAGAGACTATAAAATCTGTCGTTAGCATTACTGGGGTCTTCAACTGACATCTCTAATTTATAATAATTACCGTCATTCTGAGCTGTTCGTTCTGTTCGAGCGCTCTAATCTCACTCGTTCAGAAGTCTGTAAATATTAGAGGTTATTATTTGACCAAATTGACTTAATGGTAGTCGTACATGATGGTAGACTCTACACAGCTTCTTGTAAACAGAGTGAATATGTTACAGAGAGATCGCCAGGACGCTCATCCATATCTGGGATTATTTTGCTGACTAGCAACTAGCGGTGTTTTTTAGCATTTATGTATCAGTAATAGTAGCAGTAGCAGTAATACTAGCTGGAGCTCCACCTGTGCACGTCTTCCACCAGCGTGAGGAGGCTGCTGGGGTTGCGGATGAGCTTGTCCAGGAAGCCGAGGATGTCGTGGAAGCGAGGCCGCCTGCTGCGCTCCTTCTGCCAGCAGTGAACCATCAGCTGGTGCAGAGCCACGGGGCAGCCCATAGGCGCCGGCAGTCTGTACCCCTCCTCTATGGACAGGATCACCTGCGGGGAGGACACACAGTGGACACTTAATGAAAAATAATCCATATATCAATATATAGTATTATCAGTAACATGGATGTCTTTCACAAAGGACGGAACGGAAATGTCCTGAGAATCATGATCGGTTTTTACAAGGTAGGTGTCTCCAAACCAGATCATTTCACCACTTTAAGAACCGGCAATCTTCTTAAAGTCATGGATGCTATGAGGAAATTAACATATGCGCCACCTGCAATACACGACGGCTAATAGCACACCACAGAGAGGACGTAAGCTTAGAGACATCATCTGAGCATCTGCCATTAGGTTTGCTGGGGTCCAAAAAATGGAGTTTGCTACCGTTTGTTGTGTTCATGTTCAAGATTGAATGTCTTTATCATGTCTCACTCCACAGTGGGGGTTTTTATATGAACGTAGACACTCAGGACTTTCTGTTGTTCTGTATTTCTGTTTTTGTGTAGCCTGCTAAAGGCATAAACAACGCCAAAACGGTTCATTTGTCCACACAAATGTTTGTATTTCTTAAAGTAAATGATGATACCAAACCAATTTCTGCTCTCTGAGATACCCCAAGTGCTTGTTGCCCCAAACACACCTAAAATTTGAAGGCATTTATCTTCACTAAAATTCTGTGTAAGGTTATCAACAAAGGGAAAAACACCCATCTCACACTGAAAGCCAACAGAGTCTTGACTCGTTTTATATCACACTTGTGGAGATAAAACAATTCATTTGTTTACTTGATAAGTCGATTAAATGTCAAGGTACTGATAAAAAGGGTTCAATGGTTTTAAAATGATCATAAATCAGGATCAGTATATGACACATTCTGCTGTGAGATATCCCAAAACATACGTTCTTCCTAACACTGAGACATTACTAGACTTCACTACACTGAAACTGAGTCCCATTTTTTATTCTACATCTGGAGCAGCTGCTTTGTGACATTGCGTATTACTCAAACTCCTCTACAAACAAACTGAACTCCAGCTCACATCCTGATTGGACATCTCCCAGTATGGCCGTTCTCCGTAAGACATCACTTCCCACATGACGATGCCGTAGCTCCAGACGTCGCTGGCTGAGGAGAACTTCCTGTACTGGATGGCCTCCGGAGCCGTCCAACGGATGGGAATTTTCCCTCCCTGCGAAAAAAAAAGAAAGAAAGGAAGAAAAAAAAATCTGTGTATCTTTACTCAACATTCTAGTTTTATTTTTATTTTATGCGTTTTCTTTGTTTTTTTATAGCCATGTTATTGAGTCAAAAATGAAAATACTCAAAAAATGGAGTTTAAAAGTAAAGTAAAATGAAATAAAATAAGAAATAAAGTGGATATAGTAAATGGAATGAGCTGTACAAGAAAAAAAAATAAACAGAAAAATTATAGAAAATTATAGCGTATGACTGATGACTATAATGATTTTACAAAGATTACCGTTTAGGAATAAAGTGCATTTTTTTCCTGATATAAAATCTTTGTACACAGGTCAGTACAACTTTCTTAAAAAAAAAAAAAAGACGTCTCATCTAGCTCTAAGGCTTTCAGGGCTTCCTGTCATACAGAAGAGAAGATCCCATTTCCACATAATTCACTCCTCTCCTGAAAATCCAATCCGGTTGCGTTAGACTTTCTCTCGTATGGTATTGAGAGTAGATTTCCGTGATTCTTGCTGCAGACACTCCATTATCTTCTCATGCTATCATCCTGCTCTCAGAAATGGCTCTCAGAGTCCACTACTCACCGTGCTCAACTCGGTTATACGGGCAGGTCCGGCTGCACCGCCGTGTGTGTGTCTGACTCACCGTCCAGACGAATGAGAAAGAAACAGTGGTAAAAAGAGTCTTTTCGGAGCCAGGGATCTTCTAAACCCATATTACAGAAGACGAGTGTAGTGTTGGGTTTCTCAAGCACAAACTTCACTGATTACATTTAACATAAACTCATTGTATTTAACGAGAGCTCGCTGAGAGCTGAAGTGATTCGGGAGACTTGCAGGTTCGAAAACACTGAGCTTACATACCAGAATAGAGAAGAATAGTTTTGATATTGTCTCAGATGGCTACTGAGCAAATAAATAAATAAATTAGTAAATAAATAAACAAACAAACAGTCCACCAACTTTCCAACTTTAAAATAACTTAATAATCTTTTTTCACCTCACTTTGTTTTATCTTATCTCACCTCACCTTGTCTTGTCTTAATTTTATCTTACCTCACCACACGTCTTATTTCATTTAATTCATTCTCACCTTGCCTCAGCTTACCTTACCTTGTCTCATATTATCTCAAGTCTTATTTGATCTTATCTCACCTCACCTTATCTTATCTTACCTTACTACACCTTGTCTTTTTTCGTCCTCACCTTGCCTCATCTTATCTTCTCATCTTGTCTTTTCTTACATTACCATACCTTGTGTTGTCTTATCTTACTTTACTTTGTCTTATCTCATCTTATTTCACCTCACCTTGTCTTATCTTGCCCCATCACACCTTATCTTATCTCACCTTAGCTTATTTTTTATCTCATCTCACTTTGTCTTGTCTTAATTTTATCTTACCTTATCAAACCTCATTCATTCTCACCTTGCCTCAGCTTACCTTACCTTATCTCACCTCACCTTATCTCATATTATCTCACCTCATATTATCTCAACTTACCTTACCTCATATTATCTCAACTTACCTTATCTCATACCATCTGACTTACCTTATCTCATATTATCTCAACTTACGTTACCTCATATTATCTCAACTTACCTTATCTCATACTATCTGACTTACCTTATCTCATATTATCTCAACTTACCTTATCTCATATTATCTCACCTTATCTCATATGATCTCACCTCACCTTATTTCATATTATCTCACCTCACATTATCTCAACTTACCTTACCTCATATTATCTCAACTTAACTCATATTATCTCAACTTACCTTCCCTCACATTATCTCACCTCACCTTATCTCATATGATCTCACCTCACCTTTTCTCATATTATCTCACCTCAAATTACCTCAGATTATCTGACTTACCTTACCTCATATTATCTCAACTTACCTTATCTCATTCTATCTGACTTACATTATCTCATATTATCTCAACTTACCTTATCTCATGTGATCTCACCTCACCTTATCTCATATGATCTCACCTCACCTTATCTCATATGATCTCACCTCACTACTTTCAGGGTATAAAACACTGAGTTTATTGTAGTTTTTATATGGTCTCAGTTGGCTACTGTGCAAAAAAACTAAAATAAAAAATAAACATTCCACAAACTTTCCATAAGGAATAAAGCACAGCAGACGAAAACAATCCCATCATGCCGATGGGAGTGACGGGAGTATAACGGTTTTATATAATTATACGTGTTTTTAGGCTTTATGAGTCTTCTCAGAATCTATAGCAGATGTGTGTGTGTGTGTGTGTGTGTGTGTCTCACTGTAGTGGTGTAGGAAGCCTCTGGGTCGTCCTCCAGGACCCTGGACAGGCCGAAGTCCGACACCTTACACACCAGGTTGTCATCCACCAGAATGTTCCGGGCTGCCAGGTCCCGGTGGACGTAGCCGATGTCGGACAGGTACATCATACCGGAGGCGATGCCGCGCAGCATACCGACCAGCTGGATGACGGTGAAGTGTCCGTCGTGCTTCTGCATAGTGAGAGAGAAACACACACACACACACGTAAAATGATACAGATTTCTCTCTGTTTCTGATACCACAAGTGAACGATCTCTGCTCCTGATCATCTCTAACTATAAATTCTTAAGAATTGTGCTTCATGTTTTTTTAACTACAACAAAAAAAAAAATGGTGTAAAAGCACATCCACACCTTCACCTCATTAAAAATGCAAGCATCTATAAATATTCATGAGATGCAAATAGAAAGCAAGCATCTGAGCACTACCCTGGTTCGACTGTGATCTGATGTCCTGTTGGGAATGCTGTTTTGTAAAGTGTCTAATACTCTACATGATTTTCTTATAGGTTGCTGCCTGACAAATTAATTAAAGAAAGTAGAAATAATCGTTTTGTGTTGAGTTTTTCGTATCACAAGCTGCAAAGCAAACGACATAATAATACATACCATAATCTGTAATGTTCCTTTAGAGATTTTTCACTGTTACTGCCTTTTATTTTATTTTATTCTTGTATTTTTGTGCCTTATTTTTTATGGATGCTGCCGAAAATCTTCTCTCACTTCACTTATCTAGTCTTATCTAGTTTCACCTCACCTTCCCTTTTCTTATCTCAGCTTAACTCATCTGACCATGTTGTATCTTATCTCATCTCACCTCGTCCTGTCTTATCTTTATCTCACCTTACCATACCTCACCTCAGTTTACCTTATCTTACTTCACCTCAACTTGTCTTATTTTATCTGATCTTATTTCACCTCTCCTTGATTTATTTTATCTTACATCTTATCGCACCTTACTTCGTCTTATCTTGTCTTATTCCAGCTCACCTCATCTTGTCTTAACTTATCTCGTCTTAATTTTATCTTATCTTCCCACACATTGTCTTATTTCATTCATTCTCGCTTGGCCTCAGCTTACCTTACATTATCTCATATTATCTCGCCTTACCGTATCTTATCTCACCTTACTTTGTCTTATCTCATCTTAGATTATTTTATCTTATTTCACCTCGTCTTGTCTTAATTGTATCTTACTACACCTTTTCTTATGTCATTTCATTCATTCTCATCAGCTTACCTTACCTTATTTCATATGATCTCATCTTACCTAGTCTTATTTGTTATTATCTCACCTCACCATGTCTTATCTTACCTTACCACATCTGGTCTTTTTTCATTATCACCTTTCCTCATCTCACCTTATCTCATCCTGTCTTATCTTATTTTATCTCATCTCACCTTGTCTTATCTCACCTTACTTTGTCTTATCTTAATTCGCCTCACCTCACCTTATCTTATTTTATCTCACCTCATCTTGTCTTATCTTATTTTATCTCATCTCACCTTGTCTTATCTTAATTGCCTCTTCACTTACCACACTTTATCTTATTTCATTCATTCTCACTTTGCTTCATCTTACCTTATCTTATCTCATCTTACTTTGTCTTATCTCATCTTATTTACCTCACCTCACTTTGTCTTATCTTATCTCATATTATCTCACCTTACCAAAGTCTTATTTTAATCTTATCTCACCTCACCTTGTCTTCTCTTATCTTTATCTTACCTTCCCACGCCTTGTCTTTTTTTATTCTCACTTTGCCTCATGTTATCTTACCATATCTTATCTCATCTTGTCTTGTCTTACATTTACCTTATCTTGTCTTATCTTATCTCACCTTATCTTATATCATTTCATCTCATCTTACCATGTCTTATTTTATCTTCTCACCTCACTTCAGCTTAGTCTCACCTTACCTTGACTTCTTTTATCTCATCTTGTCTTATCTTACATCACCTTATCTTGTCCTAACATATCTCACTCCACCTCATCTTGTTTTATCTTACATTACCTTACCTTTTCTTATATTATCTCATCATCCTGCACCTCACCTTACCTTATCTTTTTTCTGCATGCATATAAATATATGTACATTCTTTTTTCTCCACTGCATCAAAACTTCAAGTCATTTTGTTTCCTCCTACTTATTTACAGTCACGCTTGAATAAATATGTCGACACGTTGTCACGTTCGTCACTCGAAATACTCGAGGCACTAGCAGAGGCGGATGAAGAAACGGGTCCATTTTTATTGCCGAACTCCTACCAGTGCAGCGTATCAGGATAGCGAGAAAGACTGAAATAGCATGTACATGCTCGACTGTGACTCCTAAAGCCATTTCCAAAATAGTAGCGCACAAATCCATACTCATAATATTCATTCTCTCTCTCTCTCTCTCTCTCTCTCTCTCTCTCTCTCTCTCTCGCTCTCATTTGTAGATCAAGCGACCCTGAAATCGTTTATTAACCCCTGAGTTATCTGAATTCCAGTTTTAAGCACATTATAAGCTTTTGTTACCCTCAGGAAAGAGTCCAATGAGCCGTTCTCCATATACTCCACCACAATCATCACAGGACGACCTACACACACACACACACACACACACACACACACACACACAACAGCATTTATTAATTATTCAAATATACACAGTGGAGAAAAGTGCATTCATGTAGCAAACCGGGATAAAAACAGGAATAAACCATGTTGGGACTGTACTGTTTTAGAAAAATAATCAACTTCATGGTGCTAACAGTAACTTCACTTCAACTTTTTTGGTAGATAGATAGATAGATAGATAGATAGATAGATAGATAGATAGATAGGAAAAAGATAGATAGATAGATAGATAGATAGATAGATAGATAGATAGATAGATAGATAGATAGATAGATAGATAGATAGATAGATAGATAGATAGATAGATATTTTTTGGATGTAAAATTAAGAGCAGGGAGAAAAAAAAACCCCAAAATGGAACAAGCCATATTAATAAAAGCAAACAAAAACAAACAAACAAAACAAAACCTGCATGCACCGATCAGCCATTATTTTGACCCCTGATAGGTGAAGTGAATAACACTGTTATCTCCTCATCATGGCACCTGTTAGTGGGTGGGATATATTAGGCAGCAAGTGAACATTTTGTCCTCAAAGTTGATGTGTTAGAAGCAGGAAAAATGGGCAAGCGTAAGGATTTGAGCGAGTTTGACAAGGACCAAATTGTGATGGCTAGACCACTGGATCAGAACATCTCCAAAACTGCAGCTCTTGTGGGGTGTTCCCGGTCTGCAGTGGTCAGTATCTATCAAAAGTGGTCTGAGGAAGGAACAGTCATGAACCAGCGACAGGGTCATGGGCGGCCAAGGCTCATTGATGCATGTGAGGAGCGAAAGCTGACCCGTGTGATCCGATCCAACAGACGAGCTACTGTTGCTCAGATTGCTGAAGACATTAATGCTGGTTCTGATAGAAACATGTCAGAATACACAGTGCATCTCAGTTTGTTGTGTTTTGGCAGCGAAAGGGGGACCAACACAATATTAGGCAGGTGGTCATAATGTTATGCCTGATCAGTGTATAATTAAATATAAATTTTCTTGGACTTTACTGAAATTTGTACGTAAACTCACATGTGGCTGCGGTCATTTTGCTGTTCAGTATAAAAACAGCATAAAGAAAATCTCGAAAGGTTCAGTTGTTAGTTTAAAAAAAAAAAAAAACCCCACATTTTTAAAGTTGTGTTTTTTATCAAAAGGCCTCCGCATGTATGTGGGCTTCTAGTTATTTAAAACCTAAAGTAAATCCTTGGTGTGGATTTACTACTGCTTTATAAATAAGGAATAAAACACGTATTATAATTATAATGCTGTTATAGGAAAATAATCTGGCTCTGGCTGAACCACACGTCCTGAAGAGTGCCATTTTTTTCATCCCACAGCGATTTGCTCATTATTCCATTTTTCAGTTGATGAATGAAAGTCATAGTTTTTATCCAGTTATAGTTACGTGTAATGTTGTGGAGCATTATTGCTTTGACGTTACTGAGAAAGCTACAAAATGTCTGGTGTGTGTGGAAGCAACGTTAAAGCTTTAAAAGCGCTGAAACTGGAGACTCCTTACATAAATGGTACAGAAATGTTTTCTATGTTAAACAACAAAACATCTTTAACAAGAATCTGTTTATTACAAATTTTTGTTACTGTAGCTCAACAAAACGCACCACTGAACAATTCCATGTGTAAGTTGTTGCCATAAAAACCATAATGAATTCGAATATGAGGCTTAATATAAACCTGTGATCTGATTTCCATCATCTGACCAATCAGAATCGAGAATTCAACAAAAAAATTATATAGAACGTTTTTTTTTTTTTTACATTAAAATATATTCACAGCAGATATCATGACTATCTTTTGAATGTTTTGAGATGCAGACCTGGCAACCCTGATGTTAACCCATTTCACATTTCTGCAACGTTAAATTTAAAAGAAAAAAATTTAACGAACGTAACAAACATTATGGAAAGTGCGTGTAAATGTTCCTACAACTAAAAAAATGTTGCAGCAACGTTGTAAGAACGTTCACGCTAGCATTAAAAACAAATCTGGGAAACTGTTAACCTTTTTATCACACCATTATTGTAGCTGTTATTAGAAGAGTGAACAGTAATGATTATTAGACGTCAATACTGTAAGAAGGTTAACATCCTAGAAGAACATGCTTTGAGGCAGAAGATCCAGGACCTGTAACATTCAGGCGAAATGCTAGGGAAATGCTAGTACAACTGACATGTTGCAGAAACGTTGAAGGAATGCTAATAAACGTCAGCATTTTGTTTGTTTTTGTCTAACTGGGAAGTGTTAACGTTTTCGTGACACTGAAGCTTTGTTTATTCATCATTATAGTAATTTAACTCATTTGCATATGCTAATGAGCTAAACAAACATGTGAACTAGTTCATTAACAGTGTGGGATTCTTCGTATATGTTTAAATTGTAAGTTAATGTAACTGTCGTCAAAATTCATCCGCTGTTTCACCGGCTCTGCTGATTGGTGGAGGAGTGGTGTCTTACTCTTCGTGACCACGCCCTCCAGTCTGATGATGTTGGGGTTGTCGAACTGTCCCATGATGCTCGCCTCCCGCAGGAAGTCCCTCCTCTGCCGCTCTGTGTAGCCGCCCTTTAGGGTCTTTATGGCCACAGGGATCTCCTTTTTCCCTGGAGTGCGGAGACGACCACTACACACTTCCCCAAACTCACCTGTTGAACACACACACACACACACACACACACACACACACACACACACACACACACACACACACAAGCTCAGCGTACAATTCTGCTTTACTTGTACATCTCCAGTCCAGTCACTAGATGGCAGTAGCATAGAACAGCAGCACATAATGTATATATGTGCAAAAGTTTGTGGCCCCCTAACAAGGCAGCTAGAAATGAACACAGATCTGACTCCAAAATATTTATACAATAATAAATGTATAAATGTATACACTAAAATAAAAAATTTTAAACAAAGCAAAATAATGTCGCTAATATTTCTATAGGTGTATTCTGTAAAATTGTAATTATTTATTTTAATAATTGTAAAATTCACAATTATTAAATAAATAATTACAGTTTTAGTACTAAAATATTTAAATGAATTCTGAAACAATTCAAGTAAGAAGTTAATAGAAATATAATTTTTTTTAAAAATTAAAAAAAATGATATATATATTTTTAAATCATCACATCTTCAGAAATGAACAAAGACTCGTACCAGCTCCGATGACTCTCTCTATGCGGATACGAGACGGGTCGATCTCCTTAGCAAAGTCATGAACAGCCTGAGTCGGATCCTCGTAAGTATCCGGATCGACGTACGTCTTGATTCCCGGGAACGCCACTGTGAAGGAGTCGGAAAGAATCAGAAGAATGAGCAGAAGGCTAGAGAATCCAGACCAGGCTTCAGCTTTCTCATCAGCACAAGCATGGAATTTGTATTATATATTATTATATTAATATTATTATACTATTTTTCTGTGCTTAAAGCAGTAAGAAGTGAAAGATTTGTTTTTTATCTGCTGTAATAAGCCAAGTTTTGTTACTAAAGTGTGTTGTGTTTTCTATATTTCTCTCGACAGGATGTAAAGTGCACGGTGTTGCAGCCTGCCGGCTTTAATCTCCGTGTCACACGTGGACTAATCGCTTTTCTGTGTATTACTAAGTCTTTCTAATTGTAATTGCTTCGTCTCATTACTGCCCCAGATTTATAATTACCTAAAAGCTCGAGTGTTCAAATGAATTCAAGTATTAATGAAGCTCGAATTTTATACTGACGCCGACATAAATAAGCAGAACACTTTAAAAAAAGAAAAAGAAACAAAACAAATTACTCTGCAAGTTTTTTTTTCTGCAGGACAATACTCAAATTATTGAAATCACAAGCACAGGATTCTTGGTTTAAACTCCCACCAGTGAAGATGTGTAATAATTCATGTTCGCGTGTTTGATGACGTCACTCGACCCAAATCTGCAGAAAATCCGCTGAGAATCTGAAAGATTTCTGATCTGATCTGATCTGGTGCACAGGAAGTGTGAGGAGACAATCACATCATCAGCAACCTTGAGTTTAAAAGCTGTTTGAGGCTTTGTCCGTGCCTCTGAGGCTGAGACTGGGTGAGGTGTAATCAGATGTGTGGATAAGGGAGAGAAATACGTTGCCAGATGCAGCCTTTTGGCGTAAAATCCCCTCTGACTGTTAATGAAGAGTTAATAATAATAATAATAATAATAATAATAATAACAACAACAACAACAACGTATCCTTACATTTACTTTACTTTAACTCTTTTACGGGACATTCTCAATAATGTAAACATTCATTCATTGTCTACCGCTTATCCGATCTATTCTCGGGTCACGGGGAGCCTGTGCCTATCTCAGGTGTCATTGGGCATCAAGGCAGGATACACCTTGGGGGAGTGCCAACCCATCACATGGCACACACACACTCTCATTCACTCACTACGGACAATTTAGAGATGCCAATCAACCTACAATGCATGTCTTTGGACCGGGGGAGGAAACCGGAGCACCCGGAGGAAACCCCCGAGGCACGGGGAGAACATGCATTGTAGGTTGAACTCCACACACACATGGAGGAGGCACGAATCGAACCCCCAACCCTGGAGGTGTGAGGCAAACGTGCTAACCACCAAGCCACTGTTACAGGTTGAAGATCAAATCTGAGCTGCTTTTTAGATGAACAAGCACTTGGAGCATCTCAGAGAGCAGAAATGGGTTTGATATCAACATTTACTTTGAAGATACAAACAATTGTGTGGGACTTTTCTATGAATATATTGCCTCTAGTAGACTAGATAAAAACAGAAATACTTATAAAAAACTACAAGTTCTTAAAGTCCTCAGTGTCTACTTATCATATCAGTTTCATATTAACCTCCGCTGTGGGCATCTGGTGAAAAGTAAATGAAGTATATAGATTTATTGTATGAATGATTGACTGTCAGATTTGAAAGATTTTCCTCTTATTGAGTGATTGAGCTGTTTGTCTCTCCACTCTGTTTGACTCCAGTTCATGTCCTGGTCAATAAACAGTGCTGTAAAAAGTTCTCACACTTTAGTGTTTATTGACCTCCACTTTTCTCCTTTGGATCAAGAAAAGTGGTCATTTGTCCAGAAAGTAAATGTGATTCAATCGACTCAAAGCTCTATAAGATTTAAATCAGTCTGGAGAAATTCATTCTTTCAGCCCTACTGAGACTTAAGATCATTTGCATTGTGAAATTTTGGCATCTGTGCCTATCCATCTAACTGTATCAGCATGTGTGTATGTGTGTGTGTGTGTGTGTGTGTGTGTGTGTACCGTGTCCATTCTGATACTGTGTCCTTCTCTTGTCCTGTGGTTTCATCTTGGATTTGATGTACCACTGGCACCTGTGCAGACAGAAGCCCAAACCGTAATAAAGTGAACAATAAGTAAATAAATAAATAAACACGCAAAAACAACACTGGACTAATAAACAGAAAATATGTCTTCTTGTCCGATCCACCCAACAAACACCGATGTCGCACAATCACAGGAAGAAGCAATCAGCCCTCTTCCGCATACATGAGCTCACAGATGCTCCTGATGGGCTGCAGACAGCAGGTCAGTTTTCTTTTTCTTTTTCTCTGGACAATAGTTTGAATGATTTTCTGACCTCTTTACCCTCTTTACGTCTTTAGGTACTAGGAAAAAAAAAAAGTCTAACAGCTAGACTAATAGCTATTTATTTAATACCTATATACGGCAGTTAGATTTTTTTTATAGCAGGTATATTTTCTATACCTTTTTTCCCTTTGCTACCTGCACAAGTAAGACACTTTTATTGTAACTCTATTCTTATTTTATTTTTGTTCTATTTTTTATGACACAGACAGTCAAAATAAAAAAATAATAAAAAAAAATAAAAATATATATATATATATAATTTTAGTCAAATAAATAAATAGAATAAATAAAAATTTGACGTTCCAACACTGCGTCTTTCACCCAATTTCTCCTTTCTCTTTTTTTTTTATTTTTTTTTAAAGAATTAAATATATTACAGCAGAGTGAATCTCTTCTTCATATATATTGTAGTTTGTTAGGAAGTTGTGGTCAGAGAACTGATGCAGCACCTCTGGAGCCGAGAGGGTTACAGGTCTTGATCAGAGGCCAAACAGAGGCGCCCCAGCAGAACCTTCAACCTTCTGATCAGTAGCTCAGAGCCTTAACTGTTGAGCCATCAGCATCTTTAACTTCTTTACAAACACTCTCCTCCTCCAGACTGAAGCTTGACACTAACTTAGTTGCTTGCTTTCTCCCTGTTCGGGGTCGCCACAGCGGACCAACTGGTCCGCACAACAACTTGGCAAATGTTTTACACGGATGCCCTTCCGGACACAACCCTCCCATTTTTCCGGGCTTGCGACCGGCACTGCATCCAGTGGCTGGGAATCAAACCCAGGCCTTCCGCATGATAGGCGAGAAACCTACCACTGGGCCACCAATTCCCCCTTGCCGCTAACTTAATATCATACAAAAAGTTTGTTTAAACATCATGGTGTCAGTGTGACATGACCATGACCTAGTGTCCAGTCACCAGCACTTCGGCGGAGGTTATAATATACGTTACAGCGCTCATGTTTTCGGCACTGATGTATAAGTAAGTGATAGTCAGCGTGTCGGACACGGATCTAAAGCGCTGTAATCATTTATTCGGCGTGCAAGCGAGCCCGGCTGATTTATTTGTGAGCCGTTGACTGGGGTCTGTTATCTGCCTCCGACTGCCTCTCTGCTGCAACGCTCTGTCTCAACATCACAAACAGAGAGCCATTAGCCTCGGGGGCTGTGTGAGGACGTGAGGGCGCCGGGGCCGTGTCTCTCTCTCTCTCACACACACACACGAACAGAGGCATCATAATACAGCCCGGCTCCTGCAGAGCCCTGGAGCTGCATGCGTGTCACTCTCACGAACGCGAGCTTGGTCCTGTTTGAGCACATTTCAAATAATTAGACAGCGTCTGCGAGCAGCCAGTCGGAAAAAAACACACACAGCTCACTGACCCTATTAGGAGCTGAATAGAATCCCTGAGGAAGCAAACGTGAAAGTGATGAGACAGACAGAGAGACACACGGACAGCAGGTAGTGAACGATGGCAGGAAGGTTGTGAGTGTCTCAGGTGTCTCAGTGTCACTACCTGCCCGTGATGAGAAGAAAAAGCGTGAGGATGACGAGCAGAGAGAACCCTCCGACTGCCGCCGTAACGATCACCAACACCTGGCCCTGATCGGACGCTTCCTCCGAATCTGAGAGCCAAGAGAAACAAGAGAAAGTGTGAATGCGAGTGAGAAAAATCAAAAGGAGAAAAGACGGAAAACGAAAGACTCGTACCGTCGTCCCCTGTAATGAACTCAAACTTGGAGCTGTAGCTGCTGTAGCCGGTCGCGGTGCGAGCTCGGATGTGGAACACGTACGCCGTGGACGGCTTGAGTCCCGTTACGATCGTGCTGGGAACTTTAGTGCGAGTGGACGAGTAGCTCAGCTGCTCCTGCTCCTAATATACACACACAGAGAGAATACAGGAAGTTCACGCTTAACACATCATACATGATTTATAACACAGATACATGATTTATTCCCTGAGCAGAAAGCTTATCTTACCTTACTGCTAACTTTTAGTCATTAATAAAAAGTAAATGTACAGTAAAAGTAAAAATAAAATAGACAAATAAATAAAAAAATTCAATAGACATTTTAAGCAAAAGGAGGCTGTATGATTTTATCATTATTACATTCTTGTAAAAAAAAAATACAGATTTTTATTCCAAGAGTCAGAAAGGGAAAAAAAGTATTTTATATTTCTAGCATTTAGCAACCTACCAATACATATAACATACACACAACTGAGCAATTCAGGGTTAAAGGCCTTGCTCAGGGGCCCAGCAGTGGCGGCTTGCTGGACCTGGGATTCGAACTCATAACCATTCAATCAGTAGTCCTTATGCCAATGACTTAAGTACTGAATTTTCATAAAGTTTCAGTAAAGATTCACTGATATATCAGAAAAAGGTAAAGTAGATTTTAAACCTAATTTTTATTAACTTATAAAAGACATTTTTCCAAATGATAAGTTCTTTAATTTTATTGATTGTTAAAATCTGACCTAAGTACTAATTTTTGGAAATTTGTTTTAAAAATTTTTAACTGTACATCTTAATATGAGATGATAGTGTATAATAGCTCACATGAGCATTAATCTATAATATTTATTTATTTATTTATTTATTTATTTAGTTTGTTTGTTTGTTTGTTTGTTTGTTTATTTATTTATTTATTTATTTATTTATTTATTTATTTATTTTTTTATTTTTTCATTTGTTCTTTCAAGAACCTCAACGTAGTCCTATATTTCTGAGCTTTTATTTATTTGTTTGTTTGCTTGTTTGTTTATTTATTTATTTACAATCGTTTTAGACAGGAAGAGCTGACCATTAGAGCTGCCCGTATACGAAGAAGAGCATGTGTTTTTAGTTTTTTTTTTTGGTTTATTTCAGCATGTCAGTAAATGCAGTGCTGAACCTCAGTACTGTTTTGTAAGTATTTTTAGCTTTTTTACATTTATGTCTAGAAGAGTAAGATGACCTTAGTATTATTCTTTGTATTTAAAAAAAATACAAAAATACAAAATGTTCTTGTTTTAAGAAGTGGACAACTGACTGGAACAGAGCCTTACACACAGCTTGACCTAAAACCCAGACAAATCAGACATCCACAGCTACACACTGACTAAAGGTAGAGAGTGGGAGGGAGGTAAAGAGACAGAGTGAGACAGAGAGAGAGAGAGAGAGAGAGGGGGAGAGAGAGAGAGAGAGAGAGAGAGAGAGAGAGAGAGAGAGAGAGAGAGAGAGAGAGTGGGAGGGAGAGAAAGAGACGGAGTGAGACAGAGAGAGAGAGAGAGAGGGAGGGAGAGAGAGAGAGAGGGAGAGAGAGAGTGGGAGGGAGGGGAGAGAGAGTGAGAGTGGGAGGGGGGAGAGTGAGAGTGGGAAGGAGGGAGGGAAAGAGACAGAGTGAGATAGAGAGAGAAAAAGAGAGAGAGAGAGAGAGAGAGAGAGAGAGAGAGAGAGAGAGTGGGAGGGAGAGAAAGAGACAGAGTGAGACAGAGAGAGAGAGAGAGAGAGAGGAGAGAGAGAGAGAGAGAGAGTGGGAGGGAGAGAAAGAGACAGAGTGAGACAGAGAGAGAGGGGAGAGAGGGAGGGAGAGAGAGAGAGAGAGAGAGAGGGGAGGAGAGAGAGAGAGAGAGAGGGGAGGGAGAGAGAGAGAGAGTGAGAGGGAGAGAGAGAGTGGGAGGGAGAGAGAGAGAGTGAGAGTGGGAGGGAGAGAGTGAGAATGGGAGGGAGGGAGGGAAAGAGACAGAGTGAGATAGAGAGAGAAAAAGAGAGAGAGAGAGAGAGAGAGAGAGAGAGAGAGAGAGAGAGAGAGAATAAATGATAGATATGAGACAAACTTTAAGCTGTTTTATGAGCACAGCTGGAACTCTGACCCTGTGTACCTTCTCGTAGTACTTGATCTCGTAGTCCCGGATGGCAGCATGCGGCTGTTCGGCCTCCTGCCAGGAGAGAGCGATGGCGTTCTGAGTGGTCCAGTCCTTCTTCACCGCTGCCACCAAAGACGGACCTGCGAGGAAGAGGACAACATGGTGGAGTGATGAGAGCTGTGTGTTTACAGTATGCTTGATGAAAAAAAGAATAATGTTCCTTAATTCCAGTTTGGTCAGGAAGACGACCTTTTCTTGTTCTTTTACAAGACTAAAAGCAAATGTTTTACAAGACTATGAAGCAAAATATTGTGAAGCTTTGCAGAAGTTTGCTGAGGATCACTCAATTCCCGTAAATAAAAAAACTTTAGTATGTCTTGTGTCGTATAAATAACATCAGCAGAAGGAGCGCCACACACTTCCCCAGGTGCTTTGGATGATCCGATTAAAATCTGGATGCAGTTCCGGCTCCTTCGTACCGCAGCCGATCGGCGACGTGGAATAATCCCATATGAGACGGCACATGAGGTCGTGTATAACTACGGAGATTGTAGTGCAGAAAGAGTGTATGTGGAGCTGAAGAGCTACAAGATGGTCCACAAAAACGTCGCAGAAAAACAGGAAGGTGAGAAGCGTTAGAGTAAAGACATCCGAGTCCAAGTAGAGTTGTCTGGTGTTTGTGTTACTGG
>JAUCMX010000025.1:14419811-14433516 GCA_033459395.1 Hemibagrus guttatus | reverse complement strand
TAACATATTTCACTACCACTACTACTACTACTACTACTACTGCTATTACTACTAATTATTATTATTAATATTAATATTAATATTATTCAAGAAATATGCTTAGATCGAAATATGGCCTCCTGGTGGTCCAGTGGCAGGATCCCGCATTCTCATTGCCACGGCCCCGGCTCGATTCCTGGGCAGGGCGCCAACACAGCCACTGAAGAGTTAAGTCTCAGTGCCGGTCCCAAGCCCGGATAAAAATGGGAGGGTTGCGACAGGAAGGGCATCTTGCGTAAAACTTGGGCCAAATAATGCGGATCAAATGATCCACTAAAAACAGCGGAGCCTGCCATTGCGTGGGACAAATGCTAGGATAATAAAAAATCTTAGATCGAAATATAATATTTATATTATTTATTTATTTTTTAATTTTTTTTAATTATAATTAGTGGGCCAAGCACTGAAGTTGTGTAAGCACTCATCAATCAATCCATTAATCCATCCATCCATCCACCTGTCCATCCATCCGTCCATCCACCTGTCCATCCTTCCATTCATCCATCCATTCGTTCATCCATTTAGCCGTCTGTCCATCCATCTGTCCATTCATTCATCCATCCGTCCGTCCATCCATCCATTTTCTGTAGCATATCTCTCATTTGGTCTTGAGAGCCTTGGGGAATCAGAGATTTTCTAAACACAACTAAAAAAAACTCTATCCCAAATCATTATCTAAAGAAATATCCATCCATCCATCCATTTTCTGTAGTACTTATCCTACACAGAAAACCTAGAATCTATCACAGGGAACTCGGGGCACAAGGCGGGGGACACCCTGGACAGGATGCCAACCCATCATAGGGCACAATCACACTCCCATTCATAATTTCAAGATGGCAGTTAGCCAAACCCATGTCTTTGGGCTGGGGGAGGAAACCCAAGTACCTGGAGGAAACCCCTGTAGCACAGCCAGAACATAGGAATTGAACCCCCAGCCCTGGAGGTGTGAGGCAAACATGCTAAACACTGAGACACCATGCCCCCCTTTCTACTGTACAAAAAAAAGTATATAGCTAATAATTTATTGGAGGCAGCAGGTAAGTGTGGTACATCATGCCTTGACTCCGGCGGGCATGTGTGAAAAAGGAAGCTTACATTTACACAGAAATATCTGGGAGCTGCTGTGGGCCAGACTGTGCCCTTTATAAATAATGAAGCGTCCTCTTGTCTCGTTTGCTAGGGTACAGACTGCCTGAGAATGGTAGAGCATACCCAAGCAGAGAAATCTCATTTCATATGACTCACAGCTCACCTGGCCCTGCTGTTTACTTAGGCAGGAAATCCTACATGTGAGCGTGACAAATGACCACATTCTATTGAAATTTGATGACTTATTGAACCAATCCACCTGCTGTCACTCTGTGATGTGAACACACACCTTCACCTGACTGCAAAGACACCGCAAAAGACACATCTTCGGATATTTCAGAGGACATCAGATAAAGCTAAAAGAATTCAAATCTAAAGAAATTCATTTCAGTATTAAAGCCACACCGTCAGCATGCTGCAAATTCTACACAGTCCGCCTCCTTTGTCCTGATTGGCCGGATGTTCCCAGGTCTGTATTATCTCAGCTACTACTTCTACTCTAATCTATTCTACTCTGTTCTATTTTATTTTAATCTAATTCACTCTGCTCTAATCTCCTACACTTTATTATACTCTATTCTACTGTAATGCACTCTGTTTTACTCTAATTCACTCTACTCTAATCTCTTCTACTATATTATACTCTATTCTACTGTAATCCACTCTGTTTTACTCTAATTCACTCTACTCTAATCTCCTCTACTATTGTCAGGAGTAGCTGGACAGTTCCCTGCCAGGCCCGGGGAGGGCGCTGGCAGGAGAATCCTGGAAGCCTGTTTGTCTGTGTGATTCCCTGCCGATTGTTCTCCTTCCTGTGTGTCACCTGTTCCCCATTACCCTGATGTGTTTCCCTATAAAAGGGAACCTGGTGTAGTTGTGTAGTGTGGGTCAATGTTTCTTGTATAGCTGTCTTTTGGGTGGTATGTTAGTTTTGGGATTTGTTGTATGTTGTAACCACGAGTCTATTGTAATGTTCGTCTTTCCCCTGTCTCGTGTTTATATAAATAAAACAGTGCTTCACTGTATCCTGCGCTTGGGTCCGCTTTCTCGCGGCGTGCTGCGGCACGCCACACCACGGAGGTCCGGGTTCGAGCCCCGCATAGGGCGAGTGGCGACCGGACGTGACAACTATATTATACTCTATTCTACTGTAATGCACTCTATTCGACTCCAATCCACTCTATTTAGGGCTACTCTATTCTATTTTATTCTACTCTAAACTTCTCTGCTTGAATCTCCTCTACTTTATTATAATCTATTCTACTCTACTCTATTCTACTGTAATCCACTCTGTTTTACTCTAATTCACGCTACTCTAATCTCCTTTACTATATTATACTCTATTCTCCTGTAATCCACGCTATTCTAATCTACTCTATTCTATTTTTATTTTACTCTAATCTTCTCTACTCTAACCTCCTCTTCCATATTTTAATCTACTCTACTGTAATCCACTATCTATTTTATTCTGCTCTTGTCTACTCTGCTCTATTCTCCTCTGCTTTATTCTATTCTACTCTACTCTACTCTACTCTAACTTCCTGTACTTTATTATACTCTGTTTTACTCTATTCTTCTCTAATCCACTCTATTCTAATCTACTCTATTCTATTTGGTTCCATTCTAATCTACTCTGCTCTAATCTCCTCTACTTTATTATACTCTATTCTATGCTACCCTAATCTCTACTTTCTTCTACTGTATTCTAATGTACATACTCTACTTTAATCGTCTGTACTCTAATCTACTGTACTCTACTCTGCTCAACTCTATTTTACTCTACTCTGTACTATTTGTTTTAATCTCTCATTTGGTACTGAGAATCAGAAATGTTCTGCACACAACTGAAAAAATCCCCCCAAAAAAGTCTTTTACTCAAGAAATATCTGGCAACCACAGATGTGTGCCTAATTCGAACACTGCACCTTAAGCGGCTGTGTAAATTTCCTTATGTAAATGTTATATTGTGTCACCAGTTCTCAATACAGCCTAGTACACATGGTGTGTATTATTCAGTGTTCAGACAGAAGGAAGCAGTTATTAAAAACAAAAGTCTGAATGGAGAATTCTGGGGGCATTTCAATGACAGCTGTGGGAATGTGAGGAGAACTTTATATTATCACCAATATTAAAAAGCACCCTGGCTTCTAAATCTTGCATGCCACATTTTTTAAGCACCTGAAAATGTGGCAGCAAAAAGTTTTGTGTAAGTTGGTATGCAGCAGAGAGCTCGAGCTCATGTCAAAGTGTCAGAAGTGCAAGCAGCTGAGCTGAAATTACAGCACGAGTGCGACAATCACATCGAGTAAACAGGTGTTGGCCCAGCACGGGGCTATCGGCAGGTAATCGGGCAAGGCTGCCATCACACACTCCCCCCCAACACGTACACACACACACACACACACACACTTGTGCACCTTCATCAAGGCGAAACAAGGAGGAACGAGAAGCTAATGGAAAGTCATTACGTCGGATTTGACCTGCATTTGAATTTTAATTAGCTAGCCCACTCCCCTAAAGTGCTCTCGCATCGACTTCTTCAAAGAAATCAATTCCGAGTCTTTTACAGATGCTACGACGAGGTTCGGCCTATCATCCGCAATCAAATCACACTGAGAGAAGCAATCAGCAAAGCCGGTGAGGGGATAATTAGATGTTCCTTGTGTTTTTTTTTTAAGAGTACATTTACGTTGCACTTTTAAAACGGAGACGGTGGTAAAATGACTGTCAAGAGAGATGTAATCTTTGTTCACGTACCAGGAGGTATACACACACACACACACACACACACACACACACACACACACACACACACACACACACATACACACACACATGCAGACGTAGCCCTACCTCTGTTTCACCTCTGCTGTTATATAGAGGACACCCAGAACTCTTTATACCCTGCTTTCAAAGCTCCCTCACAACACGCCGTCTCCCTGTTCACTCCCTGCACTCTACAATAACTTTACTCCCCCTTTTTGTTCATCCAAACGTCTCGGGTAAATGCACGCTGCGTTCTCTCTCACCTTGCTCCACTCATTTCGAAGGAGTCCTGCATTAAAATGGCACAGGCTACGCATGTCTGAGAGCTGGATCTGAGACTGCATAGGCCAGTTGATGGAAAGGATTCTCAAATTCGGCCGAGCGTTTAGAATAAAGGTCTTATACATCAAGTTTTAAAAAAGTTGCAATCTATTATTTACACGACCTCGCGTTAGCGCTCAGAACTGAAAAGTTTGTTTTTTTGCTACTGGGTCTTTTTAAAATTCTTTTTTGCAGGAGAGCTGTAAAGTGAATGGGTGGGGTTAAGATGGTGTAAAATTAATGGGTGGGGTTAAGATGGTGTAAAGTGAATGGGTGGGGTTAAGATGGTGTAAAGTGAATGGGTGTGGTTAAGATGGTGTAAAGTGAATAGATGGGGTTAAGATGGTGTAAAATTAATGGGTGGGGTTAAGATGGTGTAAAATTAATGGGTGGGGTTAAGATGGTGTAAAGTGAATAGATGGGGTTAAGATGGTGTAAAATTAATGGGTGGGGTTAAGATGGTGTAAAATTAATGGGTGGGGTTAAGATGGTGTAAAATTAATGGGTGGGGTTAAGATGGTGTAAAGTGAATGGACGGAGTTAAGATGGTGTAAAGTGAATGGGTGGGGTTAAGATGGTGTAAAGTGAATGGGTGGGGTTAAGATGGTGTAAAGTGAATGGGTGGGGTTAAGATGGTGTAAAGTGAATAGATGGGGTTAAGATGGTGTAAAATTAATGGGTGGGGTTAAGATGGTGTAAAATTAATGGGTGGGGTTAAGATGGTGTAAAGTGAATAGACGGGGTTAAGATGGTGTAAAGTGAATGGGTGGGGTTAAGATGGTGTAAAGTGAATGGACGGGGTTAAGATGGTGTAAAGTGAATAGATGGGGTTAAGATGGTGTAAAATTAATGGGTGGGGTTAAGATGGTGTAAAATTAATGGGTGGGGTTAAGATGGTGTAAAGTGAATGGGTGGGGTTAAGATGGTGTAAAGTGAATGGGTGGGGTTAAGATGGTGTAAAGTGAATGGGTGGGGTTAAGATGGTGTAAAGTGAATAGATGGGGTTAAGATGGTGTAAAATTAATGGGTGGGGTTAAGATGGTGTAAAATTAATGGGTGGGGTTAAGATGGTGTAAAGTGAATAGACGGGGTTAAGATGGTGTAAAGTGAATGGGTGGGGTTAAGATGGTGTAAAGTGAATGGACGGGGTTAAGATGGTGTAAAGTGAATAGATGGGGTTAAGATGGTGTAAAATTAATGGGTGGGGTTAAGATGGTGTAAAATTAATGGGTGGGGTTAAGATGGTGTAAAATTAATGGGTGGGGTTAAGATGGTGTAAAGTGAATGGGCGGGGTTAAGATGGTGTAAAGTGAATGGGTGGGGTTAAGATGGTGTAAAGTGAATGGACGGGGTTAAGATGGTGTAAAGTGAATAGATGGGGTTAAGATGGTGTAAAGTGAGTAGATGGGGTTAAGATGGTGTAAAATTAATGGGTGGGGTTAAGATGGTGTAAAATTAATGGGTGGGGTTAAGATGGTGTAAAGTGAATGGGCGGGGTTAAGATGGTGTAAAGTGAATGGGTGAGGTTAAGATGGTGTAAAGTGAATAGACGGGGTTAAGATGGTGTAAAGTGAATGGGTGGGGTTAAGATGGTGTAAAGTGAATAGACGGGGTTAAGATGGTGTAAAGTGAATGGGTGGGGTTAAGATGGTGTAAAGTGAATAGACGGGGTTAAGATGGTGTAAAATTAATGGGTGGGATTAAGATGGTGTAAAGTGAATGGACGGAGTTAAGATGGTGTAAAGTGAATAAACAGGGTTAAGATGGTGTAAAATTAATGGGTGGGGTTAAGATGGTGTAAAATGAATGGACGGGGTTAAGATGGTGTAAAATTAATGGGTGGGTTTAAGATGGGGTAAAATGAATGGGTGAAGCTAAGCTTCTGTAAAGCTAATGGATAGGGCTAACCTGTTGTAACATGAGTGGGTGGGGCTAACCTGTTGTAAAATGAATGGACAGACCAACCTGCTGATATGTGAATGGGCGGGGCTGAGATACTGCAAAGTGAATGGCCAGCCTAAGCTGCTGTAAAGTGAATGGGCGGGGCTAGGATGATGTAAAGATAATGGGCGGGTCTAAAAACAGACCCAGAGGTCTCCTATGTTACTATGAACAAACCGTAAACAGCTATTAGTTGTTAATTGTTGTCTGCAGGTGATTAAAGACACAAGCACGTGTGAGTGTGAATGTTTTGTTGAAAACGATGATTATTGTAATGATTGTTGAGTTGGTCAGAGACTCAGTCTTCTCTGCGAGTAAACGAGGCAATATATCATGAAGATGGAGCTAAAAATGAGCTCCTAACTGGTCCATTTTAGGAGAAAGTCCATTTCGAAATTGATCCTTGGGGTTTGTTTGTGATTCAGATTGAGTTTCACAATGCAAATAATTAAATGAAGCACAGCTGAGAGGCTTTGCAGGAATTCATTTGGAAGAAAGACTGAAATTGCAAAAACAAAAACAAAGAAAATGACATAAAGCAAATTCTTCAGTCCTGATATCTAGCACTTCTGCACATCACGTCTTTCCTTTGGCACCTTACATAAGATATTTGATAGACATTTTTGGCAAACTCTTTGGTACGATAGTAGACGCTTTAGGAAGAAAGCCAAGGGTCGGTGAACTGTGAATGTTATGGCGCTCGCCCAGCGTTGTCTGCTTCCGAGGGAAGTATATCATCCATCCGACTATCCTGTGGTGTTTGAGTAGCTCTGTATACACGCCTCCAGCAGCGTTCTCTACTCCCTACCCTTCATCTGCACCCCAAAAAACAAACACTGCTAACAATCGATACGTGCTAGAAGGCTCGCGGCCGTGTTAGCCAATGTAACGTTTCAGCTTCATCTCGTAGGAAGCATAACAACCAGCATGCCTGTATCTCTAACTAACTGAAACAAGATAACACAGAAATAAAAAAAACAAAAAAATCACCTTCCTGCTAGCTTTTATTTACTTTTATTTATTCTAATCTATTCCGCAGTATCATTTTTACTCAGTGGTAAGAAACAGAAAGCTCCTAATAAATAAAAAAATAAAAAAAAAGATGCGGATCCACTTTTATTCAAAACGAACTCGACGTCGTACACATGCTACGATTTCACGCGGACGAAAAAACCCCCAGAAACCAGAGCTTAATTGATGAACGCAGAGATCGCGCTAATGCGTAGTCGATAGCGCAGAGCACATCGGACCGTTTCAGCCGGCGTGTGTGTTTTGGACTGTGAGTGAATGCATTATGGGCATTGATCTCTTCTCTGTGTGCATGGAATAAAACATGGAGCCCGCTTGTGACAGTTGATTTGAGCTAGCGTAGGTTCAAGTTTGCAAGAAAAGCAAAATTGTGTGTGTGTGTGTGTGTGTGTGTGTTTTTTAACGGCTTTCATCGGCAAATTAATTCGAGGTGTAAAAACAATAGTTAGGAAACGTTTCAGCTAGGTAGTATGGCCTCTCGGATTACTGCAGTCCTGAGGGATTTGAGCTGTAGCCCCACTGAGACACACCTGTGTTCCTCTGCTTCCTAATGAGCTCGGGTAGGTGCATGAGCGCAGGGCAAAAGCCTGGATATTCTGTTATACAGCGCTACTCCTCAAAAATAATTACCTTCTACTGTCACCCCCGAAACTATATCCAGTACTACTGAAACATTACTGCCACGGACAGTGCGGAGTTCTGCATCTGGGAGACTGTCAGAGGAAGCAGGTGCCAAAATATATGTTAGTCTGGATAAAGAAGAACACGCTCGACAAAATCTTTCTTAGGAGCCGAAATCTAGGTGTGTTAGTCTGCATGAGGAATAACACACTGGAGGCTGTGCAGTTCTAGGAAATCTATTAAGCACAGGATCACAGTCCTGATGATTCAACATGGCTGGGTTAGGGTTAGTGTGACGGGAGGATTGACATGTGACGTGATTCCGTGTCATGAGGCGGATTGAGAGATTTTGGAAAAATTAAGGATTTTGAAGGAAATTAAAGAAGGAAGAAATGCACAAGAACATGCTGTGTTTGCTTTGGAGGTCTGTAGAGAGAGTGTACATGTGTGAGAGTGTGTGTGTGTCTTTTTTATATAATATGAATGTCTCTAGCACATGTGTGTGTGTGTGTGTGTGTGTAGTGTAAATAACATGAATGTGCCCCAGTCATATATGTGTGTGTGTCTGTGTGTGTAGCTTTTTTTTAAATATATAATATGAATGTCTCTAGGTCATGTGTGTGTGTGTGTATATGTGTGTGTAACATGAATATCCACATGTGTGTAAAGTGTATATAACAGGAATGTCCCCCAGTCATATGTGTGTGTGTGTGTGTGTAGTGTAAATAACATGAATGTCCCCCAGTCATATGTGTGTGTGTGTGTGTGTAGTGTAAATAACATGAATGTCCCCCAGTCATATATATATATATATATATATATATATATATATATATATATATATATATATATACATATATATGTGTGTGTGTAGTTTTTTTTATATAATATGAATGTCTCTAGGTCACGTGTGTGTGTGTGTGTGTGTGTGTGTGTATATATGTGTGTGTGTGTAGTGTATATAACATGAATATCCACATGTGTGTGTGTGTGTGTGTGTAGTGTAAATAATATGAATGTCCCTAGGTCATGTGTGTGTGTGTGTTTGATAGTGTGTGTATGTTTGATGGTGTGTGCGTGTGTGTTTGATGCTGCGTGTGTGCGCATGTGTGTGTGTGTTTGATGGTGTGCATGTGTGTGCGTGTGTGTTTGATGGTGTGTGTTTGATGGTGTGTGTGTGTGTTTGTGTGTGTGTGTTTGATAGTGTGTGTGTGTGTGTTTGATGGTGTGTGTGTGTTTGTGTGTGTGTGTTTGATGGTGTGTGTGTGTGTGTGTTTGATGGTGTGTGTGTGTGTGTTTGTGTGTGTGTGTGTTTGATGGTGTGTGTGTGTGTGTGTGTGTGTAAACTTCTGGCCTTGTTTCCATTTCAGTAGCATTCAGCAGAACGCAGGGGGACAGTATAACACGCCGGGGCGACTGCGAGGCCGCGCTGATCGATATTAATTCACTCTTTAATAGGTGGAGGCTAATTAACAAGACACAGAGAATTAACAAGTCAAAGGCAGACAGTGTTCAGCGCAGCACACAAGCCAGACACCACATTCCTGTACATTATTAACGCGGGAAGAGCAGTAACGCTGCGGGACGATGAATAAAGGCCGGAGAATCAAAACTTCCTCCAGCAGAACAATAGAGAGAAAGAGAGATGAAACCCAGAGCGAGACGGACAACCAGAGTGGGAAATAAAAAGGAATAAGTTATTTTCCAGCACTAATTGTGTTCTTTGATACGATAAATTTGTCTTGCGCTATAAAAAAAAGTGGACTCGTCCCTCTCCGGGCCGCTGTACCCCATCTTAATTACTATATCTATATGGGCCATTATGTTCCAACGCACGGCCTCATGGGATCTATTTGTATAATCCATAATTTTTCTCTCGTAGTGCTGCCTGCTGCCGGAATGAGCAATAGAGGAAAAAAAGAAAAGAGAGATAGAGAGAAATAATGAGGGAGACGAGTAAAAAGAAATGAAAATAGCAGTAATAGATTCTCTCGTTTTTTTTCTTCATCTTTTTCCGTCTCTCCAGGCTTCAGGTAGAGATGAAAACATTAAGAGCTCTTGTTTAGATCCACGTGAATCCCACAGGAAGTGAAGCACCGCGCTGAACCGAGGTGAGAGTCATCCTTACCGAATTATAATGCGACTTAAGCGAGAGACAGAGGGAGAGAGAGAGAGAGAGAGAGAGAGAGAGAGAGAGAGAGGGAGGAAAAGAGAGAGAGGAAGAGAGAGAGGGAGGAAAAGAGAGAGAGAGAGGACAAGAGAGAGAGAGGGGAAAAGAAAGAGAGGAAGAGAGAGAGAGGATAAGAGAGAGAGAGGGGGGAAACAGAGGAAGAGAGAGAAGATGAGAGAGAGAGAGAGGAAGAGAGAGAGAGGAAAAGAGAGGAACTTATTCGGGGAACTTGCACATTTGAAAATGATGCAGATTTTCAGCAGATTTGGATTCAGCACTCATAAAAAGGCATTACATTTGATTATAACCTCACACTCTGCTGTGACTGAGATTATAACCCCACACTCTGCTGTGACTGAGATTATAACCCCACACTCTGCTGTAACTGAGATTATAACCCCACACTCTGCTGTAACTGAGATTATAACCCCACACTCTGCTGTAACTGAGATTATAACCCTCACTCTGCTGTAACTGAGATTATAACCCCACACTCTGCTGTGACTGAGATTATAACCCCACACTCTGCTGTGACTGAGATTATAACCCCACACTCTGCTGTAACTGAGATTATAACCCCACACTCTGCTGTAACTGAGATTATAACCCCACACTCTGCTCTAACTGAGATTATAACCCCACACTCTGCTCTGACTGAGATTATAATCCCACACTCTGCTGTGACTGAGATTATAACCCCACACTCTGCTGTGACTGAGATTATAACCCCACACTCTGCTGTAACTGAGATTATAACCCCACACTCTGCTGTGACTGAGATTATAACCCCACACTCTGCTGTGACTGAGATTATAACCCCACACTCTGCTCTAACTGAGATTATAACCCCATACTCTGCTCTAACTGAGATTATAACCCCACACTCTGCTGTGACTGAGATTATAACCCCACACTCTGCTGTGACTGAGATTATAACCCCACACTCTGCTCTAACTGAGATTATAACCCCATACTCTGCTTAAATGAGATTATAACCCCCACTCTGCTGTACTGAGATTATAACCCCACACTCTGCTGTGACTGAATTAAACCCCACACTCTGCTTGACTGAGATTATAACCCACCTCTGCGTAACTGAGATTATAACCCCCCACTCTGCGTAACTGAGAATAACCCCACATTTTGCTGTGACTGAGATTATAAACCCCCAAATCTGCGGGGGACTGAGATTATAAACCCCCAAATCTGCTTAAATGAGATTATAAACCCCCCACTCTGCTGTGACTGAGATTATAACCCCCCACTCTGCTGTGACTGAGATTATAAACCCCCCACTCTGCTTAATTTAGATTATGACCCCACACTCTGCTTAAATGAGATTATACCCCACACTCTGCTGTACTGAGATTATAACCCCACACTCTCTCTAAATGAGATTATAACCCCCCACTCTCTTAAATGAGATTAAACCCCACACTCTGCTTGACTGAGAATATAACCCCAACTCTGCTTAACTGAGAATATAACCCCACACTCTGCTGTAAATGAGATTATAACCCACACTCTGCTTAATGAGATTATAAACCCCCCACTCTGCTTAACTGAGATTATAACCCACACTCTGCTGTAAATGAGATTTAACCCACACTCTGCTGTAACTGAGATTATAACCCCCACTCTCCCTTTAAATGAGATTAAACCCCACACTCTGCTGTGACTGAGATTTTTTTTTTTTTTTTTTTTTTTTTTTTTTTTTTTTTTTTTTTTTTTTTTTTAAAAAAAAAAAAAAAAAAAAAAAAAAAAAAAAAAAAAAAAAAAAAAAAAAAAAAAAAAACCCCACACTCTGCTCTGACTGAGATTATAATCCCACACTCTGCTGTGACTGAGATTATAACCCCACACTCTGCTGTGACTGAGATTATAACCCCACACTCTGCTGTAACTGAGATTATAACCCCACACTCTGCTGTGACTGAGATTATAACCCCACACTCTGCTGTGACTGAGATTATAACCCCACACTCTGCTCTAACTGAGATTATAACCCCATACTCTGCTCTAACTGAGATTATAACCCCACACTCTGCTGTGACTGAGATTATAACCCCACACTCTGCTGTGACTGAGATTATAACCCCACACTCTGCTCTAACTGAGATTATAACCCCATACTCTGCTCTAACTGAGATTATAACCCCACACTCTGCTGTGACTGAGATTATAACCCCACACTCTACTCTAACTGAGATTATAACCCCACACTCTGCTGTGACTGAGATTATAACCCCACACTCTGCTCTAATTGAGACTATGACCCCACACTCTGCTGTAACTGAGATTATGACCCCACACTCTGCTGTGACTGAGATTATAACCCCACACTCTGCTGTAACTGAGATTATAACCCCACACTCTACTCTAACTGAGATTACAACCCCACACTCTGCTGTGACTGAGAATATAACCCCACACTCTGCTGTAACTGAGATTATAATCCCACACTCTGCTGTAACTGAGATTATAACCCCACACTCTGCTCTAACTGAGATTATAATCCCACACTCTGCTGTAACTGAGATTATAACCCCACACTCTGCTGTAACTGAGATTATAACCCCACACTCTGCTGTGACTGAGATTATGACCCCACACTGTGCTGTGACTGAGATTATAACCCCACACTCTGCTGTGACTGAGATTATAACCCCACACTCTGCTGTGACTGAGATTATAACCCCACACTGTGCTCTAACTGAGATTATAACCCCACACTCTGCTGTGACTGAGATTATAACCCCACACTCTGCTGTAACTGAGATTATAACCCCACACTCTGCTGTGACTGACATTACAACCCCACACTCTGCCGTGACTGAGATTATAACCCCACACTCTGCCGTAACTGAGATTATAATCCCACACTCTGCCGTAACTGAGATTATAACCCCACACTCTGCTGTGACTGAGATTATAACCCCACACTCTGCTGTGACAGAGATTATGACCCCACACTCTGCTGTGACTGAGATTATGACCCCACACTCTGCTGTGACTGAGATTATGACCCCACACTCTGCTGTGACTGAGATTATGACCCCACACTCTGCTGTGACTGAGATTATGACCCCACACTCTGCTCTGACTGAGATTATAACCCCACACTCTGCTGTAACTGAGATTATAACCCCACACTCTGCTCTGACTGAGATTATAATCCCACACTCTGCTGTGACTGAGATTATGACCCAACACTCTGCTCTGACTGAGATTATAACCCCATACTCTGCTCTAACTGAGATTATAACCCCACACTCTGCTGTGACTGAGATTATAACCCCACACTCTGCTCTAATTGAGATTATGACCCCACACTCTGCTGTAACTGAGATTATAACCCCACACTCTGCTGTGACTGAGATTATAACCCCACACTCTGCTGTAACTGAGATTATAACCCCACACTCTACTCTAACTGAGATTACAACCCCACACTCTGCTGTGACTGAGAATATAACCCCACACTCTGCTGTAACTGAGATTATAATCCCACACTCTGCTGTAACTGAGATTATAACCCCACACTCTGCTCTAACTGAGATTATAATCCCACACTCTGCTCTAACTGAGATTATAATCCCACACTCTGCTGTAACTGAGATTATAACCCCACACTCTGCTGTAACTGAGATTATAACCCCACACTCTGCTGTGACTGAGATTATGACCCCAGACTGTGCTGTGACTGAGATTATAACCCCACACTCT
>JAUCMX010000025.1:14379811-14414811 GCA_033459395.1 Hemibagrus guttatus | reverse complement strand
GTTGTTAAGAAAAAAAAAGAAAAAAAGCATTATGAGATACAACACGATTTGTGTGTGTGTATATATATATATATTGTTGAAACTAAGATTCTGACCTCTGATTTTCCGTAATGATTTTCACCTTTCTGTTATTTACAGTATTTGATAATCAGTCACTCAACTTTGCAACACAAACTCGAGCAAAATAAATAAAAAAAAAATAAAAAAATAAAAATAAAAAAATAAAAATAAATAAAAATAAAGCACAAAAAACTACCCCCCCCCATAAAATCATTTTTCTCTCAATGATGACATAAAAATCTCATAAAAGTCTAGTCATCATCACGGTAGCGACTGTACTTTTCGACTTTTCTACACAGTTTGTAAAGTCACAGACACACACACACACACACACACACACACACACACACACACACTCTCATTCGCTCACGCAATCACAGACTATGGACAATTTAGAGATGCCAATCAACCTACAATGCATGTCTTTGGACTTGGGGAGGAAACCGGAGTACCCGGAGGAAACCCCCGAGGCACGGGGAGAACATGCATCCAACCCTGGAGGGGTTTGAACACCAAACAATGTTCAATCAATCAATTTATGAAGTAAACTTCATCGTTATTTATTATATGGCAATCAAACCGTGTTAATCTCGGGTATTGCGGCTTGTATCTCTGTAACCTGCCTCATAAACCAAACCCAATAACTGAAAATAACTGAATCAGCTTCTGAGTAAAGATTTTCAACAATTTCAACAAATTTACCATCAAGTTCTTTACTATCTACAGACAAGTGAAAGAAAAAGACAAATATTTTTATCATGTTTGGTAAATTTGGCACATCTTGAAAAAAATGACATTATCAATGTAATTTTTACAATTTTAACAACTGAACGCGAAGAAATACAGAGTTTCCCACTAGTAATTACGACTTTTTGGTGTTCAACTCGTAAATATGATCATTTTGTCATGACTTGAATGTACCATTAAGTGTCTAGGAATCTTTGAATGAATATTGTAGAGGAGTTCTCAAAAAAAATAAAAAAATAAAAAAATTAAAGGCTTGATTCTAAATTTCCAGCTGATTCTTGTCGCTAGCTTTCTAAGCACATATTCACAAAATTCTTATAAAAAAAGGAGAATAAATATAGGTAAAAAAATATCATTTTTAAAATGATTTCTGTCTGTAAATTCTCAAATCCTTCAAACCAAACATGCGCTAATATTATTACTATTTCATTATATTTCCCAGAAACATAATTAAATATTAAAACTCATAGTTTTCATGAATCAGATCAAACTCGAAAATGTGTGCATCATTCCAAATCCCTAAGTAATACCTATCTTTTAATACACTTATTAATTTACCAAAAAAAAACTTGTTGATATTTTTTTAACTGTGAAATTGTTTCATATTTTCCTTTTTTAATAATAATAATGCTTCTGTCATGGCTTCTGGTGTTAGCTCTTAGTCCTGAGCTGCTGTGGACCACTGGGTTAACACAGTAGGCACACACACACACACACACACACACACACACACCTACACACACACACAGAGGTCCCCTGTCACTTATCTGTCCCAGTCGTCAGTGCTGGCAGCAGGTCCCAGTCTCCCTGTGCTGTCTGAAACTCTGAGTGAAGAAGAGGAGCGTCCGGCTTCACGGGGCCATTCCGGCTCACACGGTCACTCAGCCACAGCAGGGTTTCAGTGTTGAGTAAATGACAAACTGCTGGAGAGAAGTGGGACCTGCTGCTGGTGGTGGTGGTGGTTATGGTGGTCACATGTTGGCCTTGAGAACACTGCACAGATGTACGCTGAAAACATCAGACGTGTTTTCTTCCTATACAACCTCACCACAAAGTGTGAAAAAATATTATTGCTAATTTTCCAGCCCTTTGTGTGTATGTGTGTGTGTGTGTGTGTGTGTGTGGACCAATTGTTCAATTTTGTAAAATGAGATTTCTCCTGCTTTGCTTAATGTCAGGGATTGGCATTTTATTAGCGCGGCTTCCTCATTGCCGAGGCGCTCGGCTTGAATAATTTAGGAATTTTATACATTTTCCCTTCTTTTTTAAATTGAATTCCCTCCATATTTCAGCAGGGCCGAGATGTTTTACTCTGGCGGAGCTGGAAGCGAGAAAAGCACTTTCATCAAAATTACAGACGCCGGTTGGAATTGATTCGGGGCTAAAGCGCAGGGGATGGGCGGCGGAGAGACGGGAGGTGATAACGCTTGTGAGGATGCGTACGTACAGAACTAGACAAAAAGGCTGCAGAGTGAAGTAATTACTGAGTAAGACTATACTGCCTGAGAGAGGAGAGGGATAACGTATCACAGCACGTCGATGACTGCCAGGCTGTGAGCGGCTAAGCTGGCTTTATTTTCCTGACGAGTCGCTCCGGTGTGTAAGACGCATACTGAGGCGATGCTGGTACTGGGGATTAGTACTGTGTATTAACTGATACTTAACACCTTGATAGCTTGATTTTCTCACAGTTCTGCCTTGTCGATAAATGGCTGTGTATGTAACGGCACAAGATAACAGACATCTGCGACTTGACATCCTTCCTATGAATCGGTCATCAAACCCTCTCTAACCCACAGCAGTGGATATATATCATTCATTCATTCATTCATTCATTCATTCATTGTCTAACGCTCTTATCCGAACTATTCTCGGGTCACAGGGAGCCTGTGCCATCTCAGGCGTCATTGGGCATCAAGGCAGGATACACCCTGGACGGAGTGCCAACCCATCGCAGGGCACACACACTCTCATTCAGTCACACAATCACACACTACGGACAATTTAGAGATGCCAATCAACCTACCACGCATGTCTTTGGACCGGGGGAGGAAACCGGAGTACCCGGAGGAAACCCCCGAGGCACGGGGAGAACATGCAAACTCCACACACACATAGCGGAGGCGGGAATCGTACCCCCAACCCTGGAGGTGTGAGGCGGACGTGCTAACCACTAAGCCACCGTGCCCCCCGGATATATATATCATATCACATCTTTTCTTATAGTATTGTATCTTGTCATATCACACATCGTATCTTATCACATTGTAGCATATCATATGGTATTGTATTTCATTGTATTGTATCATATCACATTGTATTTTATCGTATTGTATCACACTGGGTCGCATCATATCGTATCACATCATACCGTAACGTATTGCATCCCATCATATCATGTCATATCGTATAATATCACATTGTATTTTATCGTATTGTATCGCAATGTCTAGTATCACATCGTATGTAATATGTAATACGATATGATACTACAGTCAAGTAGTGTATTGCATTGTATCATAGCACACTGTATCTTATTGGATCGTTACATATTGTATAGTATCATATAGTATCACATCACGTAGAATCCTATTCCTATTGTATCATATCATGTCGTATCTTATTGTATTGTATCGTATCATAACACATCGTATCTTATCTATTGTATCATATCGTATTATATTACGTCGTATCACATTGCATCGCATTGTATCGTATCACAGCTCATCGTATCTTATCGTATTGTATCCCATCGTATCATATCATATCCTATCGAATCTCATCACATCGTATCATATCATATTACATCATATCGTATCAAATCACATCGCATCATATCATAACGTATCGTATCGTACATGTACATACGATACATATCGTATCGTATCATATCACTTTGTACCATACCGTATTATATCACACTGTATAGTATCCTAGCCTATCACATCACACCGAATCCCGTTGTGTCGCATCATATTGTATCATATCACATCGTGCCTTATCGTACCGTATCCCATCGTATCGTTATAATATCGTATAATATCCTACCACATTGTATCATATTGAATCAAATCACATCATGTCGTAACGGCTTGCGTCGTATCGTATCACGTCGCGTCATATCACACACGTCGCCTCGTATCACATCATATCCTACCGTGTTGTATTGTATCTTATCGTGCTGTATCACATCGTATCGTATCACATCACGTCGTTTCACACCGTATTGTATTGTATTGCATTGCGTTCCTTCATTTCAAACCGTGTCATATTGTATCGCATCGGCTCATATGACATCACCGCTTATCTTAACGTATCCCATCATATCACATCGTATTCTATCCTATCATATTTCATTGTATCCCATCGCATCGTATCATGTCGTATCGCATCACATTGTATCCTCTCTTATTAAATTGTATTGTATTGCATCATATATCGCATCGTATCGTATCATATCGCATCGTATCATGATGTATTGCATCGTATTATATCGTATTGCATTACATTCTACCACATCGTATCGTATCACGTCGTTGACGATACAACGGTACTGTCAAATATTAAAGATTTGTCGTAAGAGTTAAAATGGTATCATATTCACTGGTCGTGTACAGCAGATTCAGTATCATCAGATATTAAATCACTGCCTTAAGAATCTAATTAGTAACGTTTCATAGCAAATTCAGTATCATCAGATATCAGATTGCTGCCATGAGATTCTCATTTCTATCGTATTACATGCGGTATTGTCATGTCGTGTCACATCGTATCGTATTTATTGTATCATGTGGAAGCCTCTGTATCTTAAAGATTACATGCTCTTGTGTTTTTTTCAAATATTGTCCAAGAATCTCTTACCATTTATTCAGTAACCTTGTACACATTATTGTCCTATAACCGCACTCCATGTTGTGTTTTAGTTTTGACTTACAATGAATTCTATAGTCTACAAATGCTAAGGATGAGTCATACACGTCTGTGTGTGTGTGTGTGTGTGTGTGTGTGTAACCAGTCTGCCAGCCTGTGCCTATATGCATCTGCTGCTTGTCTGACTTCATGTGTGTGTGTGTGTGTTTGTGTGTGTATATACGTATGCATGTGCGTGACTGATTTTCGGCTAGTGTATGTGTGTGTGTGTGACTGCCTGTCAGCTAGTGTGTGTGTCTATGTGTATGTGTGTGTGTGGGTTCAGTAATGAGAGCTCTTCTGACATTATGTGAGGTAATACACACAGACACACACACACACACACACACACACAGTGTGTATCTGACAGACCGGTTTGACGAGTCTATCTGAAAACTAAAAATAGGAAATAAAAAAATAAGTAAGGTGATGGTGGGAACGGCAGAGCGAGCTGTGAGCTGCAAGCTGCCTACAGAGGGAATGTATTAACATTTGAAATGTCCCTCAGACACACACACACACACACACACACACACATACACATTCTCTTACATGTCTTGCTTGCCTGTTACAGCTGGTGAAGAACTGAAGTGAAAAGCTCGTGTTGAAAATCTGATGCGCTCGTGTGTTTCAGTCAGTGTAATGTCTAAGTTTTCAGACACGCAATGATTTTCTCATTCCTTCGTTACCGGGTTAAAGCTCGGTCACGTCACTCAAGTAAACACTGATTTTTCCCTATAGTATTAACTTCGCCAACTAACAAAAAAAATATACGGTTGTGTCATATTTTTGATAGGTTTAGTGCTTATAGCGAGTTTCAACTCATTATTTCTCAAAAAATAAATAAAGAATAAAGAAAACACAGTTCTTGTAGTACTCATGGTGTCAACTTAAATACAGAAATATATGGTTTGGTCCCGGTTTTCTCAGAGATGGCACTTTTTAGATACCAGTTTGATTCTCATTATTTTTCAAAGACACTCAAAACACTACACGTTATTAGGAATGAACAAATCAACCAATCGTGCGTCAGCAGCGTAACACATACAATCACACAGATACAGGACAAGAGCTTAAGCTTAAAGGAGAAGTTCACTTCCAGAACAGAAATCTACAGATAATTGACTCACCCCCTCGTCATCCAAGATGTTTGTGTCTTTCTTTCTTCAGTCGTAAAGAAATGATGTTTTTTAAGGAAAACATTTCAGGATTTTTCTCCATATAGTGGATTTCAATGGTGCCCGCGAAGAAGGGTCTGATCTAGAAACGATCGCTCGTTTTCTTAGAAAAATAAAAGATCGTATACTTTTTAACCACAAACGCTCGTCTAGCGCTAGCTCTGGGATGTGTGTCCGTGGCGCTATGTGTTACGTAATCATGTCGAAAGGTCACACGTGATGTAGGAGGAACTACAGACCCAGTGTTTACAAAGCGAACGTGCAAAGACCAAGGAAGTGCAAATAAGTCAAATGCTCTTTACTAACAAAAATATACATATAACTTTGTGCCGTTCCACACGCAACAACTTCGGAGCGGTCCTCCTTCTGCACACTAGTAAACACCGGGTCTGTAGCTCGACTGGTCCCACCATCTCTCAAGGAAAAAGGTAGGTATACATCTAGACTCTTCTCTGTTCTGGCACCGAGGCGGTGGAACGAACTTCCCCTAGGTATCCGTACGGCCGAGTCTCTGACCGTCTTCAAACGACAACTGAAGACTCACCTCTTCCTGAAGTACTTACACTAGCTCTTATTTTTCCCTGTTTACGTATTATGTTACAAAGTTTTAAAAAAAAAACCCAAAAAAACCCAACTCAGTGTTTAGGCTAATGGTATCCCAAGTTTGTGTCCTATTGAACCAGTGTTAATGTATTCAGTGACTGAGAACTAAAGCACTTTTGTACATCGCTCTGTATAAGAGCGTCTGCCAAATGCCAGAAATGTAGCTCCGCCTATGTCACGCGTCATGTGGATGTGGTTACGTAGTACGTAAACCAGCTACTGGTTTAGAAGGTTGTGAGTTTGAATCCCAGGTCCACCAAGCTGCCACTGCTGGGCCCCTGAGCAAATCCCTTAACCCTCAGTTGTATAAAATGAGATAAGTTTTAAACCACTCTGGATAAGGACGTCTGCCAAATGCCAGAAATGTAAATGTTAGCAGGAATTATAGTACCTCACATAAGCACTCTTTACAACCGTGATGAGCAGAAAAGTATCTCGAAACGAACAACACGTTGAAGGTGGAAAACGTCAAGGTTTGACGTTTGAACCTTGAGGCGGAAAACAGGGTTGATCTGAAGCTACAGTGGGCTCTGGTAGAGTGAGAGTGTGAGCATGAAAAAAATCTGAACACCAAATTTTGACACCAACACAGTGATCAATTAATGTACTCCAAATCCTGATAAGAGTCTCACACACACACACACACACACACACACACACACACACACACACACACACACACAGATTCTGCTCTGAGGTTACAGCATCCAAACTCCATGCATATTCAATACCTATGTTTAGAATTAATATCTCTGATTTAATATGCTTTGTCGTATCAGCACAAACACTGTTATTATTGTACCTGTGCATATTGTCACTGTCGTGAAGAAAAAAAAAAATAGAGCAAAGTATGTTTCTATATAAAACGAAAACCATCTGGACTCTCTGCGCTTTGTCCTAATTAGTCCAGAACATTAATATATTTAGACATTTTTTCATATTAGTAAGGGACACACATACAAATTGTTTTTTTTTACTTCTCAACATCCAATGAGTAAAAAGCATGCAATAAATGTATAAATAAATCTTAAATATTTAAGAATCACTTGAATTACACACGAGTCAACTGGTGCAGCAGGTATTCTAACAGCTTAGCGGTTTCCTGTGGCTCGGCTGTGAAGCCTCCGTGACCCACACTCTCTTTCTTTCTGTCTCTTTCTCATTAGAGGCAGAGGAAAGGCATGTGGTAGGTGACCCTGCCGTCTGTCTATCCTGCCTGGGCTCAGGAGGGAAGAGTTCTCAGCTTTGGATCAACCCCCAATCAGTCTGACTAACATTAACGCTTCTTCTGAGGCTAAACAGCCATGCGGGAGAGAGGGAGAGAGAGAGAGAGAGAGAGCGAGAGAGCGAGAGACAGCGAGAGAGTGAGACAGAGAGAGTGAGACAAGGAGACAGAGACAAAGAGACAGAGAAAGCGAGACAGAAAGAGAGAGAAAGAGACAGAGAGAGAGAGCGAAAGAGATGGAGAGAGAGAGAGAGAGAGAGAGAGAGAGAGAGAGAGAGAGATGGAGAGAAAGAGACAGAGAGAGCGAGACAGAAAGAGAGAGAGAGACAGAGACAGAGAGAGAGAGAGAGCGACCAGGGGCAGAGAGAGAGAGAGAGAGAGAGAGAGAGAGAGAGAGAGAGAGAGAGAGAGAGAGAAACAGAGTCAGAGACAGAGAGCGCGAGACAGAAAGAGAGAGACAGAGACAGAGCATGAAAGAAGAGAGAGAGAGAGAGAAAGAGATGGAGAGATAGGAGATAGAGAGAGAGAGAGAGAAAGAGAGAGACAGAGACCAAGGACAGAGAGAGAGAGAGAGAGAGAGAGAGAGAGTGACAGAGAGAGAGAACGTTTCTTTCCTGCATTGATAGACAGAACTGGAAAGTGGCCTGTTAGATAGCAAAAATGTTTCTAACTGTATAATATGAGGACCAGTGTTAGGGCTAATACACTTGTTGGAAAGCTGTTACAGGAAATTAATCATTAAATTAAATATAGGATATTAATCCTATATATTTTATTTTTGTCCATTTATTGTTACCTTCAGTGTACACAATTGAAGTGTGTTCCTGTTATCATTTTGTTTTAGCAGCTTTAAAGCTAAGTCGTTTCCTCACCAGTCTTTCTTTATTTCTTTGTTGGAAAACATACTGAAACTGGAGACTCCTTCCATTAAAATGAAATAAATATCTCTATACTGAAAAGTTCCCAATAATAACCACTATATTTTTTATCTTGCCTAAACAAGAGCACTTCTTTTTTTAGTCCCGGTTTAGTTGTTTAGCCCCAGAGGGTAGTTGTTACTGCACATAAAAAGAAATAGAAATAGAAATAAATAACATTTTAATCCAAGCTCTTTGTCTACATCAAATGATGAAGTTCATGGTAATATTTTTCTCAACATTTTACCCCCGGGTATGATGTGTACTGAAGTCACAATTACCTCAGTAATATGTTAGCTGACTACTAGAGGAAAATAGGCTCATCAAGCTCTATGACAATATTATGCATTTGTATTATAAATGAATTTATTTTCAGACACCAGGGTTAAGCCAAGCGACAAAATGATGTGCAGCCTCTCATTTTGGGTCAGTCTTTAGCCGTTCAGAGCTCGGAGAATGTCATTAATATGCACAGGAGAAACTGATCCATCAGCTGAATGTTAAATATAGATGCAGGTCTAACCTTTCGAGACTATCTACACCTGGAATTCCCTCCTCCCTCTCTGTCTGTCTCTGTAATGACACTGTTGGTGTCAGCGGGTGGCAGATTGCGGGGATAGTTGGGGTCTTGTGCTCCTGTGTTCTCTCAGCTGCGGTTGGATCTGTCCCAGCATACAGGCCACACCAATCACACCAGCATCACCAATGCCATCAATACTGATGAGCCTCTTTGTCACGGAGACACCAAGAAGGACAGAGAAAAGCAGAGTGGCGGAGTTGAACACAGCCTGCACCCGCTGCCACGTCTGACATCTCATACATCACACTGGGAATTACAGGTGAATGAGTGAAACCTGCAGCCGTACAGCTACCGGCGTCGCTCATGACTCCTCCCAAGCACCCGCAGTACTCTTTAACCTCATGCCATCTGGGCAGAAAGTACTGGAGCATGTGGGCTATGGCTATTTCTGCCAGACTAGACTGGGGAACTGCTCTCTCCCTGAGGAAGCCAGATTCATCAAGAGCTGTCTAACTACGTAAACATCTACGCCCATACTATTCAGTCCACCACCTGACAGTACAATATCATTGTATTGGCTAGGGGTCGTCAACTGGCAGATCACCATCTGGATGCAGACAGAACGTATTTCAGTAAATCAAATGCTTGAAAAGATTCTGCTGCAGAGCTAATACAAGCATAAAAAGCTTGGAATTCTGCAACTCCTGCTCTTTAAAACATGATCGCACTGGGAATTACATATGAAAGAATGAAACCTGCAGCCATACGACTACTGGCGCTGCTCAAGACTCCTCCCAGCAACCAGAGTACTCTTTAACCTCATGCCATCTGGGCAGAAGGTACTGGAATACATGGTGTATGTCTATTTCTGTCCGACAAGACTGGAGAACTGCTCTCTCCCTGAGGCAGCCAGGTTCATCAAGAGCTGTCTACCCACATAAACATCCACCACCATCGTTCAGCCCACTGCCTGATAGTAGGGGTCGTCAACTGGCGGACCACAGTCTGAATTCAGACCCAACGTATTTCAGTTGATCAGAGTGTTTAAATAGATTCTGCAGCATAGCTAAAAAGGTAGTAATTCAGTAACTGCTGTTCTTTAAAACACAAACCATCCCAAGTTCCTAAGTGAAAAAAAAAGCACGAGTGCCACAGCCATCCGTGACCAGGATTCAAGCTAGCAAAACTTTCCTTGGAATCTGGGTAGGAGGGATGGCATACTCTCTTCCCCTGGTCAATTAGAGTGATGCTAACCAATCACAGACATCTCTGAGCATCCTCCATGTATGTGGAAGAGGGTAAATAGCACCTTCCTGTGACAGTGCTGCATAAACAACAATCCTGCTAGGGTAGAGCTGCATGGTCGGTGGAGACTGGCAGGTGAGAGCTGGATGGTCAGTGGAGACTGGCAGGTGACCAAAGTGTGGACAAAATGTGGAAAATAAACCCATGAATCATTGCTGATTCTATAGAATATATTTGCAGCTATGAACTTGTATTTCTGGAAATGAATTAGCTAACCGATTTTTATAAATGTAACTTCTCTCTCTGGTATAAAAGGGGAAATGCCATCATTTCTTGCTACCAAAAAAAAACAGAAATCCTGACCAAAAAAAAAAAACAGAAATGTGTCAGGTCTCATCAAAAGTTCTCATCAGGAATCAATGGTGTTGATCAAAAGTGAACCACGATCCACAAGTACATTTTCTCATTGTTTTCATGCATGCGATATAAGGATAATGAAACTCAACTTGACATCATCCTCATCTCTGGTTTCTGCTTACCTTTCTTCAAACATCTAACAAGGTCTATTACTCCCTTAATCCGTTCCGTTAATAGAGACAGCAAACCTAAAACAGTTCTGTCAGAACAACAGCCACTGAGGTTTGAAAAGCAAATCAAGATCAGCCAATGGGCACTGGAAGGAGTAATTCATCTACACAAGGACAGCGAATGAACATGGAGAGGGATTGTGGCAATACGTCAATGAAAAGGTTAGGGTCAAGTACTGGGCAGTGGAGCCTACAGGGCAGACTATTTCAGCTAAGCTGGAGCTTGTATCGGTCTTTGCTATATCTGCTGACAGCGCCAGGGGCAAATGTGGAAAAAAAAAACACCCAGAACATGTCGTCCTGAGCTACAGCGCTATATCATTATTAGTGTAAAACTGAGCATGGGCAAGAAGAAGCGGTAGCTTCTGCAATGACACGCTGAATGAAAGACCCTTGTCTCTGAAATGGGTTTGCTCAGCACACTGAGAATAGCATTGGAGTGGACTGTGGCACACTCATTTCCCCACGGACTGCAGAGCCAGGGTCCGGAGAGAAACAGATCTCTCCCCAGAACAACCGTGTACCAATGTATAATACTGACTCTTAAACTCAAGGGCCTGGAGGCAGGTTGGGAAAAACATTTGCTGATGCAGTCAGAGAGTTCCGTGTAAAAGAACTTATACCTGTTGAAGCATGGGATTTAACATGCTTGATGAATTAGGACGCTAACGTGAACTGCCTGTGAGTGTTTCTATTTGGACATAATAATGCCCATAATGCATGATAATCATGTCGCGAGGGAATAAATGGGTACCAAACCGAACAAACCAAGAAATACATAAAAACATTGCATACTTGTTATTCACTATCACCAACCAACCCGATGAAAGAACCTCAACTGATAAACACACCAACCAGGACAGTGCAATGATCATGAAAATAAGCTAAGTCAACAAAATCCTGCTACATTTTCTTACAGTTACCTCAACAAGCACACCTTATGGTGGCCCAATACTTGACTAAGACATTTACTTTTAATTTCTTGCCCAGCTGATCATATCAGACTATATCAAACGACTGAAATCAAAGGAACTTGGATTAACCTACCTACAATGTTGCAACAGTGCGATCTGTATCTTTCTCTACCATCAGTCTAAAAACTTTTTTAGGTGTTAATTTAAGTACTCCATAAAGAGTAAAGAGGTAGGTCAAATGACAACAGCCAGTGACTCAGCTGTTCGGACGTCTAGGGAAAGTTCATTCCACCACCGACAGTAGATGCCAGAAGAGAAAAGAGCCATGATGCAGGTTTTCCTTGTACCCAAGAGATGGTGGGACCGGTCAAGCAGATGATGCTAGAGGATCAGAGGTAGGGAGTATGATGAGGTGCTTTGAGGTAAGCGAGTGCTCTGTCTTTGGCTTCATCGGCAAGCATCATTGTTTTAAAGTTCTGCCAATGTGCCAAAAGAAATTTCTGTAGTTTAGCAACTCCAGATTTCTGAACATGGTCCAGCATTGCCTTTGTTCATCAGTCCCGACACTAGCTAGAGGGCTAGAGACATTGGGTTGGAAAGAGAAAGCTTTTTACAGACTTTCTTAGGTTTTTATTGGATTCATCTCCCCAGACTTATCAAAAAAAAAAAGAAAAATCGATGACAAAAAGTAGATAGAAGTAGGCATTTATGATTCCATGGTGCTAACAGGTTCTGACAACTTGGTAATTTAAAAACAAAACAAAACTCGTCTCAAATATAGCTAGGAATGAATAATTAATGGTTAAGCATTAAACGGTATATGCTGGCATCATTCAGTCGTGTAAGCAGAATTGGCAGACCTTTGTACGAAAGGAATTTTATGAAACTGGACCTTCATGCAGTTCAATAACCCTTCCAGAGAGAACTTAGGGCTATACTGAGAGCTGCACAAAACAGGGTTTCTTATTCTACCGGGGAGAAGTGCTTTATATAATCTCGGTGTGAGAGCTATGAGGAAGTGAGGCAGACAAGAACAAGATTTCATACCTCTTACCAACCAGGCAGAAAAATATTCTGCTATATATTATAAGCTTTCTGTTTGACGTTCATAGCTGGAGGTGAAGGCACAAACAACTTTTTTTTTACCACCTTCAAATGAAACACTCTAGGCAGTATTGTGCAAAAAAAAAAGCAAAAAAAGCAAAGACGATATGTGAAGGATCCCATGATCCGGCGATGACAAGGTGAAATAATCATCTCGGATAGAAAAGAGTTTGTCTGAGTCTTTTGCCAGAGGCACTTCCTGTGACAAATAAATTATAGAGATGCAAAGAGATAACATATGCAATTATATTATATATTTGCGAAGACATGTTGAAAAGTAGAGGTTTTTAGAGAATTAGTCTGAAACTATCAATCCAATTACGTTATGGAAAACTGCAAGCACTCTGGAGAAGCTGAAATGTCCGTGTTTATAGGCAGAATGCTGATGCACAAGTCTATTTGTTGGATTTGACACAACAAATATAGATCTGTTGATGAGGCAAACTAAACCGTGCAGACTTCAAGTTCACTCCAAGTTCATTTCCACATAGTTATTCTCCTGGGTAAATTATTTGATATAATCAGTCACTCAAGGATTCTTGATTGTTGCAGCAAATAATGATTGATTTTGCGGCTTTTTTCCTAGTTTTTTGAGATTTTTGTGCTTCTTTTTGCTGCTTGAATTGGTGAAACTGCAAGCACAGGATTCTTCTTTTAAACTCCTACCAGTGAAGACACGTATTTAATGACTTTCTTTAATGAGAGCTGTACTCATGTTCTACCCACGTGAATAGAAGATTCGATGAATTGCTATGGGGGGGGCACGGTGGCTTGGTGGTTAGCATGGTGGCTTGATGGTTAGCACGGTGGCTTGCTGGTTAGCACGGTGGCTTGATGGTTAGCACGGTGGCTTGATGCTTAGCACGGTGGCTTGATGCTTAGCACGGTGGCTTGATGCTTAGCACGGTGGCTTGATGCTTAGCACGGTGGCTTGATGCTTAGCACGGTGGCTTGATGCTTAGCGCGTTTGCCTCACACATCCAGCGCTGGGGGTTCAATTCCCGCCTCTGCCATGTATGTGGAGTTTGCATGTTCTCCCTCTGCCTCAGGGGTTTCCTCCGGGTACTCCGGTTTCCTCCCCCGGTCCAAAGACATGCATTGTAGGTAGATTGGCATCTCTAAATTGTCCATAGTGTGTGAATGAGAGTGTGTGTGCCCTGCGATGGGTTGACACTCCGTCCAGGGTGTATCCTGCCTTGATGCCCAATGATGCCTGAGATAGGCACAGGCTCCCCGTGACCCGAGAATAGATCGGATAAGCGGTAGACAGTGAATGATTGAATGGCTATGATGTCACGTAATCATTTGAAAAAATCACAATTTTCAAGTTTGCTTGATTTTGCTTCAGTTTCGGGGATCGCCAAAATTAGGAAATCCTTAACGGAATGTTTCATACTGAATTAAAATCATGATACAGCCTGTCACATTCACGCATGTAATATGCGTGTAGTATGCCTCTTCAACATTCCTGAAGAGGAATATTGGTAAAATGTGTTAGTTCCTGTTCTCACTAACGTTACAGCAGCTAGAAATGAGTCGTTCCCTCACTGGCCTCGCTTATTATCTCTCACACTTAAAATAAATAAGAAAATGAAAAACCCAATGTTTATTACGTCTCATGCTTGAGGTAAATAAGCAAAAAAGAAAAAAATTGTCATATCCTGTCCTATACGTGGCTCTGTCCTGACTGTTATAAAGCTCTGACACTGGAGACTCCTTCCTTAAATATTAAACAAACATCATCACAGTCTGTTTATATTTTACTGGTTTAGATCATGCATGACTCATTCAAGTCCCTGTGAAAGAGCCCCTGCGATATATTATATAAACATTCGAGATAACCTCAAGATCTACCACTAGAGCTGTTCTTATACTGTGGAAAAAAAAATTAAAATTAGAAATACTGTATGCTCGATGGGGGGAAGAGCATGTTGGCTTTAGTGTTTAGCGCATTTCCTTTGCACTTCTAAGGGTTGGAAGTTCGATTCCTGTCTCCGCCCCGCGCTCGTGCTCTCCATGGGCCTCACGGGCTTAAAGAGGGGTCTAAAGACATGCTCTGCAGGCTGATTGGCTTCTCCACTTTGTTTGTCACTGGGTGTGTGAGTGTGTGTGCAATTGTGACCTGTAATGGAATTGAAAATGGATGGATGGTCCTCTTGATTTTAAGATAATGCCTTCATCTGGCTAATTACGGATCCGATAAAAGACTAGCATAACCCTAACACTACTCTGACATTCAGAATAAAATGTTTACTCTGAAGTAGTGAAGAGTCTGTGACGAAGGGAGCGGATACCGCCTCAGAGAGTGACCCTGAAATCAAATTTGTGGTTTACAGCCACCGTCTGGGAATAAAATAAAATGTTGGAGATATTCTCATGTGAATTTTATAGTTCTTTCTGGGAAAACAATTACAGTATTTTCTGAAGATGCATAATTATGCAAATAGCAGCTGAATAAAGCTCTCATTAAAATCTTCAATGTTTGGATAGTTCAGTAAGCCAAGCCGTGAGTGGGTTTAAATTGGGTAGGATTTGTTGTTTTGTAAAAGGAAATACTGCATGTCGACCTACAGAATCTAATCAAGGTTCACAAGCAGTCTCATGTGTATTTACTTGCTGTTCTTAAACAACCGGTTAATCAACACAGGGATGAATAAGCAGAAACGATTGTAATAACATATTCCTACCACAGAGGGCTCCAAACCTCTAATTCTTTAAAAGTTACATGTTGCAGCTTTAACCACTGAACCACTAAAGCTGAAATTCACTCACCAGCCTGCGCGGTGCTGACAGTGATGTTGGCCATCTGTCTCACCGCTCGTCCCATTCCCGACACGCCGTTAACCGCCTCGATCTGGAACGTGTAGTTAGCATTGGCCACAAGGTCCTGCACGGCCACAGAGGTACGCATCAGTCCTACGGGCGGTGGCACAAAGCGCACGTCACTGTCACACGGTTGGCAGGCCTGGCCTTCGACACTACAGCGCTGGCACATGACGTTGTAGCTCACGTCCTTCCGGCCGCCCGTGTCGCTGGGCGGAGCCCACTGCAGGAACAGCGCCGTTTCGTTCATGATGTACACCACGTTACGCGGAGGTGAGGGTGGTCCTGAGGGATAACAAAAAAGAAGCTCTGATCAATTTTTACATCAAGCCTTAAAAACAAGTCTCAACCAATGAATTGCTTAGATTTAATAATGTCTCTATAAGCTGATGCAGAAGTATTGGCAAAAAATCGTAAAAAATGAATGTAGACCTATGTATAAAATAAATAATAGAACTTATTTTTTAAAAAATGTTTGTTTTTCCTAAAAAAATAACTATAATAAAAATTTACAATTTTTTTTAACCAAGTCTCAATAATCCACTGAAGGAAAAAAAACACAGGAACACAAAGAGAGAAAGCAAGGTGAAGCGAGGACACAAAACAGAACGATTATATCATAAAAGAGCAGAAATCTAACTGGCATGAGCCGATGCAGTGAAAGGTGTAATAACAGAGTCTAGACAGATGATTAGATAAATCGAGGTGGACTGACGTGTGCAGGCGTTGCTCGGCGGGTCTTTGCCAGCTCTGTAGTATCCTTTCTCGCAGTGGCACAGCGCCGACGCCTCGGAGTGGCTGAGACTGTGCGGAGGGCACTTGGAGCACTTGATGTTTCCTGCGAAGGCCTTGTAGAAGCCGGCTTTACAGGCTGCGAACACACATAGCGGAGAAAAAAACACACAGTTGAGAGGATGTGCTTCATTAAATGCTAAATGCTTGTGTATGACGCATGTTACAGCGTTTGCAGTGATGCTGCTGCTGCTGCTGCTGCTTTCGCGACACCGAACCTCAGCGGAGGTTTGATAAATAGCAGTTCAGAGACGTGCAGCTCAGGAAACTGAATTCTTACAATAAAGGGCTCGGAGTAAATAGAATCAATACCTTCTGCTGACGTACAGAATTTCAACTTAGATGAGCGTATAGCTCTAATGCGTCACTTCTGCTGAAGTGAGTTATGTGGATTAGACTCCAAAATGACCTGCGGTTCACGGCTCAGCTCATGGTTGCCAGATTTCAGGTTCAGAACATGGCTTTTATAACAAGGGCTTGCTGGATAAAAAAGATTAAAAATAGAACGGAATATAAAACAGGAATAGGAAAAAAAAAAACAGATAATAAAAATAATAAGAATTATAATTAAAGAGAGTATGCATTGTATATTATGTGGATGTGTACACAGTATGTTTATATAAAATTCTATTTTTATTGTCATTTTATTTTAATACTTTACTTACTTTATTTTTTTTTTTTGTTATTCTCGTTGATTATATTTGATTCTATTTTTTTTCATGACACAGACTGCCAATAACGCATGTCATACTGTGTGTATTTTTGTGACGAATAAAATTTGAAAATAAAAATCTTGAGAAAAGGTGTGTTTCGTGTGGTTTTTGTGCTATTTTTTGGTTTCTTTAAGGTTGTGTAAAAGTTACACTTGTTATGTCTTTATGTCGTTGTCTTACAATTGACATGTCTTTTTTCTCCCAAATAAAAAATAGCATAAGAGCCAATACATGAATGAATCTACAATGATTAGCTGATGTTAACAGCTACAAGCTCCACCCCTTTCCTCATCATACACGCTCTGGACTGACCTCTGGCGTGAGGTGAGTCTTCGCTTTTTTGGCAAGGAAAATGCCGAGGGTTTGGATTCTTTAAAGTGAAATAAATAAATAAGAATCTATAACATATTAACATCAGTTAATTATATTTATGAAGGATGACAGAGATCTAAAAATTTGATAAGAAAGAAAAAAAGGATGAAAATTTAGTAAGATTATAATAAAACGGCAAATCTAACACTTTACAAATATTATTTTTTATTTATTTAATGCCTATTATTTTTTTTTATTTATTTAATGCCAATTTTTCTTTCTTTCTTTCTTTCTTTCTTTCTTTCTTTCTTTCTTTCTTTCTTTCTTTCTTTCGTTCTTTCGTTCTTTCGTTCTTCCTTCCTTCACCAGACACATTCAAACACTTTCAGCAGCAGCAGAGCAATAAAGATCATCACTTTTTATTCAGAGCAAACAAACAAACAAAGAAATCAATAATTGTTCCTTTTTTCCACTATTTCATGATATCTAACTATTAAGTTAGATGAAAAAGGGAAAAAATATTTTTCATAATGGCTTCAGAACATCAAACTGCATGTATGATCTTGAGCAGAAGTTGACCAATTAAAACAGCAGCAGAGTTTCCAAGTCTCCAAATCACTACAAGCACATAGCAAAGAAAAGGGAAAAAAAAGTCTCTCAGTCAAATGCATTCACACTAAAGCATGTTTGTGTAAAAATGCTTTGAACTGACGCCTAAACGCTTCCTCTGAGACTTATTATCTCAGTGTAATCCTGGGACAGAGCTTCTGACATGATGAGAAAGGCTGAATGTTTAGTATCTCTAAGTACTTACTGCTTTTTTAAACCCTTATTAGGAGATGAAAGCCGCAGGATAATACTGACCTTCCTCCAGTCAAAACATACACAGCTCAAATACTCACAACCACACCTATAACAACTACTACAACCACAACTTCTACAACTACAACAACCACAACTACAACTTCTACAAAAAACACACCTACAACAACTACTACTACAACCACAACTACAATAACTTCTACAAAAAACACACCTACAACCACAACTACTACAACCACAACTACTACAACCACAACTACTACAACAACTTCTACAAAAAACACACCTACAACCACAACTACTACAACCACAACTACTACAACCACAACTACTACAACAACTTCTACAAAAAACACATCTACAACCACAACTACTACAACAACTTCTACAAAAAACACACCTACAACAAATACTACTACAACCACAACTACAACAATAACTTCTACAAAAACCACAACAAAAAATACTACTACAACCACAACTGGTTGCACACAGGGCACACACACACTACGGACAATTTAGAGATGATCAAGATCAACCTACAATGCATGTCTTTGGATCAGGGGAGGAAACCCCGAGGCACGGGGATAACATGCAAGCTCCACACACACACGGGGGAGGTGAGAATCGAACCCCCAACCCTTGAGGTGTGAGGCAAACGTGCTAGCCACCAAGCCACCATGCACCCCTAACTACTACAACCACAATTACAAAAACCACAACTACAACAACTACTACAACTACAACAATAATTTCTACAACAACCACAACTACTACAACAACTACTACAAACACAATTACAAAAACTACAACTACCAACAACTACTAAAGCAACCAAACTACAACCACAACAGCTACAACAATAACTACTACAACAATCATTATAATTACAAAAACCACAACTATAACAACTACTACAACAACCACAACTTCAGCAACAACAGCAACCTTGACCTCACCAACTAAAAACTAAAGCAACTACTACTACAACCACCGCAGCTAAAATAACAACTACAACAACAAATACTACTACAACTATATCAACTACACCTACAAAAAGCACAGCTACACTAACAACTACAACAACAAGTACTACTACAACCACAACAACTACATCTACAACAACCACAGCTACAATAACAACTACAAGTACTACTGCACCCCTAACAACTACACCTACAATCACCACAGCTACAATAACAACTACGACAACAAGAAGTACTACTACACCTACAATCACCACAGCTAGAATAACAACTACAACAACAAATAGTACTACAACCATATCAACTATGCCTACAACAACAAATACTACTACAACCACACCAACTACACCTACAACAACCACAGCTACAATAAGAACTACAACAAAATATAGTACTACAATCCTAACAACTACACCTACAGCCACCACAGCTACAACTACACCTATAAATACATATACAAAAACAAGTACTACTACAACCACAACAACTACACCTACAACAACCACAGCTATAATAACAACTGCAACAACAAACAGTACTACAACCCTAACAACTACACCTACAACAACAATTACAGCTACAGTAACTATAACAGCAATTACAACAACCACAGCCACAACAACTAAAGCAACTACTAACACAAAAACCACATCTACAGTGACTACAACATCCACAACAAGTACTATTACAACCACCACAGCTACACCTATAACAACAACTACTTCAACAACAGCTACACCAACTAAAGCAACTACTACTACAAACACCACAGCTACAACAACAACAACAACAAATATTACTACAACCCTAACAACTACACCTACAAAGACACCTATAAAAAAAAAAAACAAGCACAGCACGAAACCCTAGTCAACATGTTTGCTAGCTCAGTCTTATCATTCCTTTAGGATCGTTTTGTAAGTGAAACATACAGCGTCAGTGGAGAGAGACTCCAACTTTTATTTCTTTTTCTTTTTCAGTCATCACAGTATGCTCCACGAGCAGCACCAGATGTATATCATTAAGCCTCATTAATTTATCTTCGCGTTTCAGCAGGCCTTCTGACAAATTTCTCCTCAGTTTTGACACGGCTGTGTTACGAGCACTGGGTGGCAGGTGGTAGTGACGTCTCAATCTGTTTTAAACAAACAATGTGGATCTGACTTTTTGGTTTAGTCCATCTAACAAAAAATAAAAAAATGTATACTCAGGCCTCAACCTTAAATCCATCGATTTCCTAACTAGTGAATAAAGAACATAAAAAAGAATCAAGAATATATAAAAATCTATTTAATTTCATTTAAAAATATTTGTTTTTCTTTGTTTTTGGTCTGTTAATCAATATACAAATGAACACTTGTCATGGAATTGTGATTTCTGACATTTTCCTCAAATGGGTGGATCTTATTTATCGACTTGGTCACGCCCACTCACTAAGCATCCACTAGTCTGAACCCTGGACTGGTGAAGCTCTCTGATTGGTTCTTTGCACTTCTGTGCATCAAAGTACAGCAAGAACACAAACTTTTCAACACTGTAAAAAATTGTGTAGAAAAAAAAATCTTGAAAAGATACCTGAGTAAATCAAATAAAGTGATGTTGGATATCAAACTCTGAAATTTCAGCTAGTTAACTTTCCATAAGTACTGAGAAATATATGCATTAGCGATGGAGAAGAATGCGAGTGCAGCTAAACAGTGACGAAACGTGTAACGTGAAGAAACATGAATGAGGAAAAACAAAACGAAAAGGTGACAACGATTAAAGATCGTTAAATCTTTATCATCATTAAAAATCATCATTATCATTAAAGATCGACAAGGAGCGCTACAAAACATGTGACCCAGGCTGCGTCCAATCAGCTCCCTGGTTCAGTGAGTCGGCCTTTTTAAGGCTGTGTCTCAATCCTAAATCCTGGAATGTTAGCTTCCACTAGCTAACTTACAATCCTGCTTGACGACAGAAATGATATTTTTCATAATAACCAATTATACAACATAATGTCAAAAGTATCGGAATAATCTCTCGGGTGTTCAGTAAATCCAGGGATGCTTTACGGCACGTATGTTGTCATGTCGCCAGAAATTGAGTTAAAAGTGTTCCAATGTGTAGTGAGCCAGAGACCTTATCTAGGGAGCTAAAGAGACACGCCCACAAATATAGAGACAACAATGTGATCCAGTTGCTTGTGGTCATGTGACATGATGCGTGAGGCCCTTTTTTTTTGGAATCCGAGTTTGATCAAATTAACAAATCTTGAGCTTTAAGGCTATTTCTCAGCAACAGGCTACCCCTTTCGTCTGCTTGGATTCTTCTAGTTCACACTCGGATTTTAGTTTTGTATTAAACTTAAACAATATCCACCATACAGAAAAAACTCTTCCTGTATCGGCTCCATCTGCAATGTGGGAGACGTGTTAGCATTCTGTCCAACCTACTTGCAGATTTATTGCTACGCTCGCTGTTCCTCCAGCATCTGTTTTTTTTTCTCGGCCTGGGCGTTTGGCTTCGCTCCTGAATCTCCGTTTCTCCGCCCACCTGACAAAACCCGACGCTGTGTTTATTCCTCGCTTGTAAACAAAGTAAACTTTAAAATTTATAAAGACGGACGATGCGGAAAGGGAGGGAAGTTAAGTGCAGCCATAAAAAGCGGGCCACTAAATCGGTTAGGACATGATGAAGTGTGGCTTTAGAGGCGACAGTTTTACGCGGGACGTCACCTTTAATGTTAAAGGTAAGGAGGGCGATTAGGGTTAGCGGCTAGGGGAACGATTAGCGGGCGATTATTTCTAATCGCGTATGGGTTGTATGGTGTCAACAGCACGAGGCGTGTTTATGAGACGTAGAGATGATCAGAGGATGTTCTACGGGTCTCAATGTGACGAGATGAAGAGTGGTGATTGCGAGAGCGGTACGATTCTGCAGCATTTGCCCAGCAGTCCTACAGGCAAACACGCTGCAGAATGGCCCCGCTCTCGACACCAGAGCAGACCAAGCAGTGGAAGCACGCGAGGAGTCCGCTGACGCAGTGCAGGAGCAGCGAGTCGCACCTGGGGAACGAGCTCGGCTTTCATATGCTGCAAAAAAAAAAAAAAGAGAGAGAGAGAGAGAGAGAGAGAGAGAGAGAAACAATAACTTTCAGTGCTAATTCCAGCATTAATTCGAGTAGCTTCTTTCCACTTATGCTAACCTAATAGTCTCACTTCTCACTCTGGAATCTAATGTCGAATGGAATTAAAGCGAGCGGTAAGTTTAATTCCAGCACAACACCACTCGATCAAAGTTGTTCAGTCCGACGTTCCGAGTGCTGAGTGCGAGAGCGTGAGTGTGTGAGTGCTCTGCGTTCTTAAAAGCCAATCAAAGAACCCGGTTTAATGGAAAAAATAAAGTAACTCAATAGAGCTGCAAAGTTTCCCCTTCTTCTCACATACACACACACACACACACATAATGGCTTCTATAGATATAAGACCTAAAGTACCATCTACTTGCACACAGTGAAGGAGGTGTAGATGCATTAAGTACATTTATTAAAGAGGAAGAAAAAAAAAAAGACACATAGACTCACTAAAGAAAAATGATGTATGTGATAAGATAGCTCGCTTATAACATAACGCCTTTAACGTAGCTACCAGATGGCTCTCCAGGGCCGGAAATGAAAATATGGATCTCAAACCCAATTACTGTTGCGGTTTTGTGTGATGTAATCCGCAGAGTTCTCTCTGAGCTGGAAGTAAAAAGTTTTTTTTTCTGATCTTGCGAAGTTCAAACACAAACTTCGAGGATAAACATCGAGATACAAAAGCAAGCGTCACACCGTGTGAGCGGCGGAAAGTCTCTGGTGAAAGGCTGCGGATCTTTTCTCTTTCTTTCTTTCTTTCTTTCTTCTTTCTTTCTTTCTTTCTTTCTTTCTTTCGCTTTCTCTCTGTATAGCAATCATCATCATCATCATCATCCTTCTGTTTTTGACTTAGCCTCTGACAGGAGGACAAGCGAGGAAAGTCTCCGCCTCCTTTTTCTCCCTCTGTCTTTATTCCTCTCGTCTTCCCTCTCTCGGAGTATGACAGTTCTGGGGCGGATGGACAGGCACGGAGAAGTGGGAGAGGAGAGTGAACAGCCAAGAGGAGATGATGAAGATAAAGGTGATGATGATGATGTGCTTTACATGGCGCAATGTGGGACATGCCTACTCATGGTGGAAATTGCTGCTTTTCCAAAAAAAAAACACAAGAGATGAACGTGTTAATAAAGGCATGTGGAGACAATTAATACAACTCAGGTTCAGTCTCATGAAATGAATTCAAATATGTAATTAAATTAGTGAATTTCACAGTTAGAAGTGGTATATTAGGCGACCAGGGTTGCCAGATCTGTATAACAAACTCAATCCAATCTTAAAACATGTACAGCGGAACCTTACGATACGAATTTAATTCGTTCTTGAGGCAAGTTGTTAAGGTGAAAATGTGTATTGAGAAACGAATTTGTCCCATAAGAAATAATGTAAATGCAGATAATCCGTTCCAGCCTCCCAAAAATATGACCAATATTCCCAATACGAAGCGTATGTAAACTGTATGGCTGCTTACAAAGAACTGACCCAAGCCAAGCATTCCATGTCAAGGGTCCTCACAGGAAGTCGTGCCACCAAGCTCGGGCTAAAAATAGAACAGACCACCCACGCCACCGATCTGTCAACAAACACCCGAAAAATCACCTAGCTTTTGAACGCATGCTGAAGGCAACGTTGGTATCGTGGGTTGACTCTTTCACACAGCTTTCACTGACTGAAAAAAAAAATCGTAAAATTCATAAACTGCCTTCGCTTGGCTTTCCACTAACGCAAACAAGTTTTGAACGGCTCCCGGACGTACGCGCAACTTAGCCGGCGGTGGGTTCGGTTCGTTCATATATCGAAAATGCTTCGTATGCCGATGCAAATTTCTTGCAAAATTTCAATTCTTAAGGTGAGGGCATTCGTATGCCGAGGTTCCACTGTACCGTATTTTCTCCACATAGCACTTGGTATTAAAATTGCTCCATATTCTGTGATAAAATATCTATTTAAATGATGTTTATTGGATTCATGGACACAAATACGTTCATACACTAATGAAATAATGATAATAAAGGTTGTTAAGAGGTTCTTTGTCAGGGTGAATGGTCAGGGTCTATCAAGAGCATTTAACATCTATGGAATGTTTCCATTGTACAAAAGGTTCTTCGAAGTGAGAAAAAGGTTCTTTAGAGAATAAAAATGATTTTTTATTGCACTATTAAAAAAAAAAAAAACATTTACTGAAAGGTTCTTCCGGGAACCAAAAATGGTTCTCTGTAAATCTTTTGTGCAATGGAAAGGTCTCATGGATGTATTGGGAAAAGGTTCCACTTTTCATAATACAAAAAGGGGTTCTTTCATTTACTGAAAGGTTCTTTAAGGAACTAAAAATGGTTCTCTGTGAACCTCAGTAAATGGTCCTCTTTTTTTCTAAGTGCCATAAAGAATGTATTTATTTATTTATTTATTTATTTATTTATTTTTATTTTTTTAAACAAAAGGGACCTTTTTCCACTAGGAAGAGAGAGAGGTTCTCTGATGTGAGAAAAAGGTTCTTTGTGGCATCAAGAAAAAAAAAAACTGGAACCATTTACTAAATATAAATTCTTTAGGGAGCCAAAAATGCTTCTTCAAAAATGATGACCTTTTTTTGTTCTTACTGCCAGCTTTATTTTTAAGAGTGAATAGAGGACGTTTTTTTTTTCTGATATATTCTCCGATCTGATTGGTCAGAAGATGATGATTCACTTTCTACTACAGCAGCTCTGGCAGTCAGTATACAGTATTAATAACGATGTTCGAATACGCTCCCGTTTCTATAGTAACACACAGGGACATCTAATCTAATCTAATGACGTAAACATTTTTTTGTTTGTTTTTTGGTTTCTTTTTTGCATTATCGACGTCATTGCTGTGTTACAGCCGGAATAAACCACTTCAGCATGTGCTGTTATTGGAAAACAATCAACGACAGGAAACTTTGATGAAACAAAGTAGATTATTTTCCAATAACAGCTCATATTCTTCTTATACAGTGATACAACAGTGATGTCATACTTTTAGCTCTTTATAGTTACTTTATGCTATAAATGTTTTTGAAATGTGACAGCTGTGACACCTTCGTAGAACATTTATTACACGTTAATTAATTAAGTCTATTAATAACGTTCTGTGTCTGAAACGGACCAAAAGACATTTATTGGCCCTGACTCGAGAGCTGGAAAGGAGAAAGGGAGAGAAATAAAGACAAAAAGTGAAAGAGAGAGAGAGAGAGAGAGAGAGAGAGAGAGAGAGAGAGAGAGAGAGAGAGAGAGAGAGAGAGAGAGAATAAAGGCAAGGAGACGTGCAAACTTCGAGGTAAACAATTTTATCATTAACACACTGGACTGCTGGTAAAAATGTAATTATGATGGGGCATGCGGTTTAAATTCTGCTTTTAATGGAGCGTCTCTGAGCCACTGACCTGAAAGAGCTAATGCAGCCCGGGCCTCATCATCATCATCATCATCATCATCATCATCATCATCTGTTCATCCTTCTCACTCCCTGTCCCTCATCACTCCTCTATTTCACGCACTCACTTCACCTCCTTCTCCTCTCCTCTCGCTCTATACCTCACCTGTTTTACTCTCTCTCTCTCTCTCTCTCTCTCTCTCTCTCTCTCACTGTTCGACCCCCCCACTCGCCTGTCCCCCCCTCTCTCGCCTGTTTTCTTCTCTCTCTCTTTCTCTCTTCCTCTCTCTCTCTCTCTCAATCTGTCGACAGTCCATCTGAATATGGAAATAAGCTCTCCAGATTGCCTCTTGCAGGATGCCGTACGCCAGCAGAGAAATAGACCTTATGATAGTGTGATATATTAATATGCTGAAAAAGCTGGGAATAAACTCTTTAGCATTTTGGAGGAAAACAAGAATTTAAACAAAACATTTATGAAGAAAATTTAATCAAATTCTGTCTATCTATCTATCTATCTATCTATCTATCTATCTATCTATCTATCTATCTATCTATCTATCTATCTATCTATCTGTATTTATTTTTTTATATATATGATTCTTAACAAAAAAGTATGAAAGGCAATTTGATCAATAAATGTAATTAATAAATTCTATAAATTTATTTATTTATTTATTTATTTATTTATTTATTTATTTATTTGTTTGTTTGTTTGTTTGTTTGTTTGTTTGTTTGTTTGTTTATTTATTTATTTGTTTGTTTGTTTGTCATTTTTAACAGGAAACATATGAAAGACAATCTATCTATCTATCTATCTATCTATCTATCTATCTATCTATCTATCTATCTATCTATCTATCTATCTAATTATTTATCTATATGTTAGTTATATATAACAGGCATAAAAATAAGAAAACAATTTATTCAAATTCTATTTATATATTATTACTGATTTGTACCAGGGAAAGGAAGAGACAGATTAAGTAATATTTATCTATTTAATTTTTTGTTTGTTTGTTGTCTGTCATTTTTAACAGGAAAAAAAATAGGAGGATACAATTTAATGAAATTCTACCTATAACCTATCTATTTGTTTGTGTATTGCTTGTTATATGTTTATTTTTAATATCGAACTTATTACATTTATTGAATTGATTCAGTTGTATTCGGTCTCGGGATCCCGCCGATTCGATTCCACTAATTTGCCGTTATTTTCCTTATCCAGCATTTCATTTTCCAAATCTCTGAGCGTTTGCCCTGAATGTTAATCACAGCTGTCAGTAAGCATTTAGCTGGAAGACACACTGAAGAAGACAGTGACATATTGCAGGGGAATTGCACGTCCTGCCGTCTCTGTGTGTAATTTCTAAAATAAATATGCTCTTTTTTTTCCTCCAGTGCCAATTTCACTTGCAATTGGCTTCTCCATTACAAAAATAAATAAATAAAAAAAAAAAAAATTTCAATGCAGAGCCAGGCTTTGAAACGTATTAGCTGCCATTATTTAATTTGAAGGTAAGTTTATACTTCAATATATAATGGAAAAAGTAGCGTATGGAAGCGTAGAGGCTCGGCAGCAGAACCTGCGCTACACTCTGCTGATACGTGTTTTATATCAAATTGCATAAAAAATTGCATAAAAAAAGTTAAAGGAACTAAAGTGTTTTTTTTCCCCAACATCTGCTGCTGGCTATCGGGCCTCGTGAAGCAGACGGCTCCTTTATTTATGATAAACGCCTTGATTCATTTGAATAATCGTTATATTCTCGCTTCATTACTATTACTGCATAACTTTAGGGCTATTATGGTTTGACATTTTCACAGTATGATAACCTTTTTGGAAAAATATCACACATACCCCTTAGTAAAATGAACGTTAATGGGGTTCCCATAGCAACAAAGCATCGTGTTCCAGTGTTTAGTTTTAGTTTCTATTTTCGACCTGGCTCAAACATTGTGTTATGATTAGTTTCTATCTTACTGTGTGCACCTTTCTCTTGTTTCCCCGTAACACATCAGTGCCTCTAAAAGCCGCATCTTTTTGCTCATCGTAAAACTATCTATCTATCTATCTATCTATCTATCTATCTATCTATCTATCTATCTATCTATCTATCTATCTATCTATCTATCTATCTATCTATCTAACTAACTAACTAACAGAAAAAAAAAATATGAAAAGAGTTTAATTTTGTCCTGTCTCAAACTTTTCTTGTCATGGTTTCTACCTTACTGTGTGCACCTTTTTTGTGTTTCCTCTTTAAAAAAAAGCCAAAAAATTATCAGGAAAAAAAAAAATCTGAGGTCAAAATTGATTGATTGATTAATTAATTAATTAATTTTTCATTTATTTTCATTTTAAAATCTGTGACATCTTTTGCTCATCATGAAGCCTTGTAACTTTTTATTTCTTCAGGGGTAAGAGGACAAAAATAAATAAATACTGGGGAAAAATATGAGGAATTTATTTAAAATGTATTTGTTAATTTTCTTTCTTTCTTTCTTCTTTCTTTCTTTCTTTCTTTCTTTCTTTCTTTCTTTCTTTCTTTCTTTCTTTCTTTCTTTCTTTCTTTCTTTCTTTCTTTCATCCATCCATCCATCATAATTTTTCTGCCTCAGACCTTGTGCTGTGATGGTTTCTACCTCACTGTGTGCACCTTTACCATGTTTCCCCTCGATATGTTAGTGTGTATAAAAGTCTTATCATGCTTTAGTTATCACAGAGCCTTGTTTTTATTGATCCTTGTTCCCTTTTTGTTTCTGTCTGGTTGTGTCTCCTGGTTTGACCCTGATTCTTAGATTCGCCCAAATAAACCGAAATCAGAATTCACCCACTTGCATCTCTCGCTACTGGAGGTAATTTATCTTAGCCGATCCACCTACTGGCATGTTGGAAGAAACCAGGGCACGGTGAGAACATGAAACTCCACAGAGACAGAAACCTGAGCTGGGGATCGAACCGGAATAGCTGGAGCTTTGCAGCTAGCTGCTGTCCCACCCTTCTGCCCCATGCCGGTTCAACTGATTTTTAATATGTAACACATCAGATCAGCACTCACATGCATTTGTCTATTTTATTTGGGATCATATCTAATTTGTTGTTTTTTCTTGCAGTAATAAGGTTGGAGTGTGTGAAGGTTTAGATCTGGACAAAGATGATGAAGCGGCCAACAGATTATAAAAAACGGTGCTTTTTGGTTTATTGACCATTCTGCTTAAACTCTAGAAACTGGTGTTTGTGAAAATCCAAGGAGATCATCAGCAGTTTCTAAAAGACTCAAAGCAGTGCATTTGGCACCAACAAGTTAGAGGAATTTCCCAGGAGAAAACTTGAGAAGCCCATGTAGATGCAGGGAGAAGACGAGAAACAAGCAGGAAACAATGAGGCAGCAATGCAAAAAAAATCACATCCATCCAACCAACCATCCGCAAACCCACCCTCCCAGACCCAACCACCCAAACCCAACCCCAACCCCAACCACCCAAACCCAACCCACCCAAACCCAGCCATCCACCCAAACCCAGCCACCCACCCAAACCCAGCCATCCACCCAAACCCAGCCACCCAGCCAAACCCAACCACCCAAACCCAACCACCCATCCACCCATCCATAGATCCATACATACATATACCCACCCACCCATACATACATACATCAATCCACAAACCCATTCATCCATCCATACATTCATGCATTCATCCATACACCCATACACCCATCCATCCATCCATCCATCCATCCATCCACACACATCTCCATATACCCAATCCAGCCATCTTTCCATTCATTGATCTATTTATCCATCTATCTATATATCCATCTATCTATATACCCACCCACCAACCCCCCCATCCATTCATCCATCCATGTACTCACCCACCCATCCATCCATCCAAACACACCACCCCACCACTCCACCCATCCATCCATCCATCCATCCACCCACCCACCCACCCATCCATCCATCCATCCACCCACCCACCCACCCATCCATCCATCCATCCATCCACCCACCCATCCATCCATCCATCCACCCACCCATCCATCCATCCATCCATCCATCCATCCATCTTCTGTAGCACTTATCCTTCACACAGTTACAGGAAACCTGGAGTCTATCTAAGGGGACTTGGGGGATACCCTGGAAGGGTTGCCAGTCCATCACACTGCACAATCACACACACTCACACACACTACAGTCACTTTAGAGATGCTAATAATCCTACAGCACATGCCTTTGGACTGGGGGAGGAAACCGGAGAACCCAGAGGAAACCCCCAAATCACCAGGAGAACATGCAAACTCCGCCCACACCGGTTAGAGGTGGGATCCGAAACCCCAACCTCGGCTGAAATAAGCCGTTTCTTAGCATCCTCTTGTATCTCATGTCTATGAGCTAACAATTGTTAATGTTTAAAAAATCAATATCTGATCCGTTTAATCAAGAGCACTTTTCTACTCAAATAACTGCAACCATAACAGATCTTCTTTTCTTTTATTTGTTCTGTTTTTTGCTCAAACACTCTCATAATGAAAACTGAAAATACACCGTTAGAGTTTATACTCCAATGGCCATGTAATGGTCATCAGTTCTCTCTCTCTCGCTCTCTCTCTCTCACTCTGTGATTTCATCTCTCTCTCTCTCTTTCCCTTCATTCCTTCACCCAGCCATTAAACTTAAAGTCGTCGCTGTCAGTGCTCCCCTGGACGCTCGCTTCTCCTCCTCGCTCGGCAGAATTATAGAAAAGCAAAACAAAGTTAATGAATTCTTAATGAGTGGATGGAGAGGGAAAGAGAGAGAGAGAGAGAGAAGAGAGAGACGAGAGAAGAGCAAAACTGCCTTCTAGTTGATTGATGATGGGCAGAGTGTTTTCTAATAATCCAGGCCTTTGGGCTTTCTGCACTACAATTTAAAACCTCGTCCCAGGTAGCGTCAAAAACAGAACAGCTCTCGCTTGGGTGGAGGATGGGCTTGATAATGATATCATCATGACACTTCAACATACATCACGTGTCGATTGTGAAATTGATTCAGTTTAACTGAGGTTTTGCTAACAAAGTGCCAACAGAATGTATATGTTAAAAATGTTTTTGCTTTTTTTCAAAATTAAACGAATTAAATATATTCAAAGGGGGGCATGGTGGCTTGGTGGTTAGCACGTTTGCCTCACACCTCCAGGGTTGGGGGTTTGATTCCCGCCTCCGCCATGCGTGTGTGGAGTTTGCATGTTCTCCCCATACCTCGGGGGTTTCCTCCAGGTACTCCAGTTTCCTCCCCGGTCCAAAGACATGCATTGTAGGTTGATTGGCATCTCTAAAATTGTCTGGATTGTGTGAGTGAATGAGAGGCTTCCTGTGACCTGAGAGTAGCTTGGATAAGCGGTAGACAATGGATATATTCAAATTAGCATTAACTGGCATCAGCTAGAAAATAACTGAATAGATTAAAATTAGCATTATCTACAAAACAATATCTAATAACAACAATTAATTTTTTTTTACACATGTCTCTGCACAAGGACTTGCTTTAGAATCAACAGCAAATATACACAATGATCAGCCATAACATTGACCTCCATGGAGGCCTCACCTCTCAACTTACAGGACTTAAAGGATCTGCTGCTAACATCCTGGTGCCAGATACCACAGCACACCTTCAGGGATCTAGTGGAATCAATGCCTCGACAGGTCAGGGCTGTTTTGGCAGCAAAAGTGGGACCAACACAATATTAGGCAGGTGGTCATAATGTTATGCCTCATCAGTGTACAATTTAATATAAACCTGCCATTTTAATGCTAGTGGGAAATACTGTCAGAGTTGTGGGTATAGAAAACTAATCAACATCTTCTGACCAATCAGAATGGAGAATTCGACAGCACTGGTGTGTAACAGGAGAGGCAAGATGCTTCCTGTTAATGTGCTTTATGTTCAGAAAATATCTATCTACTTCATCGAGAGAATTTTATACAGAAAAGTACAGAAAAGGAAACATAAAAACTGTGAAATATTGTTATTGAAATATTATTAAATCTAATCAAAAAACAAACCCTTTTCTGGTAGCTCTGTCAGTTCTGATGGAGGTTTGATTAAGCAGGAGAAACCTGAAACATGTCTTAGCATGCTAATAGATTTGACTTTGTGCTAAAGTGCTAAAAGTGTTTAACTCCTAACCCCATGCTGCTCTGCTGATCACACCGAGGAGTTGTGCCAAGAAGCCGAGCTCAGCCTAGACCTTAGCACTCACCTCCAATTAGCCTGTTTCTGGCAGGAGCTAACCCCTGGCCTGGTGCTAACAGTGCTAGCCCACAGAGACGCTGCACTATGGTGCAGAGCTGACCGTCTGATGCCATTAATGAACATCTATCTGCCTTAATGAACCCTTCTACACACACACACACACACACACACCCCTGGCTTTCAGTCATTTAGATGTAATTAGTATTTGGGGTGCAGTTGAATCACGGTTCACTTATAGACTGGAGGAGATAATTGTGAATGATGCTTGCTGTGCTCTGAGCCTCTTCAAGTTTTTGTGAGACTCAACACTTTAAATGGACCATTAGGACAACGTCTATTAGCTTAACGTCACACAAGGTCAACGTTTACTGTGCCAATGTGGATGAAAATGTGCTAACATTCATTATATATATAAAACAAAATAATAACATTAGTGCGACATCATAATGACATCATAATGACATCATATAGCACGTGTCACAATTACTATTCACTGTGAACAAAGCCAGAACACTAGCTACTAGTGCGACTGGATGTTGGTCCATTTTTTGTATCAAATGTTTGGTACATTTTTCCTCTTCTTTGTCTTTTTGAATTAAATAATAATTTACTGATCACTAGTCTCTCCACTACATCGCAAATTTGTGATGATTATTATAACAATATTATTTATTTTTAATATCATTGTCTTATTAGTCTACTTTATATTTATGCTTATATTTATTATCATTATATTTTATATTATAACATCATTATTATTATATTGTTTAATTTTTATATGGTTTATATTATATTTTATATAAGTTATTATTATTATCATTATTATTATTATTATTAATAATAATAATAATAATAATACTTAAATGTATTTTTTATTTTTTTATGATCATAACAACAACATTGTGATTATTATTATTATTATTATTATTATTATTATTATTATTATTACTATTATTATTATTATTGTTATTATGATTTTTATGTTATTATGATATTATGATTTAAAGATTGTTGGCGGCACGGTGGCTTAGTGGTTAGCACGTTCGCCTCACACCTCCAGGGTTCGCGTCTCGCTCCCGCTCCATGTGTGTGTGGAGTTTCAATGTTCTCCCTGTGCTTGATGGGTTTCCTCCGGTTGCTCTGGTTTCCTCCCACAGTCCAAAGACATGCCTCTAGGCTGATTGGAGTCTGTAAATTGCCCGTATTGTGTGTGTGTGATGGGTTGGCACTCCGTCCAGGGTGTATCCTGCCTTGATGCCCGATGACGCCTGAGATAGGCACAGGCTCCCCGTGACCCGAGAATAGATCGGATAAGTGTTACAGACAATGGAAAAAAAATGGACAACATTATCATTAGTATTATTATTATTAAGATTAAAACTTCTTAATTTTAATTTTTTTTTAGATTTTTCAAGAATACTGCAGATTTTCCACAGATTCCGGTCGAGACGCGTCGTGTGTCTTCACTTCAGATAAAAAGAAGAATCATGTGCTCGTGACTGACAAGTTTTTTGCAAATAAATCACAAAAAAAAAAAAACTTTGCTGTGACTATGCCATGTGTGTGTGTGTGTGTGTGTGTGTGTATTATCAGTGTGTTGAAAACTCGCCAACTTCCACGCTCCATAAATAAAGAGCGTTTAAACCAGAAGAACACGATGCCAAAGCAACCTACAGCCTGGAGCTCGGGGAGGACCGCGTGAGAGGAAAGAGTCACGAAGGAAAGAGAGCAAAGAAAGAAAAGAAAGAAAAAAAGAGAGAAATGGTATACATGCTGGGATGGGATGCTCTGTGTCTCAGAGAAAAAGGCAGAGAGTGGCTGGTGTGATGGGATCAGATCAGCAGGCAAGAAGACGTGACTGTGGCACTGTTGAGTAGAACAATAAGAATTGAGATTAGATAACGGATTAACAATAACTACACAAAAGTCTACAGTAAAAAGAAGCTATAATATTTGTATCTTTTATTTTTTCCTAATTACTAATTCCTCCCTTTATGTTTTATGGAAATGAGCTGATTCAAAATAAGCAATTTGTGACTCAATTTGTATATATATATATATAAAGAAGCTAGATAATTAAAAGAACAAGTTGATGGGCTTCAGAGTGGCGCAGTGATCTAAATATTCTGCCTTCGGCAATTTGATTCGCATCCATCCGTTTTCATGGCACAGGAAAGCAGCATGTTTTATTAGGCTGCACCCAGGAAGTGGCAAAAAAAAACCCCAAATGTAACAAAGATTCAGTGTGAGGCAGGTGGAAGGAGATTACCTGCAAACGTGGATGTGTGAAAAGAAGCATGGCAGCCATCTGAAGTCTTAGCTGGAAATCAAATGCCCTCTCTCTCTCTCTCTCTCTCTCTCTCTCTCTCTCTCCCTCTCTCTCTCCCTCTCCCTCTCTCTCTGTCTCCCTCTCATTCAGTAGCCCTTTTTCAGTCCCTCTGTTTTTTAAATGCACATTTACAGGGTCTGCACTCTGCAGATTAAAAAGTAGAGAGTGAAAGATTGGAGACAGAAAGGGAAGAAAGAAAAAAAAGGGAGGAAAGAGAAAGTGGTTAAAACAATCCCCGACACATACCCCTGCCAGATGGATCTGTGAGTAGGTTTCGCTTGGCAAAGCAAAGCGAATGAAAGGAACACTGATCACCTGTCCGTGCTAGAAACCTGGGAGAATTTTACTTAACAAAATGCTGGACTCTGCACTGAGGCTGTGATGTGCCAGAGACATCCCAAATGAGGCAGGATAATTTGTGTGTTGTGGGATATTTAAAAAGAAGAAGAAGAAGAAGAAG
>JAUCMX010000025.1:14317311-14369811 GCA_033459395.1 Hemibagrus guttatus | reverse complement strand
GAATCGTGCACAAGGAGGCTAAGTGGTTTCCTCACATCTGCAGGGTTAAGGGGGTTGATTCCCAGCTCCATCCTTGCATGGACTTTGCACAATCACCCTTTGGTGATTCAGGGGTTTCCTCCAGGTTCTTCAGCTTCCTCCTCCAGTCCAAACACATGCCTTGTTTGCTAACTAGCATCTCTAAACTGTGTGTGATTGTACCCCATGAAAAGTTGGGGTACAATATGCCACCATATCCAAGGTGTCCCCTGCCTTGTTTCCAGAGTCCCCTGGGATAGACTCCAGGTTTCCAGAGACCCTGGGTAGAATAAGCACTACAAAAAATGGATGGATGAACCATTCCACTTTGCACCTGGAAACACTAGGGGTGTAGGAACAGATCGAGAAATGAATCCAGCTTCTGACATTTCCGCAAACTCAGCTGTAATACCCCAGAAACAGCTGTTCCGGGCGATTTCCTCCAACCCCGTCAAACTACTCTTCAACTTGGACTAACTTCACCAGATGGATCTGCTTCGTCTCTATCTAAAGACGGCTATGCAGCGGCACTTTAGTGCTTTAGCCTGACTGTGTCTCATATCATATCATATCATATCATATCATATCATATCATATCATATCATATCATATCATCTGTACACTCTGCTCAAACAGATCAGCTTCCAAAGCTTCAAGCTCTGTCTCGTAGATCGCTTACTAGCCGAGTTGGGATTTTGGGTCCAATGTTTGCACCACCTACAATTCACAAGAAGCCGGTGCATCAGAAGCAGAGCAGAAAACCTCTTACAGGAACAATAACCAGCAAACTAGCAAACTAGCAGCAGAATCACGAAAGACATCAAGCATATTTTAATCTGCAGTTATTTCATACATTTCAGGATAGACTTTACTTTTATTTATTTCTCTATTTCCAGGAAATAAAGTCAGATTTCCTTTTAAACACACTGTACATGCCGAGTGTACATGCATATACACGGGTGTAAAGATCAGAATGCTCATTATTCAGATAAGGCAACCGGATACAGATTAGATTTTTAATGCAAGATGTAAATTGGACCCTGGAGGAGAAAATAAATCACAGATATGACATTACGTATTCATCTGGGAAATCTTGTTTACCTACTGTTAATTTCACACCGACTGGATGACAGAGTTTCAAACTACAAACCCCAAGAACATTCCAACTAAAATCTCTCTTATGAAATCGGTGCATTTTTAAGTAAAACACCTTGGCCTTTAAAAGCGCACGGGGAAAAGACAGTAGCTAATTCCAGCTCCTGGACTCATATGAAAAAGCAATTAAAGTTTTGATTTTTCACGCCAGCAACTTCAGCAATCGTCTTTGCGGCCTCTGTGCCAGACGGCGAAGGTTGAAGTGACGCCAAAACCTTCACTCCGAAAACAAAGGGAGCATATGGGATGGCAGAGGAGAGCGAGTAATTTATCAAGAAATCCAGATGTATTTTGTTGACTATCTATCAAGTGCTGGAGGCTGGAGTTTGAACTCAGCTGAAAAAAGGGCCACCGTTTCATGTCAAACGCACAAGAGCATCAACGCACGGTCCAGCTAAAAGTCATAAAACTGATGTGTACAGAGATAAATGGAGCAGAAACAGCACTTGAAAAGAACTTTTTCCTGGCCTGCACAATTTTATTTATTTATTTCCCTTTTTCACGCATTTTTTTTTACTTTTACATAGAAAACTGAAACACAACTGAACTAAAATGTATCAGTATCTAGGTGTTAATTGTATGTATTTATTTATTTTCTTTCTTTGTTTCACCTTAATTTATGCTATGTTTACATAAAAAACTGAAAAGTAGCTAGTCCAATACGTATTAGCATCTAGGATTTGTTACTTTTTTTCTTTATTTATTTTACACACATTTGATTTTAATTAATCATTTTAATTCATTTTTAATTAATCATATAAAATATTGTAAAAATAAAAAATTTAATTAATCAAATTAGATCAATTTAATTTTACATAGAAAATACAAAAGCAACTGTTTTAAAATATATTAGCTTCTAGTTGTTATTTTAACCTTTTTTTTACACATGCCTCACACACCCACACACATTTTTTTACACACTTTTTTTTTTGTTTTACATTTTTACATGAAAAACTAAAATGCAACCAGTCAAAATGTATTAATTTTCTATGTGTAACATTTATTTATTTATTTAAAAAATAGTTCCAACAAACTAGCTAATCATTTTGTCCGATTCTCATCCCTCCATTCTGCTATATAACATATCTATCTATCTATCTATCTATCTATCTATCTATCTATCTATCTATCTATCTATCTATCTATCTATCTATGTCTGTCTGTCTGTCTATCTATCTATCTATCATCTATCTATCTAACTATCTGTCTGTCTGTCTGTCAGTCAATCTGTCTGTCTATCTATCTATCTATCTATCTATCTATCTATCTATCTATCTATCTATCTATCTATCTATCTATCTATCTATCTATCTATCTATCTATCTGTCTGTCTGTCTGTCTGTCTGTCCGTCTATCTATCTATCTATCTATCTATCTATCTATCTATCTATCTATCTATCTATCTATCTATCTATCTATCTATCTATCTATCTATCTATCTATCTATCTATCATCTATCTATCTAACTGTCTGTTTGTCTGTCTGTCTGTCTATCTATCTATCTATCTATCTATCTATCTATCTATCTATCTATCTATCTATCTATCTATCTATATATCTGTCTGTCTGTCTATCTATCTATCTATCTATCTATCTATCTATCTATCTATCTATCTATCTATCTATCTATCTATCTATCTATCCTTCTCTCTATCTATCTATCTATCTGTCTGTCTGTCTGTCTGTCTGTCTGTCTGTCTATCTATCTATCTATCTATCTATCTATCTATCTATCTATCTATCTATCTATCTATCTATCCTTCTCTCTATCTATCTATCTATCTATCTATCTATCTATCTATCGTCTGTCTGTCTGTCTGTCTGTCTGTCTGTCTGTCTGTCTATCTATCTATCTATCTATCTATCTATCTATCTATCTATCTATCTATCTATCCTTCTCTCTATCTATCTATCTATCTATCTATCTATCTATCTATCTATCTATCTATCCTTCTCTCTATCTATCTATCTATCTATCTATCTATCTATCGTCTGTCTGTCTGTCTGTCTGTCTGTCTGTCTGTCTGTCTATCTATCTATCTATCTATCTATCTATCTATCTATCTATCTATCTATCTATCCTTCTCTCTATCTATCTATCTATCTATCTATCTATCTATCTATCTATCTATCTATCTATCTATCTATCTGTCTGTCTGTCTGTCTGTCTGTCTGTCTGTCTGTCTGTCTGTCTGTCTATCTATCTATCTATCTATCTATCTATCTATCTATCTATCTATCCTTCTCTCTATCTATCTATCTATCTATCTATCTATCTATCTATCTGTCTGTCTGTCTGTCTGTCTGTCTGTCTGTCTGTCTGTCTGTCTGTCTATCTATCTATCTATCTATCTATCTATCTATCTATCTATCCTTCTCTCTATCTATCTATCTATCTATCTATCTATCTATCTATCTATCTATCTATCTATCTATCTATCTATCTATCTATCCTTCTCTCTGTCTATCTATCTATCTATCTATCTATCTATCTATCTATCTATCTATCTATCTATCTATCTATCTATCTATCTATCTATCTATCTCACCTATTACCTGATTACCAGCTTCACCAGCATGATCCAGCAATCCACTCTGGAGTTGAATCTCACCACCCTGAACGTAGAGCCTCATAGATTCAGTGCAGTGATCCTGTAGAGCAGAGGGATGGATCCCTCGCAGTAAGCTGGCAGACCTCTCCTTCAAAACATGAATTGTGAGATGACATCGCGGCAACAAACGTAACTCTGTCCTTATATTCAGCCAAAACAAGCTGCTTTAGAAGACGGTATGCCGTATGCTGCCTTTCAAATGAGACATCCTTCATCTCAGGACTGTGCAGATGCGGGCTTTAAACACTGGCTGTCTAGACAGCTGCTATCCTGAATGCAATCTCGGTCTAGTGACAGCACTGACAAGCGGATATCCTCCTGTCAGTATCCTGAAAACTGCACACGATTCAGTAGAACTGATTGTTTATATCATTAGAATTGTACACCGTACAACGTAGCAGTACATCAGTTGCTAAAAATCTTCTCAATGTAAGGACCTTTTAAAATATTTGTGTCTTTACATCAGTATGGAAAAATAAAACATTACACAAAAAATCTTGTGCGCCATTGAATGCAGCACGATGCAGCTCAGCGCCTGAAAATCGCTCACTCTCTGTCTATTTCGGTGACTTTTCACTCATCATTCAATCGCTTCCTCCGAACAGTAAGTGTGTGAGGTGATGGTATCGTCTACCACGACCGGTGTAATACTTGACATTTATATTAACGTGTAAAAATAACGCTGCTGTTTAGTTATTTTTTCCCTTAAGCGCTAATCATGGAGCAGCGGAGTAGTGTTGAATCTTTATGCTATTTTTTTTTTTCAAACTGTGATACGATCAGGATGAACATTAGAAATCTTCTTTATAATCTTTATTTTCTTCGTTCGAGGAAAAATCGAGGAATTATTTGTGTACGGAAAAGACAGGAGCTGGTTAAAAGGAAAGTGATTGGAGATAGAGAAGAAAGAGAAAGGTTTTATCTCTGCGTGAAGAGAACGTTTCTGTCGTGGCTTTGATTTAATATCCTCGCAGCCTTGCTTTCAGTGAACAGACACGACCCCCTCTGCAGCACTGAGCTATGATAATACGGGTGAAACCCTCTTTTTTTCCCTCATACACCCATTAAGTTTGGCAGTGTTGAGCGGAAGCGTGCAGCTAAATTACAGAATCCTGTATCTCTGAAGGACGAGTACAATCCGTGCATAACAGCGTTACGGCGTTATGTCAAGCTAAGCCTCTGTGCCAGATTCAAAAGGCAACAGGACTTTGCCACGGGGTGGATGAACTGTAAGAGACGACTCCATGAAGCACAGTGTTGATATTCTCCAGGGTACTGGGCTTAATTACAGAGTAGAGGGAGAACAGCCAGATAGTCAAGACTGTTTGCTTCAAACGTTGAGAGGAGAGGAGAGGATGAGGAGAGAAAAGAATGAGGATGAGGATGAGGAGAGGATGAGGAGAGGAGAGGAGAGGAGAGGAGGGGGGAGGGGAGGGGGGGAGAGGAGGGGGGAGAGGAGAGGAGAGGAGAGGAGAGAAAAGAAGAGGATGAGGAGAGGAGAGGATGAGGAGAGGAGAGGAGAGGAGAGGAGGGGAGGGGAGGGGAGGGGAGAGGAGAGGAGAGGAGAGGAGAGGAAAAAGGGGAGGAGAGGAGAGGAGAAGAGGCAGAGGAGAGGAGAGGAGAGGAGAGGAGAGGAGAGGAGAGGAGAGGATGAGGAGAGTAAAAGAGAGGATGAGGAGAGGAGAGGATGAGGATAGAGGGATGAGGAGAAGATGCAGAGAGAGGAGAGAGAGGAGAGGAGAGGAGAAGTGAGAGGAGAGGAGAGGATGAGGAGAGAAAAGAATGAGGATGAGGATGAGGAGAGGATGAGGAGAGGAGAGGAGAGGAGAGGAGGGAGGGGAGAGGAGAGGAGAGGAGAGGAGAGGAGAGGATGAGGAGAGGAGAGGATGAGGATGAGGAGAGGATGAGGAGAGGAGAGGAGAGGAGAGGAGAGGAGAGGAGAGGAGAGGGGAGAGGAGAGGAGAGGAGAGGAGAGATGAGAGAGTGAGAGGATAGAGAAGAGTGCAGAGGAGAGGAGAGGAGAGGAGAGGAGAGGAGAGGAGAGGAGAGGAGAGGAGAGGAAAAGAGAAGTGGAGGAGAGGAGAGGAGTGGAGGAGAGGAGAGGAGGGGAGGAGAAGAGCAGAGGAGAGGAGAGGAGAGGAGAAGGAGAGAAGTGGGAGGAGAGGAGAGGAGAGGAGAGGAGAGGATGAGGAGAAGAGCAGAGGAGAGGAGAGGAGAGGAGAGGAGAGGAGAGGAGAGGAGAGGAGAGGAGGTGAGGAGAGGAGAGGAGAGAAAAGAAGAGGAGGAGGGAAGATGAGGAGAGGAGAGGAGAGGAGAAGAGGGAGAGGAGAGATGAGGATGAGGATGAGGAGAGGATGAGGATGAGGAAGGATCAGAGAGAGTGAAGAGAGGAGTGGAGGAGCATGAGGAGATAGAGGAGAGGAGAGGAGAGGAGAGGAGAGAAGTGAGAAGGAGAGGAGGGAGAGGCATGAGGAGAGGCAGAGGAGAGGAAAGAGAAGTGGAGGAGAGGAGAGGAGTGGAGGAGAGCATGAGGAGAAGAGCAGAGGAGAGGAGAGGAGAGCAGAGCAGAGGAGAGGAGAGGAGAGGAGAGGAAGAGAGAAGTGGAGGAGAGGAGTGGAGGAGAGGAGTGGAGTTCAGATGTGTATCAAAGTATAAAAGTAGGCCAACATTCTCAGGCTCTGTCTGTTACTCAGCTAAGAGGAATATTGCACTGGGGACTGAGTGGATCAGTGAACAGCTTTTCTTCTGTATGGAGTTTAGATTTAACATGTAATGATTAGTGTTTTATAAAACAGGAAGTCAGGTTTACACGGCAACCAATAGCCCACCCCTTACATACACCATACAGCACATACATACACCATACAGCACATACATACACCACACCACACATACATACACCTTACAGCACATACATACACCATACAGCACATACATACACCATACAGCACATACATAAAATACACCAAAACAACCCAACAAAATACATACACCATACAGCACATACATACACCATACACACATACATACACCATACAGCACATACATACACCATACAGCACATACATACACCATACAGCACATACATACACCATCCCACACATACATACACCATACAGCACATACAACACCAACAGCACATACATACACCATACAGCACATACATACACCATACAGCACATACATACACCATACAGCACATACATACACCATACAGCACATACATACACCATACCAGCACATACATACACCATACAGCACATACATACACCACACTACACATACATACACCATACAGCACATACATACACCATACAGCACATACATACACCATACAGCACATACATACACCACACACACATACATACACCATACAGCACATACATACACCATACAGCACATACATACACCATACAGCACATACATACACCATACAGCACATACACACACCACACTACACATACATACACCATACAGCACATACATACACCATACAGCACATACATACACCATACAGCACATACATACACCATACAGCACATACATACACCACACACACATACATACACCATACAGCACATACATACACCATACAGCACATACATACACCATACAGCACATACATACACCATACAGCACATACATACACCACACACACATACATACACCATACAGCACATACATACACCATACAGCACATACATACACCATACAGCACATACATACACCATACAGCACATACATACACCATACAGCACATACATACACCATACAGCACATACATACACCATACAGCACATACATACACCATACAGCACATACATACACCATACAGCACATACATACACCACACCACACATACATACACCATACAGCACATACATACACCACACACACATACATACACCATACAGCACATACATACACCATACAGCACATACATACACCATACAGCACATACATACACCACACCACACATACATACACCATACAGCACATACATACACCATACAGCACATACATACACCATACAGCACATACATACACCATACAGCACATACATACACCATACAGCACATACATACACCATACAGCACATACATACACCATACAGCACATACATACACCATACAGCACATACATACACCATACAGCACATACATACACCACACCACACATACATACACCATACAGCACATACATACACCATACAGCACATACATACACCATACAGCACATACATACACCATACAGCACATACATACACCTTACAGCCTCATACATACACCACACAGCACATACATACACCATACAGCACATACATACACCATACAGCACATACATACACCATACAGCACATACACACACCACACTACACATACATACACCATACAGCACATACATACACCATACAGCACATACATACACCATACAGCACATACATACACCATACAGCACATACATACACCATACAGCACATACATACACCATACAGCACATACATACACCATACAGCACATACATACACCATACAGCACATGTCCAAATCTAAACCAATACAGAAAACAAAAAAGTTCTTTCCTGACCTTCTCCCACGCCCAACAAAACAACATCACAGCACAACACCACGAGACGTCACGTGTTTTCATTTTACGCCTTCGTTTCATTTTACCGCCAGCAGCACCGACGAGCGTCGAGACTTCTGACGCATCTAAGCGGTGGAGATAAAGAAGACCAGATGGTGTATAAGACATGTTCACTTCCACTCTGGCATTGAACAGCCATGAGCTGGTGAAACTCTCCTCAAAACAGAGTCACAGTACAGCCAACTTTCACAAATTCCACTTTCTATGAAATTAATAAACTCCTCCATTGTCTATTAGAAAAGAGAGTGAGAGAGAGTGAGAGAGAGAGAGACAGAAAGAGAGTAAGAGAGAGACAGACAGACAGAGAGCGAGAGAGAGAAACAGAGAGAAAGATATATATATATATATATATATATATATATATATATATATATATATATATATATATATATATCAAGAGAGAGAGAGAGAGAGAGGCAGAGAGAAAGAAAGATATAGATATATATATATATATATATATATATATATAATAAAAGAGAGAGAGAGAGAGAGAGAGAGAGAGAGTAAGAAAGAGAGAAGAGAGAGAGAGAGAGAGAGAGAGAGACAGAGACTGAGACAGGTGAGCTCTCAGTCCTTCACTGCCTTCAGTCCACCCACAGTGCATTATGGGTAATCTTACGGCTCCATGCGCAAGCACACAGCCAATTGTTTTTCTTTCCCTCTTTTTCGTCTGTCTCAGCTGTTTTAATGCCACAATCACTCAAAAGCTCATTCGACTAAATCTACTGCAAGGGGAAGAAAATACAATTCACAAATATCAATTATGGGTTAGTGTATTAGCGTGTGTGTGTGTGTGTGTGTGTGTGTGTGTGTGTGTGTGTGTGTGTGTGTGTGTGTGTTACAGAAAAAAGGAGAATAGACGGCATGGGAAACACATTAAAGGACTCTTCCCATATCATAATAAAGATAAACATTTATTCAGGTGGAAGCTTCAGTAAAGAAGTCTAAGCCGAAAAATTCTACAGGAACAGAACGAAATCAATAGCTGCTTCCAGGCTGGAAAACCTGAAACACAACATGAACCTGGAGGAGGAGCAGGTCCCAAGACTGTATGGCTGGTTTTTTTTAAAATTAAAAATCAGATCGACATTTAAAACCAATACATCGCAGCTCTGATATATAAAAAGAAGCGTTTAAAGAAAAAAAAAATACATCTGTTAATATTTTCTGATGAATGTGACAGTGCTAGCTAGCACATTTTCTGCATCGGTACCAAACTGTAACCTGTAGCTAGTAAGCTAGTTGTCTTTATCTTGAACAAACCTAACTAATAGAAGTTAATATTCATTCATTGTCTACCGCTTATCTGATCTACTCTCGGGTCACGGGGAGCCTGTGCCTATCTCAGGCGTCATCAAGGCAGGATACACCCTGGATGGAGTGCCAACCCATCACAGGGCGCACACACACTCTCATTCACACACTACAGACAATTTAGAGATGCCAATCAACCTACAATGCATGTCTTTGGACCAGGGGAGGAAACCAGAGTACCCAGAGGAAACCCCCAAGGAACAGGGAGAACATGCAAACTCCACACACACGGCGGAGGTGGGAATCGAACCCCCAACGTTGGACGTGTGAGGCAAACGTGCTAGCCACCAAGCCACCGTGCCCCCCAGAAGTTAATATTATGCAATTTTATTATAATGCAGTTTACAATATCAACATGTTACTTTGGCTACTGTTAAGCTAAAAAAAAAAACCTAAAAATATTACTACAATATTACTATAATACTATAATACATACTATAATATAACTACAAATAAACTAAATAAAAAGTGTTTGATAAACTGGAAGGCTGGTGAAATATTTCTCTGGTAAATGTGTTTATGTTGTTGAAGTTCTAGCACTCAAATTATTTTTACAACCAAAAGTTAAAAGTGTAAAAGGAAAAATCTGCATTTGACTGCAGCGAGTTATTAATACGGACATCTGATTAGCATGATGTAACGACTCGATCAAAACATGCTACAGGAGATCACAGTAAGATAGCGAGCTTGCAGATGTCTGTATGCAGACATACTGAGTTTATGAAAAGTAACAGAAACGTTTCCATGACGTTTTGCCAAAATTCTGTATATTCACACCTGCATAAAACAGATGTGTAAAAAAAAAAAGTATGTTAGATGCAGGAAACAATTATTTTTATGTTCAGAATCAAGCCATAGCATCATACAATGGGTTCAAACATTGTTTTGCAATTTTTGCATTTGATTTAAACAACAATATTTTACCTAGTTAAAAAAATAGCTATTTAATATTAATTTAAAACTCAATTAAATTACAATTAAAAAATAACCAGGTAAGCCTAAAATGATGTTTTTATTCTGAGGCTCAAAAACAGACGCAAGCCATGAGGACACGAGTGCAGGAGTTTCTTCATTAATCGCACAATCAACAGGGTAAATCCATGACGAGGCAAGAGGCAGGACAGGAACAGAAGAGAACCTGGCTAGGCTCAAAACTCGACTAAAAGGCTCGACTAATCACTCAGACTAAGCAAAACAAAGATAGGCAGGATATGGATAGAAAACCTGCAGCGAACAGGAGGCTAGGTGATATCGTGGGAAAACAATATTACTGTGATGCACAGAAGGGTTTAAGTAAAAACAAATCAAGAACAAAACTGAAAAACAGGAAATGGCATGACAGAGACAAGATATGAATCAGATGTCAGATGAAAATCGAATTCAATTCGGTTTTATTTATATAATCGCTTCACAAAGCAGCTATACTGATATCTGAATATAGATTTACCCCTAACGAGCGAGCCAGAGGTGATGATGGCAAGAAAAACATCCCTGAGGTTTGATAAACGCAGTCTGTCTGCCTAGAGGCGTCTAAAACCTCGCTAACCTACTCTGATCTTCTGTATCGTGTTACGATCGACTTGCTGCATAGCTACGTGATGTCAAAATGTCCTGCAGTCAAACGCAACATTTTGCACTTTCACTTTTGGTATTTCTAAAAATGCTAGAACTTGGATCAGTTCCTCAGAAACAGGAAAACCCCTCAGGACTCCAAAGGGAAACACGTAGATTCGAATCATTTACCACATTGTAGCATGAACAAGGCTCGGAACCTTCTGATTCTGATAAAAAGATAAAACTGGAGGAAATGTGATGCATTGATTAGCAAGAGAAGACCACACTTTTACGCCTGTGTTGAATTATTACTCTCTTTTGTCCATGCTAATCTATTTGTTTTGTCCAATAGCTGAAGCCACGGTAAACAATAGCTATTGTTAATATTGATGGCCCTTTAAAATGGCGCTGCCTACACTGGGAAAAACTCCCACACATGTGACAACAGAATCTCAGTCCATCAGTAAGACTATTCTGGATTAGCCCAGGGACAGAGAAGACTTAAAACTTCTGACCACTGCAATGTTTCTCTAAAATTTGTTCCCCTAACAGTCCTGCATAAACTATAGGCGGGGAAATAAATGCTAAATCCTACCAATCTATCAACATCCCAATCCAAGCCATCCCCCTGCAGCTCAAGTCTGTATTTATATCCCACTATATAAGGACTCTTCTCTCAATCCTAGCGCATCTCTCACTACCCTTTTATTCCACTCGATGTATCTTCTTTCTCTGACAGAAAGACAACCGTGCAAAAAAATGTAGCCACCGAGAGCCGCCTCTTCCTTTCTGTCCCATTTTTGCGCTCCGACAAATTGTCCACGCTAAGAGCTCTCATTAGAAGAAATCTCAGGGTTATGGGTTTCTTCAGAGAGAGAAAAGAAAGAAAGGACAGAGGAGAGATATACCTAAACACTGAGCTGAGAGTTTATTAGCTATTAACTACAGCTGATTGGACTTTTGTGGATTTGTTCCTAGTAGAAAGGACAGTAACGATGCTGTAGAAGGTCTGTTAAGAGTTATATAAGGTGTACGCATGTGTTTATTGTGTACACAGCAGTGGGTTTATTTATAGTGAGTCTCATTCTATTAATAATCAATACAGTCTAGAGTTACATTTCGACAAAATGAAGATTACAATCTGAGACAGATAGTAAACACAATAATACATTTTATTTGTTTAGTGCAGTTCTACAGCTCAAGGACATGTTATATTCTAAGCGAATAGATAACACAACAATAAACAAGCGACACACTCTAAAGTATCAAGACCAGGATGAAAACATCATCAGAGATGAAATTATGTCAGCTGTTAGGTTAGGAGCCAAAGTGCTGAAGAAACAGAAGTCTTTGTAATGGAAGATGAGGTTCGAGGTGATATCATGGGGGGATATTATCAAGTGAATTCGAAAGTTGTGGAACGATGATGGTGAAGATCTATCTCCCGTGGTGGAGAAGTGGAAGCGTGATACAGTGGTGCTGTAGCTACACGCCATGGTGGAAATATCCGAGACGAAGACGGAGTGAGAAAGAGATGCTGAGCGAAGGACAGAGATGAAGAGACAGCGAGTTGGAGAGGGTTTGAGATGCAGACTCCTGCTGCTCTACACCAGAAGATCAATATTATAACAGATGTGTTTGGTGTTAGCGATCCGTGTCCATGACAAGGCAATCAGGACAGACAGAGCTGCCAAATCTGAGGCACTGACCCGCGTTTAGGCTCACGCTGTGATATTTTAGCACACTGAGTTACAAATGAGATACAAAAAAACACTTCGCTGATGCTTTTGTTAGTGATTCAGGGCTAAGGGTCTCGCTTTAAGGATCAATCTGATCGAACTCACAACCTTCTGATCAACAGTTAAACACTTTTACCACAAAGCCATGACTTATTCAGTCTAGAGGATCCTTACATTTACATTTACAGCATTTGGAAGTTTTGATCCTTTTACCAATACACCGCAGATCTGGATATTTCGACTTTTTAGATCAGTGTAAACAAACGAGTTATTTTATCTCTGTGAGTCTGATCTAAAACGAGTCTGTTGGCTTTCAGTGTGTATTAGACGTGTGTTTTTCCCTCTGTTGGAGGGAAACCCTTTCACAGAATTTTACTGGTTGAAGATCACATTTGAGCTGCTTTTTAAATGAACAAGCACTTGGAGCATCTCAGAGAGCAGAAATGGGTTTGATATCAACATTTACTTTGAAGATACAAACATCTGTGTGGAAAAAATGAACCGTTTTTGTATTTTTTGGAACTTTTCTATGAATATATTGCCTCTAATAGGCTAGGGGAAAAAAGATACTTAAAAAGCTACAAATTCTTAAAGCTCTGAGAGTCTACTTTCATCTGAGCTTCATATTAACCTCCACTGTAGAGTGAGACATGACAAAGACACTTAACATGATTCCCACTTCCAAATAAAGCGGAGTACAGCATTAACCTCATGCTTTTACCCTTCTTCCTTTCCTTCGTCGGATCACTCCTGCTTGCTCTGCCTTGTTGTTTTGTTTTGCTTTGAGTGTGTAATATTTATTTTGCACTCATCTCTTGAAGGGTGCTAATAATTCTGGAGTCGGATGTAAAGGCTTGAATGGTATATACTCATAACCCCACAGCCAGCCTTCACAAGCTGCTGAAATAATAGTGTTATAACGAGGAAAGTGTTTCACATAGACGCCAGCATCACTACGCACTTCACTACAGAGTTGATTATATAGACGTTACTTGCCGCGTGGAGACGGCTCCTCACTTCACATTCCGTTCTGCCAAAGTTCATAAAATGTCCCGCTCGCCTGGCAGCGTGTCGGTAAATAAAAATAGACGGCGATCCTGTGACTCATGAAGGAGCATTTGATAAAAAGCAAGCATGCGGTTTGCACTCGAAGCTGCAATTTTCTCTTGATTGCAGAGCTTAAAGAGAACGCAGCTGCGCACCAGCGAAGAAACGCTAACGTTAATTTAGCGTGCTGCCGTCTCATCACGGATCGCGCCTGTGTGCCGCTCGCACATTACTGCTCGCTGGTGGTGCGTCTTTGCTCTTTTGTGCTCTACGAGGATGAAAATCGAAGATGGAAACCTCGTGACTGCTCGCAACTTGACCTCATGTTCACTGACCTCAAAATAACCATGTGGCTTTGTGCAGCAGTGCAGGATGGAGGGAAAACACTTAAAAAAACTAGTTCCGGCTGTAAGGTTTGTATTAATACGCTCACCTGATAATAATTTGTTCCAGTTACTATGGCAACAGCGAACACATTTTACAATTAGTCAGCCGGTGGGGATTAAATTTCTATTAAAGCAGCTCTAAAAAAAGGAGTTCCGGCTGTAAGGTTTGTATTACTACACTCGGCTGATCATTTGTTCCCGTTACTATGGCAACAGCAAACACATTCATCTGATTAGATTAAGCAGCTCTAAAAAGTAGTGCCAGCTGTAAGGTTTGTATTAATACGCTCACAATGAATTTGCTCTTGTTACTATAGCAACAGCATTTAATCTAGCCATGGGGGTCACAGTCCAGTGACTTCTGTGCCGGTCCCAAGCCCGGATAAATAGAGAGGGTTGCGTCAGGAAGGGCATCCGGCGTAAAACATTGCCAAATTTAACCATGCGAATCGTCAGTACTCTGAATTTCATACCGGATCGGTCGAGGCCCGGGTTAACAACGACCGCTATCGGCACCGTTGACCTACAGGGCGCCGGTAGAAATTGGGCTACTGTTGGTCAAAGAAGTAGAGGAGGGAGGAGAGTGCACGGACAGAGAGAGAAGAGGAAAGGTACGAGTGTAGGACTGAGAATAGGAACTCTGAATGTTGGTACTATGACAGGGAAAGGTAGAGAGCTGGCTGATATGATGGAGAGAAGGAAGGTGGATATACTGTGTGTACAGGAGACCAGGTGGAAGGGTAGCAAGGCTCGTAGTATAGGAGAAGGATTCAAGCTGTTTTATTATGGTGTGGATAGTAAGAGAAATGGGGTAGGTGTGGTCCTGAAGGAGGAGTTTGTGAGGAATGTTCTGGAGGTGAAGAGAGTGTCAGACAGGGTGATGAGTCTGAAGTTAGAGATTGAAGGGGTGATGTTGAATGTTGTTAGTGGTTATGCCCCACAGGTAGGTTGTGAGTTAGAGGAGAAAGAGAGATTCTGGAGTGAATTAGATGAGGTGATGGAGAGTATTCCCACGGGTGAGAGAGTGGTGATAGGAGCAGATTTTAATGGACATGTTGGTGAGGGGAACACAGGTGATGAGGAGGTGATGGGCAAGTTTGGAGTTAAGGAAAGGAACCTAGAAGGACAGATGGTAGTGGACTTTGCTAAGAGGATGGATATGGCTGTGGTTAACACTTATTTTCAGAAGAGGGAGGAGCATAGAGTGACTTACAAGAGTGGAGGTAGGAGAACACAGGTAGACTACATCCTATGTAGAAGAGGCAATCTGAAAGAGATTAGTGACTGTAAAGTGGTAGTGGGAGAGAGTGTAGCCAGACAGCATAGGATGGTGGTGTGTAGGATGACTTTGATGGTCTGTAAGACGAAGAGGTCAAAGATAGAGATAGAGAAGAAAACCAAGTGGTGGAAGCTGAAAAAGGAGGAATGTTGTGAGGAATTTAGACAGAAGTTGAGGCAGGCTCTGGGTGGTCAGGTAGTGCTGCCAGATGACTGGGAAACTACAGCAGAAGTGATCAGGGAGACCGGGAGAAAGGTGCTGGGCATGTCATCTGGAAGGAGGAAAGAAGATAAGGAGACTTGGTGGTGGAATGAGGAAGTTCAGGATAGTGTCCAGAGGAAGAGGTTAGCCAAGATGAAGTGGGACATGGACAGGACTGAAGAGAATAGACAGGAATACAAGGAGTTACAGCGCAGAGTGAAGAGGGAGGTGTCTATGGCCAAGCAGAAGGCATATGACGAGTTGTACACTAGGTTAGACACTAGAGAAGGAGAGAAGGACTTGTACAGGTTAGCTAGGCAGAGGGATCGAGATGGGAAGGATGTGCAGCAAGTTAGAGTTATTAAGGATGGAGATGGAAGGGTGCTCACAAGTGAGGAGAGTGTACAGAGGAGATGGAAGGAATACTTTGAGGAGCTGATGAATGAGGAAAATGAGAGGGAAAAAAGAGTAGAAGGGGTGAACTCTGTGGAACAGAAAGTAGATGAGATTAGAAAGGATGAAGTCAGGAAGGCTTTGAAGAGGATGAAAAGTGGAAAGGCAGTTGGTCCTGACGACATCCTGGTGGAGGTCTGGAAGTGTCTAGGAGAGGCAGCAGTGGAATTTTTAACTAGTTTGTTCAACAGGGTTTTAGAGAGTGAGAGGATGCCTGAGGAATGGAGAAGAAGTGTGTTAGTGCCGATCTTTAAGAATAAGGGTGACATGCAGAGTTGCAGCAACTATAGGGGGATAAAGTTGATGAGCCATACAATGAAGCTATGGGTAAGAGTAGTGGAAGCTAGGTTAAGGAAGGTAGTGGAAATTTGTGAGCAGCAGTATGTCTTCATGCCCAGAAAGAGCACAACAGATGCAATTTTTGCTCTGAGAATTTTGATGGAGAAGTATAGGGATGGTCAGAGGGAGTTGCACTGTGTGTTTGTAGACTTGGAGAAAGCGTATGACAGGGTGCCAAGAGAAGAGCTGTGGTACTGTATGAGGAAGTCAGGAGTAGCAGAGAAGTATGTCAGAGTGGTGCAGGACATGTATGAGAGGAGCAGGACAGTGGTGAGGTGTGCTGTAGGTCAGACAGAGGAGTTCAAAGTGGAGGTGGGACTGCATCAGGGATCGGCTCTGAGCCCCTTCCTGTTTGCTATAGTGATGGACCAGTTGTCAGAGGAGGTCAGACAGGAGTCTCCTTGGACAATGATGTTTGCAGATGACATTGTGATCTGTAGTGAGAGCAGGGAGCAGGTGGAGGAAAACCTGGAGAGGTGGAGGTTTGCACTGTAGAGAAGAGGAATGAAAGTCAGTCGTAGTAAGACTGAGTACATGTGTGTGAATGAAAGGGAGGGAAGTGGAACAGTAAGGTTACAGGGTGAAGAAGTGAAGAAGGTACAGGAGTTTAAGTACTTGGGGTCAACAGTCCAGAGTAATGGAGAGTGTGGGAAAGAGGTAAAGAAGCGAGTGCAGGCAGTTTGGAATGGGTGGAGAAAGGTGTCGGGAGTTCTGTGTGATAGGAAAATATCAGCGAGAATCAAGGGGAAGGTGTACAGGACAGTGGTGAGAGCGGCCATGCTGTATTGTTTAGAGACAGTGTCACTGAGGAAGAGACAGGAGTCAGAGCTAGAGGTAGCAGAGCTGAAGATGTTGAGGTTCTCTTTGGGAGTGACAAGATTGGACAGGATTAGGAATGAGTACATCAGAGGGACAGCTCATGTTGGATGTTTGGGGGACAAAGTTAGGGAGGCCAGATTAAGATGGTTTGGACATGTTCAGAGGAGGGAGAGTGAGTATATTGGTAGGAGAATGTTGGACATGGAGCTGCCAGGCAGGAGGCAAAGAGGAAGGCCAAAGAGGAGGTATATGGATGGAATTAATGAGGATATGAAGCTAGTGGGTGCAAGTGTTGAGGATGCAGAAGATAGGGATAGGTGGAGAGAGATGATTCACTGTGGCGACCCCTGAAGGGAAAAGCCGAAAGAAGAAGAAGACTATAGCAACAGCATTCACAGGTATATGATTCAGAATTATATATCAGAATTTGGTGATTCTAAAAGCAGCTCTTATAAAAAAGTAGTTCCGGCTTGTATCAATAGTTTGCATCAATACGCTCAACTGCTAATCTGTTCTCGTTTCTATAGCAACACAAAACACAGGGATACAATCGGTCAGAACCCGGCAATTAATTGTCCAATAGAGAAAAAATGATAAAAAGAAAAAAAAGAAGAAAAAAAACTAGTTCTGACTGTAATGTTTGTATTAATATGCTCTTGTTACTATAGCAACAGCATTCACAGGTATACGATTGTTGAGAAGTTGGTGATTATAAAAGCAGGTGTTAAAAAAAGTAGCTCTGCCTGTAAGGTTTAGATTAATATGCTCACGTGCTAATTTGCACTTGTTACCATAGTAACAGCATACACAGGTACATACAATTGGTCAGAAGCTGGTGATTAATTGTCTATCAAAGAAAAAAGAAGTAGTTACGTCTACAAGGTTTATATTAATGCACTTCTTGTTACCATAGTAACAGCATGCACCGGTAGCAGCTATGCAAAAACGTGTGCGATCGTTCACTTGAGTTTTCTGTTCATTATGGAGACTATTATGTAGATTTTTTTTGGAAGGAGTCTCCAGGTTTACAGCTTGAGTAAACGTTCGCAAGACGAGTTTACGGTCGTTATCAAACTGTTTGTGTGTGTGTGTGTGTGTGTGCGTGTGTGTGTGTGTTATCGATTTTCAACAGGCAGAAATAAAGAGAGACGGCGAGGTGAGGGAGTGAGTATTTATAGCTGCTAGAGCACAAGCACAAGAAAGGAAATAACATGTAACTGTAAACGGATAAAAAATATGAAGGGTCATTCTTAAATTAATGCAATTGTATAAAAGTTCTAAAGCACACAGGAACGCTGGGAAAAACGATGAGGAAGGTGAGTAACTGTGCCTTGTGTTCGTTGATTATTTCACTCCGTGTTATTTTTAATGCCTTTCCTTCGCCGCTAAGCGCAAACTGCATCCTCTTCATCCCACAGATTCATAAAGCTGTAACATGATCCGCCATTCTGTTTGACGACTTCAGGCCTTTCATCCATCCCGAAGCACCTCTTCCGGCTGATCTCTCTCTCTCTCTCTCACACACACGCGCGCACACACACAGCTGCCATGATGTCGTCTTATATTCATGACGTCTTATTTAGGCCACGGCAGAACTGTTTTCTTATGCAGTTGCACTCTGGAGCTAAAAAGCCGCCCGAGATTCAAAAACGAGCCTCGATTGAGACGTCGAAACAGTCTGACACGAATTTAGCTGCTTTCTTGCTACAAAAGTGAGACAGATAGATGGATAGATGCAGAGAAAAAAGAGAGAGGAAAAAGAAAGAAGAAGTGATTGAATCTTGTTTTTGTTTAGGCAGGCGGTGTAGGTGCTGTTTGCAGAGTTTTCTATTCATAGGGGAGTTTTCCTCAGTTCTCTCTCTCTCTTTCTCTCTCTCTCTCTCTCTCTCTCTCTCTCTCTCTCTCTCTCTCTCTCTCCTGCTCTCTCTCAGACGGCTTTGATCACCCCGGTCTTTGAAGCGCTGCTCGGGAAAAAAAAAAAAAAACAGAAAAAAAAAAAAAACAGAAAAAGGAGGAAGCAGAAGTCATCGCAAGTTCACGCCTCAACTTGGTGCGACGCAACTGCTGGCAAACTGTGAATCTGCATAAGAGGAATATTTTTGCATAGTTTATGTGGAAACACATCTGTTCCTGGCTTGCAAATAAACACAACACGTTATACAACCTTTTGTCATTCGAAAGTGGGCATCCTAGCTAAGGCTCGGTCCTCTTTAAACGCCGCTTATCACAGTCGTCCTGAATAAACACCAGAGAGAGAGAGTTGACTTTGCTTTCTTTCTTCCCTGAGGAACAATGAGATAAACACCGCCGGTGATGAAGAGCGACCCAGCCGCACTCGTCCCTCTCGCAGGCCAGCAAACGCCTGGGGTAAAATCTCCCGTTTATTTTTATGCTGATGTGGCATCAATTCCTCGAACACACGAAACACTAATATCTACCTGGAGAAGAGGAACATCGGTGAGAAAACACAACAAACTACAAAACGGAGTGCGCTACACAAGCTCCAGATCATTAAGTTATATCCTATGTAGTGAAAATATATACAAGTACAGATGATTCCTGTGTTAGAGGAAATCGATATAAACGTCAAATAAAAAATAAAATAAATAAATAAATAAACAAATACACAGTGCTGTAGGTGAGTTAATACAAGCTACATGAAATGAAAGTATTTTCATGTAGCCTACTGCTAGCTTCACTCCTTTCTGATTCATGTGCTAATTCATTTCAGGAATAAAGTCATTAAAAATCTGTTATTAATCAAGATAGCATGAAGGCATTTTCTATAAATCCTGGAGTAGTTTTCTTTAAAATCTATTTTTGTGTATTAAATAAATAAAATATGTATTTATTTATTTATTTATTTGTTTATTTGTTTATTTATATTTAAAAAAAATAAAAAAGAAGTTAAATGCTTTCACAAAAATAAATCTGTGTATTTATTACATATTATGTTGTTTACATCTTGGATTATTGTACATAAATAACTGTAAATATTAATAAGAGACACTAAGTAGTATAAATGCAATTTTTGGTGGTTTGTTATATCAGATATTAGATTGCCAGACTGCTGGAGCGCCATCTCTAATTATTGTTCGATTTTATTTATTTATTAGTGTTCATTGAATTTAAATAGAAAAAAAAGAGCTGCTCTCTAATATTTCTTGCTCCTAACCACAGCAACAAATAAATTATTATATTTACAATTTATTAGAATTTTTTTAATATATATAAAAACATTTTTTAATAATAAATAAATAAAATAAATAGGCACCCAATTCCTAGAGTAAAAGTTCCACCTTAAATGTGTCAAAAAGTGACTTTTAACTTGCCGCTTTAGTCTATTGAGTATATTTAATTAATTACATTTTTTGTGTGCTCTTAGTTTTTATTTTTAGCTTTTTTTAGGTTAGTGCAGTCATGTGATTTCATATATATATATATATGTATGTGTGTTTGACATGTGCTTTAGTCTCATTGGCATCTCTAAATTGTCTGTAGTGTGAGTGTGTGTGTGATTGTGGCTTATAAACAGTCAGCACCCCGTCCAGGGCGTCCCTCCTGCCTTGAACCCGAGTCCAAGTAACATGGTATTAAAATAGTTTCTGTCTGTAACATGCACACTAACATCTCACTTCTGCGTATTTATCTGCACGGTTATGTCACAACACACCACATCAGTGCTGAGCTCTTTATTGTTGCCTGCACAGAAAGCGAAATGAATTTCTCCAGACTCCAATCAATAGAAGTTCAAAATGTCACATCGCACGGAAATGAAAATGAAGGAACTGCAGTTTTCCCCTGCACACAGATGCACAATGATTAAGCGTACACTTTCTATTCGTTTCATTTGCAGCTGCATCTTCGCCTCGGTCGGCTTCGAGAAGCAAGTGATTATCACGGTCGAGGGTCCTCTGGCCCACGCTCGCTCTTCAGCTTGCCCTCTCTCTCTCTCTCTCTCGCTTCCGCTTTGTGAAAGTGTTTAGTGAATAAGAGAGAGAAAGAGAGAGAGTGAGCCGTAAGGAAGCAGGTGTGTGGTAAACGGAGAGATTACTGAACGGCGTGCGGGGGCCGGAGGGAGCAGAACCGGGGGCGGGCGAGTATGCGGTGCAGCGCTGCCATTGATGGATCGCTCTACACCGAAGAGTCCAGCACCGGCACTGAAGGAGCTCAGGCTGATCCTGCACTCTAATACTGCTGTGTGTTTGTGTGAGAAAGAGGAGAAAGTTAAGCCTCTGCTTTACAGCCAGACTAAACAAAGCTCTACTAGGACCGTTTGAATCCCAGCTGTTATAGACCATGAAATAAAAGCAACTCCGGAGCTATAGTTCAGTGGTTTGCTGTTTTGGACGCAATTTATGAACCTGACGAGGTGAAGCGAGTGTGTTCGGCAAAATGAAACCTCGCAACCTTGATACAATAAATGTATTATCTCTTGTCAGTTTGGTCAGCAAATGATGACAAAAGACAGCACTTTTTAAAGCAGGAGGGCTCGTGAAGGTAGACACTAAATTCCATTACAGCTGTCTGGATAAGTTACTAAGATCCCAGTCACCTTTTAATGCTTAACCATTAGAAGGAAAATCCCGCTGCAGTGGTTATAATTTGTTTCACAGTGCTGTTTCATATCAACGCTTCTGACTGGAGGTATAGAAGGAAAGTTACATGAAAGTCAGTGAAAACTCTCTCTGTTCTGATGGAACATCTCCAGCCCTGTAGCTAGTCTCTGGTCTGATTAGCTGCCTTCAGCGCTTTCAACCGTTTACATAAATGCATGAGATCGGACAAATCATGACTAGGAATCTGCTACAGATCTGAGCTAGTTTAGAAAACTAGACTGTGTGCATCCAAAAACTGCATTCGATTCAGTATCTACTGCATTCGATTCAGTACATACTGCATTCGGTTCTCTAGGTTCTGCGTTTGATTAGGTACCTATTACCATCGATTCAGTACCTACTGCATGAAATTCAGTACCTATTGCATTTGATTAATTTCCTATAACATTTGATTCGGTACCTGCAGCATTCGATTCAGTACCTGCAGCATTTGATTTTGTACCAACTGCATTTGATTCATTACCTGCTACCTTCAATTCGGTGTCTGCAGTATTCAATTTGTTCCTACTACATTCGATTCAGGTATCTAATGCATTTGATTCAGTACCTACTGCATTCGGGTTCGCAACCTACTGCATTCAATTAATTACCTACTACATTTGATTCAGTACATAATGCATTCAATTTGGTAACTGAAGCATTCAATTTGGTACCTTCAGCATTCGATTCATTACCTAATACATTCGATTCAGGTACCTGCAGCATTCGATTCGGTACCTTCAGCATTCGATTCATTACCTAATACATTCGATTCAGGTACCTGCAGCATTCGATTCGGTACCTACTGCATTCGATTCATTACCTACTACATTTGATTCAGTACCTGCAGCATTCGATTCGGTACCCACTGCATTCGATTCGTTACCTGCAGCATTTGATTCATTACCTACTACATTCGATTCGTATCTACAGCATTCGATTCATTACCTACTATATTTGATTTGGTATCTGCAGCATTCGATTCATTACCTACTATATTTGATTCAGTGCCTGCAGCATTCGATTCATTACCTACTACATTCGATTCCGTACTTGCAGCATTCGATTCATTACCTACTACATTCAATTTGGTACCTGCAGCTTTCGATTCATTACCTACTACATTTGATTCGGTACCTGCAGCATTCGATTCATTACCTATTATATTCGATTCGGTACCTGCAGCATTCAATTCATTACCTATTATATTCAATTCGGTACCTGCAGCATTCGATTCATTACCTATTATATTCGATTCGGTACCTGCAGCATTCAATTCATTACCCATTATATTTGATTCGGTACCTGCAGCATTCAATTCATTACCCATTATATTTGATTCGGTACCTGCAGCATTCAATTCATTACCCATTATATTCGATTCGGTACCTGCAGCATTCAATTCATTACCTACTATATTCGATCCGGTACCTGCAGCATTTGATTCGGTATCTACTGCACTCGATTCATTACCGAATGCTATATAATCATATCATTTCTTTTCCTGAGTTTAGCTGGTTAGCTTTGTATGTTATTACAGTAGCATATAAAGCTAGCTGTTCATACAAAGATTAGCTGCTACTTTTTATTCTGCTAACTTTCACAAGAAACAAAAGGCAGGACTGGGCATCACTAATACATTTATGATTTGTTTGACCCTGTAGTGTATAAAACAGTGCTACTTCATGACTTTCTCTTTCTTACTCTAACTCTTTCTCTTTCCGTCTCCATCAGCTGTTGCATTAACCTATCAGCCGAGTGTGATGGGTGTTAGCATGTGTGACAGGGTGATAATGAATGGCAGAGATAGAGGTGACGTGTAGCGTGTAGACGATCATCTGTCACTCTCTGACTGAGTGCTATGGATATCAGGTGAGCCGGCTCTGTAACGGAGTCGATACGCTCTACAACTGACGGATTAATATACCACGACTGCGCCATCACCTGCTTTTTAAACCAGCGCCAAGGATTGAAGGTTAATGAAGTGTGTGTGTGCGTGTGTGTGTGTTTAGCATATACACTGTAGAGCTATTCAAAGTTTGTACAAGTTGCTGAATTGTGAATTCAGCGAGGAGTCAAAACACTGGGAAGTCTGACAAATTCATTAAAACACTTCATCTAATTGTTTTTTCCGTGTTTCATTTATTTATTTATTTTCCCCCTAGTTTTACTGGAAGCTATGCATCAAACCTGAAAAAAAAAGGCAGTCTCGCCTGGTTTACACAATCTCCTACTCCAGCAGGAAGTTCTATCCTCTCCTGGATATAGAAAATCGATTCCTTACATTAGCTCCCCATCTTTTATTCGAGAACAATGCCGGAGTGAAAGGTCTGCTCTGCGTTTTGGGTTCTCACGCTATCAACTGACACTCGGAGAGGAGAGCCGCGATCAGGTGCTAATGAAATCACGCCACTTATTTTCAGTTCAAACACCTTTCTCTGTCTCTCTCTCAGTCTCTCTGAGGAAAAAAAAAGAAGAAAGAAAGAAAGAAAGAAAGAAAGAAAGAAAGAAAGAAAGAAAGAAAGAAAGAAAAAGCGTCAGCACCTTCAAACTGTTTGGAAAGTTTGAAGCCTTAAGCAAGTGATGACTCAGCGAGAAAAAAAAAACTGAAGAAAAAAGAAGGAGAGCGAGAGGGGGGGGGAGAAAGGAGAAAAAAAAGTGTCACATCTACATCTCCTGCTGAGTTGGACTCAACACGGAATCGCAACGCCGCCAAGATAGAGGGCAAAAAAAAAGGCAGAGAAAATAAGCTGCTCAGGAAAAGTGAGAAGTTAAAGCAGGTAGGTAGAGAGAGAGAGAGAGAGAGAGAGAGAGAGAGATGTAGAAAAAACAACAACATCCTAGTGTGCCTCTGGATCTTTAGGAAAGTCTGCCATAACAACCAGGAAAGCATCTGATTGGTCAGAAGCTGATGATTTATTTTCTCTAGCAGCAGCTCGAACACAAATCACACGTTTATTACTGTATATGAATAATATGTCATTCGAATACGTTATTGTTGCCATAGTAACAGCACGCACCAGTATGGCAGACGCTCCACATACCACACAGGTTAAAAAAGGTGTTTGTTAAATTGTTTAAAAGACGAACGTCTCGTTGTTGTTGAGAAGAAGAAGCCTTTATTATCAACACACATACATTATAACACAGAGGAATTTTTCTCTTCGCATATTCCAGCTGAGGAAGTTGGGGTCAGAGCACAGGGGCAGCTATGATGCAGCACCCCTGGAGAAGAAAGAGTTAAGAGCCTTGCGGTCAGAGTGCAGGGGCAAATATGATACAGCACCCCTGAAGCAGAAAGAGTTAAGGGCCTTGCGGTCAGCATGCAGGGGCAGCTATTATGCAGCGCCCCAGAAGCAGAAAGAGTTAAGGGCCTTGCAGGCAGAGTGCAGGGGCAGCTATGATACAGAGCCCCTGGAGCAGAAAAAGTTAAGGGCCTTGCGGGCAAAGTGCAGGGGCAACTATGATGCAGCACCCCTGAAGCAGAAAGAGTTAAGGGCCTTGCAGTCAGAGTGCAGGGGCAGCTATTATGCAGCGCCCCTGGAGCAGAAAGAGTTAAGGACCTTGCGGTCAGAGTGCAGGGGCAACTATGATGCAGTGCCCCTGGAGCAGAAAGAGTTAAGGGCCTTGTGGTCAGAGTGCAGGGGCAGCTATGATGCAGAGACCCTGGAGCAGAAAGGGTTAAGGGCCTTGCGGTCAGAGTGCAGCTATGATGCAGAGACCCTGGAGCAGAAAGAGTTAAGGGCCTTGCGGTCAGAGTGCAGGGGCAGATATGATGCAGCACCGCTGGAGGAGAGAGGGTTAAGGACCTTGCTCAATTGCCAAACAGCTTGGCAATGCTGTGGCTTGAACCCTGACTGTCCAATCAACCATTTGACCTTAACCTATTTAGCTACTGCTGCCCCATTGGTGTGAGGTTTCTTTATGTATGGGGTCTCCAGCCTTAGTATTTAGTTAGGGTTAGTATTTAACAATTCCTCAACATTTTGACCACAGAAGAGTTTGAGTTTCTTGGTTTCTTGGTATTTTGTTCCAGAGATTTTAAGCAAACACAGGAAGTAACCTGTGTCATGGATATGTACTGCGTGTCACGCACACAGAGTTAAAAACAGATCTAAACGCAGTTAAAGGCTTTCAATCAGATGAATCCAAACCGTGATTCGAATTCAGAAACAGAAAAACCGGTGGAGGTCAAGCGATCAACAAACAACAATATCCGGAATAAACCAATACACAGAGAAGCACAAACCAAACAAGATCAAAACCAGGACAAAGCAAGACGATACAGTTGGGGATGTGGTAGCTTAGCGATTAAGGAGTTGGACTACAGATCAGAAGGTTTGAGTTTGAATCCCAGGTCCACCAAGCTGCCACTGCGGCCCCTGAGCAAGGCCCTTAACCCTCAACCACTTGTATAACTGGTAAGTCGCTCTGGATAAGGGCATCTGCCAAATGACTGAAATGTAAATATACTCCTCGCACCTCGCTCCCTCTGATTCCTCACGCTGCTCAGCTGGTCTCAGCATCTCTCAGGGTAAGAGGTAGGTATACATCTAGACTCTTCTCTGCTCTGGCACCGAGGTGGTGGAATGAACTTCCTCTAGATGTCCGAACAGCTGAGTCACTGACCGTCTTCAAACTCCGGTTGAAGACCTATCCCTTCCTGAAACACTTACACTAGCTCTTATGTATTGATGTATGTATTTAAAAAAAATTCCTCTCATCACAGTCTTTAGGCTTGATGGTATGGTAAGTCTGTGAACAATTGAACCAGTGTTAATGTATTCATTGATAGAGACTTCAAAGCACCCTTGTACATCACTCTGCATAAGGGCGTCTGCCATCCTATGATGTCAATCTTAAGGAAAAATACGTCTTACTTATTCACAAACTTGAGCTTCTGCAAATTTTATACCTGATTTTTAGTAATATGACTTTGCACACTAACTAGGTTTCTGGATCTAATGTGACTTTCAGAGCTGAATTTTCCTATTTACATAAACAACTTCCTGTATTTTCCTGTAAAAAGGCCCTAAATTTCAGATGATCTCGTTTCAGTCTGGACGCTATCTTTTCTTTCTTTTTTTATCTTTTTTTTTTTCAACATGTTATCCAGTGTGTACATGTTTTTACACACCCAGGCTTTTAGCAAACATCACTGTACAGCTCCCCTCGGAGTCGACGCCGGACTCTGAGTCTGCGCAGATTTTACGCAGGCTTAAAGTCAGGAGTCTCTGATGAAGACGGCTTCATTCAGCATACTGTTTAATTAAAAAGCCCAATGACTGTGTGTGTGTGTGTGCGTATGCATTAGAGGGAAGGAGAGCAGGGGGTACGAGCGAGAGTTGGGGAAACAATCCGAAGTAAATTAGCTGTGAATCTAACAAATGACAGTAATTAGAGAGGTAGCCTGTGTTGGGAGCTGAGAAAACCAGGCCAAATACAGCTGCAAGTTTAACTGGAGCACAACACAACACACATTTTGGCATCCAGATGGAACGGAAAAGCAAATCCATAAAAAACTTTCTCACTCAAGGAGAGTTCTTCATCACGTATGGAGAAGAGGTACAGCTCGACCTGCTTGAAGGATTGAACTCTGACCCACACGGATGCCAAATGGCGGCTGGGACAAATACACAGAGGGCAGCGATGCTACTGTAGTTTGAATAATCGCTCTGCTCCAGATGGGCAATTTACATTTCCTGTCGAACTCTAAGATCAAGGGGTCTTTACAGAGCATGCAGGCTTGTACACGTGTTTATGGTTTAAAAAGAGTTTGTTGTTAACTATTTGAAGTAATCGATGAAGGGGTGGCTTTAGTGGTTAGCAAAGTACCTCGCACCTACGGGATTCTGGGTCTTCTGGGTTTTTGTGTGTGTGTGTGTGTGTGTGTGTTTAGTCTGTTCCTCGGGGGTTTTCCTCCAGGTTCTCTGGTCTCCTCCCAAATTCCAAAGACACATCTCTAAATTGTACGTATTGTGTGTGTGTGTGTGTGTGTGTCATGATGGCCTGTGATGGATGTCCAGGATGTCCTCCATCTTCTTCCCAGAAATCCCTGGTAAAAGACTCCAGGCATGTTGGACCCTGCATATGATAACCGCTACAGAAAACATACAGACAGACGAGGAACAATCCAAATTTGTCCAAAATAGAATCTACTGTATTCACGGCACGGCTTCGGCCTGTTTGTGCTCGAGCTCCTGTTAAAGTACGATACAGTAAAAACAATATTTACTTTCCCCTGTCTGAGCTCGGCGCAGATTAGACCTCACCGCAGGTATAGAGGCGAGACGACGGCGGAAATAAAAAGCGGCTTTGTGCGCTATAAAGCCAGACACGCTCCTCACACGCTGTTCAAATGTTAGGTTTTTCTGTCACACTTACACTTTATTGTGCTATACACACGATATACAGCGAAAGATTATCGACACCTCAATATTAGATTAACGCTAAACGTCAAGAGTTGCTTCCTAATAGGTAGGAAGAAGAAGAGAGAAATGTGTGTGAGCTTCATTCTGGGTCAGAGATATCTGTAGAACAGTATGTTTATATCTGTGTGTGTGTGTGTGTGTGTGTGTGTGTTACAGTTATTATGATATAAACACCGTCTAACATCGATTAGAAGACTAATCTCTACTTAGATGAACTCAATGCCATGGTCCTAAGACACAAAAATCCACAATTTTTCTTCCTTTCTGTAATTATTACAAAACACACAGTTCCAGTCCAGTCATCGGCTGAGCCGTGCTGTGAAGCCAACTCTTTTAACAAACACCCTTGACCTGATTACATCAGAATTACAAATAAAAGAACGACAGAAATGAAAGAGACGGACACAAGAAAGAAAGCAGACACGCTGAAATTAACAAAATGCCAAGAAGCTAGACTGAGTATTTGTTATGATAATTATACCAATAATATAAAGAAAGCATCTGCTATTCAACAGCTGTGTTTTCTTTTAAACAGATACGTCACGGCTTGGCTGCAGGGGAACATGGGAATGTTTAATAATCAATCACTACAGGAATGAATCTTTGGGATTGTCTTGTAGTCTCAGCTTCATCATGCCACCGTGTTGATTATTTTCCTGTAACAGCGTGACACTGAGTGTTTTAATTCATGACACGAAGGTAAAATGAAAAACTCTTAACAGCCTGAAATTTTATGATTAGGATTTCTGGTGAACTGTTTGTTCCATTAAAAAGCATGAATTCTCCTTGGATCACTGACACCAAATGAGTCAAAAATATTGGAATAATCTTATTCCCAAAAGATTGAAATGCAAATGTTGTACTCATACAACTATTTAAGAAGCTATTTATCTTTTATCTTTCTTACACACACACGCACACACACCTATATATATATATAATTTTAGAGTGTTTTTTTCCCTCGTGAAAATATTGGAGTGCTGTGAATCTTTGACTAGAATTGGACAGCTATAAAGCTCTGTGTTAAAGCTAGCATTAGTGACAGACACAGAAAGATGACCAGCCAGGCTTGTAAGACGACGCGCCTATAAAGAATTGTGACAGCTTCATCTATCGTGTCTTTTCAGATGAACGACTCGAAAACAGATTCCGAACCAAAGCAAAACAGAAAAGCTCTTTAAAAGTGTGAGTGGGAAAAAAAATGTGCCCTAAAGGACCGAAGTGGCAGGAGGAGGCGGCAGTCAGGAGTACAGCAGGGAGACAGAGAAAGAGAGAGTGAGAGAGAGAGAGAGAGAGAGAGAGAGAGAGAGAGGAGAGAGAGAGGAGAGAGAGAGAGAGAGAGAGAGAGAGGGTGGGTGACAGATTAAAAGCTTTAGAGACATTATCTGCACAATTATATGTACAGCCAGGTGACAAATTAAGTGCTTATGACCGATCATCTTTATCTTGTGACGATACATTAACATCCTGGTGGGCGTGGTGTCTTTCTGGATGACTCCGCCCCCTTTCACAGTGCACTAAGGCTCATTGATTGATTTGCTGAAGAAAATGTGGTACCTTTACCAAATCTTAACCCAAAAGTTGGGGGGGAAGATGATAGATAGATAGATAGATAGATAGATAGATAGATAGATAGATAGATAGATAGATAGATAGAAAGTGAAGAGTACAATCACACATTAGGAAGAAAAAGTGAGGGTGAGAACATGGCGAGAGTTCCACTTATAACAAGATCAGTATGCATGTCCAAGGGCCGTCTGCCAAAAAGTCTGCTAAATATTTCTGCAATATCTTTAGTATTGACGGGCACAGAGCCTTCCGGCACTTTCTGGTACAGGGTGACAGTGTCACAGACACAATGAAAGATCAAGACATCCGTGTTCCATCTTGTCAGCCTGTAGAAAGCCGACACCGCTGTTGGTGATGTACCAGGATCGTGTCTTCTGTGATTCCAGCCTCAGAGAATACAAGTCAGAGTTTCCTCCAGCGCCTCTGTACTCGAGCACAGTGTAACAAAGCTGGATTCATCTCATCGAGGAAGACAGAATGCTGACTGACATTACAATTCATGTGGACTGGAACTTTGCTAACAAGAAAATTCTAGTAGGCAGAGAGAAACAATGACAAAAACACAAACACGAGTGGACAACACGGCTATTTTTCCCCTCGGATTAACTGGAGAAAATGCAGAGTCCCTGTAATCTCCTGCACTGGACTAGGAATCCATCTACAGCTTTACCTCGTTAAAACATGTTTTTTTTATTCTAGATTATGCTGCAATTTCCACTCAACTACTGTATATTACCCATCAGCCCCGGCAAGTCACATGACAATGACCATAAGCTTGTTTTTCAGTAACTTGGCTCATAAACTAAACGGAAAAGAACTAAAATCAGGTCTTGATGCGAATAAAAATTTTCACCAGTTTCATTAAATTTGCAGTTAAATGCAATACTGAAGCTGCGTCCATTGATTCCTCCATGTTTTTGGACACTCTGAGCTCAAAGAAAACACAGCGTTTCCCAATCGTAAATATGATTTTTCTCACATGACTTCAACACACTATATGTTCTGGTTTCTGTGTATTTCCTTGTAAAACTTTTGCTGTTGTGTTTGTGCCACACCCTTGCTCACGATTTCAAATCCTGACAATGACACAGCTATCTGTTGCCAGGAGACCAAGAGATTAAAACCGGCCATGTTTTTAGAACAGACCGGGAACACCCCACAAGAGCTGCAGTTTTGGAGATGCTCTGATCCAGTGGTCTAGCCATCACAATTTGGCCCTTCGTCAAACTCGCTCAAATCCTTACGCTTGCCCATTTTTCCTGCTTCTAACACATCAACTTTGAGGACAAAATGTTCACTTGCTGCCTAATATATCCCACCCACTAACAGTGAGGAGATAATCAGTGTTATTCACTTCACCTGGCACTGCTCAGAATGTTATGCCTGATGGCTGTATGCGGAAGAGGGCTGATTGCGGTTATTAGTCCTGGTTAGCATCATTCCCAGTCCTCAGGTGGTACCTTACAGGGGGGAGTTAGCTAGTTCAGTAGAATTGTTAGCTGTCACTTGGTAGAGATATCTTTCCTTTCCTGTGTTTGGCCCAAGCACCAGATATCCTAGTAATGTTAAACATTTAAACCTCTTGGTTGTGTTCAGGGGCGTAAGAAAGACACGGAAATGGAGAAGCATCGGGGAAAAGCTGAGTGCAAGGCTGGTCTTGAAAAGGCAAGAGAAAGAGAGAGAGTGAAAGAGAGAGCTACTTAAAGATTCACTTTGCAGCAGGAGCCTCCCCAATGCCGGCCCTCTTTGACGAAGGCTTTGACAGGTGCGGGCACGACTGCAGTCCTAATCGGAGGCGTGATCTGCTCGCACAGATCGCAGTGCAGTGCAGAGCGGCGCAGCGCAGTGCATGCAGAGATGGTGGGGAATAGAAGGAGAAAGACGAGGAGGACGGTCCTGCCTCTCGCCACCAGTTTTTACATTATGCATACACTCCCTGTCTATAAGCGTGAATCATATCTGAGTCGATCTACCATCATAGGCAAGTCTTAGGCTGCATCACAAAAGTGTTTGTGAAAGAGAAAGGGTAATGGAGAAAAGAGGTCGATATCAGCACATGGCTGAAGAGAGGAGACAAAGAGAGAGCGAGAGAGCGAGAGAGAGAGAGAAAGAGAGAGAGAGGAAAGAGATGCCACAGAAGAGACAGAAAGCAGCTCTCGTGCCGCAGAACCTCTGAAGTACTTTCCTAATCACAGAATTGCTCTGTTATGATGATGAGGAAGCTGTAATGATGGCGGATATTCCCACTTCCATTTCATATTCTGTCACATGTACGGAAAAGTCTCCCCACGGGCTGAGGCGGCACAAAAACCAGGCCACAGCCACTGATGTCTTAATCACTGCTGTCCTAATCCGTACAGAGGAACTCAGCTGTAGCGTTCGATCGCTGCACACGTGTCCAAACCTTGTCTGCTGTCGAGTCGCCCAAAACTGGGACTTCTCTACACTTCTGTGCACTAATGAAGCCTCAGCACAGTTAGGCAGAATGTGGAGGCAAGCAGATGTTAGGATGTGCTCAGTCAGACACAAGAGTGTGAGAGGAAGAGGAAGAGCGAAGGGGTATAATTACAGGAAACACTGTGACATGCTCACCCACGCAGAGGAAGTGCTACAGAATATATTAGAGCTGTGCTGGTTATGTTTACTACATAAAAGTTCCAACTCTATAGTTATCGTTTGACGTCTGGATTGTCACCTCTCAGTTGCCCCGGTAACACGGTGGAAAAATCAATAAATATCAACTAAACCGGTTCTGGACAGAGTCACTTCACCAGGATTTGTCACAATTAACAGTTTTGTGAGGTAACTAAACTTCAAACCAACTTCACTCTCAGAACTGATGAGGGAATTTACAACATTGACCAATATCACTCCCGATCTTCCTGCAGTAATATCTAAGGATCAGGGAAGAATTTTACAGCCCTGTTATCAGTCCCTACATAATGTTATCATTTTGTGATCACAGATAATAACACAAAATCAATAAAATACCATGATATTCGGAGGAGTTTGCAGTTTTTCAAAATTACGCAGATTTGGGTCAAGACATCTCGGGTGACATCATCACAATACGCATCTTCGATTCAAGTGTGTGGAACATGAGTACGGCTCGAATAGAAAGTAATTGCACATATGTCTTCACTGGTAGAAGTTGCAATTTCACCAATTTGAGTAGCTTTACGCGGAAAAAAAACCCTCTTGGAAGGACTGAAGAGACAGATAAAAGCTTTTAATAAAACTTCCCAAAATGATTAGAAACAATTCCATAAAAAAGGACAATCTGCAGGCTGGAATTATCTGCCACCTCTTTTTATCTTTTGTGGCTTTTTTTTTTTTTTTTTTACTGTATATGGTTTGCCAGCTAGCTCTCATACTAGAACCCAACAATTAACTAGACTGTCAAAAAAAACCAACAACTTTGTATGTTTGCTCAACCTAAACACAATGTGACTAACTAAATCTAAAATGGCTAAATACCTAACGTCACCAAAATGGAGGTTTTGTTAGCAAACATTTGATAAGTAAGTAAAAAAATAAAGAGAAATAGAGAAATAAACAGAGATAGAGACTCACCCAGACAGAGGCCGTCAGTCTCTTCATAGCCAACGCTGCACACACACCTTCCCAGTGGGACGAGCCAGTCCCCGTCAGCGCTACAGTACAGCCGTGGTGTGTCTCGCTCTTCGGCATTCAGCACACAGGCTCCCCTCACCTCCACCAGAGCAGACGAGTGGACACGAGGCACCGTGTCAGGGAAGGCAGCCAGGTTCCTCAGCGTGGATGGACACTTCTTGTAGTAGACTCGCACAGAGAGCAGTGCGATGCACGCTCCCACATCCTGGAAGCCGAGGTAGAAGCCTTTGGTGCGTATGGGCCCTAGCTCTCGCACCTCCGTGTTCAGCCTTAGCACTCGTTCACCCACATCCGTCTGTGTAAAGCTTTCGTCGGCCGCGATCGTGTCTATCTTGGCATAGTCGGAGGGACGGAAGTGGCTGTGAGGCTCGTCCGTCTCCAGGTAGTGCAGGTTGAAGGTCTCTTTGCAGGTACCTGATACCCACGGGATGCTGTTGCAGTCGCGCAGTGTGAAACGCAGCTCCACATAGATCCTCTGAGCCTCCTGTCGGGCGATCCAGCTCGAGCGCAGCCAGTTGTTTTGGTTCGGCTCCATGACGTGGCACACCTGGAAGGTGTGGATGGGCCTGTTCTGCTCGTCCATCTCTGTGATGGCGTCCCACTGCAGGAAAATGTAGAAAAGGGGTTGAGTTTGATAAAGAACTTGATATGATAAAGACTGTGCTTCAACCAAATAAATGAATCGCTTGTATATTATTAAAGCCACATGGATTTATTCTCTGCATAAGAACACCTGAGGAACATCCATCACTCGCAAACAAATGAGTCAAGTTCTTGGCTCCTTCTTCCAGCTGCAGCATTAACGTGTGTATACACACACTCTACACACTCCATCCATATTACTCATCCCTCATCTTATCACACTCTTCAAAAACACCTTCCATTAATAACATCATCATCATATCACACTCAGATCATGTAGGGCTGCTTACTATCATCCTCACAGGACTTACATCATGCGCTCGTGTTGTCTCTGGATTCCAAAGAGCCTCAGCAACTCTAAGTGTGTGAACGTTAATAGTTTTAGACAAGCCACTGACTGGAAGGATTGGTCATTACACCATCACAGGTTCCTGAGTACTTCTTGCACCGTCTCACTTTAATCTCAAAATGGACTTTGCTCCTGTTTGGTTGTGTTCATGTTCAGTATTGAATGTCATTGTCATGTCTCACTCCACAGTGGAAGTTAATATGAAGCTCAGATGAAAGTAGACACTCGAAGCTTTAAGGATTTGTAGTGTTTTACAAGTATTTCTGTTTTTGTCTAACCTACTATTCATAGAAAAGTTCCAAAAATGGTTAATCTTTTCCAAACAAATGTTTGTATCTTCAAAGTAAATGTTGATATCAAACCCATTTCTGCTCTCTGAGATGCTCCAAGTGCTTGTTCATCTAAAAAGCAGCTCAGATTTCATCTTCAACCTGTAACATTCTGTGTAAGGGTATCCAACAGAGGGAAAAACACACGTCTAAAACACACTGAAAGCCAACAGACTCGTTTTAGATCAGACTAAAATCATTTGTTTATACTGATTAAAAAACGTCTCATAAGTCCATTTCCAGAAGAGTTAATCGTGAAGAAGCTAGCACAGTACAAACCACTCCACAGCGGCGTGCAGCATTATGGCCTTGATGTGAAAATATTCTGTTGTTGATATGAAAAAAAATTCTGCATGGGTGTCTGCAGTCGGATAAGGTAATAAAAAACCAAACCAAAAATATGAATATATCACAAGAACAAGGCAGAGTACGGCTTTGTTCCTGCTTGAAATACTGTTATGGATGTTTTGAACAATATCTAGTGGGAAATAGGAGCACACTTCAACAGGAACAGCCAGCTGTCACATCTGGACTACTGGGAAAACGCAGACTTTTTGGACTGAAGGCTTATTTCACACCTTAAAAGAAAAATCTGTAAACGGATGGTGAGAGGAAGAGGGAAAGAAAATCGTGCAGTTTTTTAACAGTGTACCTCTGGCCACTTTATTAGGAACATGGTGGCAAAACAAGCCTAAACAAGCTAGCTAACGTTATAGAAGCTACTAGTTTTGTATTAACCTCTTTTTTTTATTTTTATTCTCTATTAAAGCTAATAAGAGAAATAAACCAGCTTGTTATGTTCCAGTGAAACAAGAAAGCTCTCTGTTCTTATTTTTTTTTCCAGTAAAAATAACCTATACTGATACCGGAGACTCCTTCAAAACAGACGTCTCCTCAGACAAAAACATCACCATGGCAACTCCACGTATTACTAGCAAAAAAGTTTAGCAAGAGCAAATTCGTATTTGTTTAAGCTGACGTGCATTGTTTTTTTTTACGGTAAACATCTGTATTTTGCATCTCTCTCTTTCTCAGTGGGCTTTAAATGAAAGCCTCTCCGTTAGTCTTCTTTTCCGTAAAGCAGCTTTTCCCTTATCTGAGGCACGGCTTCGTAATTCCGAACATAATTCTCTCAACAAATTAAACCATCGTCTGGTTCTCAAGCTGCTGCAAATATGAGATTTAGTCACCTAAAAATACAGTCCACACCATATTTCAATTATGTAGCCTACTCTCTCTCTCTCTCGCTCTCTCTCTCGTCTTGTAATTAATTACCAGGGATGCACTTCATTAGCACAAGGCCTTCTCCTCATTCGCTTCCATTATTGAGATAATAAGCTAAGGTCTGCTAATAGCCACTCAATCAAAACAAAAGAAAGAAAAAAAAAGATCTGTACTCTTCACGCTCCTCAACAGCTGTTAAAATACGAAGACTTTGTTTAACCTCATGTAAATGCGAGAGAAAATTCAGGTCAGTAAATACGTTAACGTGTTTGAACGCCTGCTATTTACTTAATATCATTACTGAGTTTTAGCTGCTGAATAATGAATGTACATTAAATTATTGATTTTTTTTTAACTCATCAACCAAATTCTGGTTGTAGAAACTAATTAATGTAAAAGATAAGACGCTGAACTGCAATTGACCCGAAATGGAAAGACAAAACACTTTTAGTCTTTTCAGACGGAACAACTGTATATAATAAATCTACCAGTTTGTTTAGACTTGGACTTATGGACATTTGTGCTTGGACTTGGGTGAATTTGTGTTAAAAGCCTTTATTTCTCACATACACTATATTGCCAAAAGTTTTGGGACGTACCCCTTTACATGCACATGAATGTAATATGGAGTTGTCCCGCCCTTTGCGGCTATAACAGCTTCAACTCTTCTGGGAAGGCTTTCCACAAGGTTTATGAGTGTGTTTATGGGAATTTTTGACCGTTCCTCTAGAAGCGCATTTGTGAGGTCAGGCACTGATGTTGGACGAGAAGAACTGGCTCGCAGTCTCCGCTCCAATTCATCCCAAAGGTGTTCTATCAGGTTGAGGTCAGGACTCTGTGAAGTTCCTCCAAACCAAACTCACTCGTCCATGTCTTTATGGACCTTGCTTTGTGCACTGCTGTGCAGTCATGTTGGAACAGGAAGGGGTCATCCCCCAAACTGTTCCCACAAAGTTGGGAGCATGAAATTGTCCAAAATGTCTTGGTATGCTGAAGCATTAAGAGTTCCTTTCACTGGAACTAAGGGGCCGAGCCCAACCCCTGAAAAACAACACCTGAATTCAATGATTTAGAGGGGTGTCCCAAAACTTTTGGCAATATAGTGTATATGTTACCTGGTATCAGTACAGTACATACTATTACAAATAATTACCCCATAAACTAACCCAACATGACTAGTACTTTATTCTTCTCTTTAATTCTTATTCAGATTTTAACCATTTTTACTATTTTATCTCAACAAATCTGACACGTAATTCAGGAGTGTGTGTTTCCCTCTGTTGGAGAACCTTACACAGAATTTTACAGGTTGAAGATGAAATCTGAGCTGCTTTTTAGATGAACAAGCACTTGGAGCATCTCAGAGAGCAGAAATGGGTTTGATATCAACATTTACTTTGAAGATACAAACATTTGTGTGGAAAAATAATCATTTCTGCTTTTTTGGAACGTTTCTATGTAGATCGTGCCCCTAGGCTATATAGGCTAGATAGAAACAGAAATATTTAAGAAAAGCTACAAATTCTTAAAGCTCTGAGTGTCTACTTTCATATGAGCTTCATATTAACCTCCACTCCACCTTCGGAGTGAGACATGACAAAGGCGTTCGATGCTGAACATGGACACAACAAAAACAGGAGCAAACTCCATTTAAGCTAAAATCTAAAAGCCTGTCGATGTTTTATTGTTCTGTGGTTTAAATCGCAGTTTAGCTTCCTGGAGCGTCTGCATATTGAATAAAAGTCGTAAAACTTCTTTCAGCACAAGATATAATGGGAATCTTTGCCAACATGTCAGTTCAGACAGGAAATAAATATATAAATTATCTGGAGGTATTTCCACCGCTCCTTTTATACTAGGAAAAAAAAGTCAGCTTAATCTTTGCGGACAAGGAAACATGCATCTAAAATCCCAGAGATACAGCAGTAATAATTAAATCACCCTGTGTAAAACTAATCCCATCCGAACAAGGCTTTATTCTAAGCTTATTTACATCTATGTCTGAGCCTCTTTCAAAAGATTCAATCTTCACCCCCCTTCACCATCTCGCCTTTCTTTCCCCCCTCGCCGTCTCGTGTCCTGACATTACTCAAGAAGAACAGAGAGCACAGAGAGAGAGCATGTAGCGCATGGCACACTCTAAATCTCATCCTGGAGGGCTGCAGGATGTATCACCGGGCTTTGCGGCAGGGATAAGATATCAGAGAACAGCTTAAGACAGGACACCCACTGATAAAAACGGCTGTGATGGATGAACCCTAAATCACTTGCTACACATCACATTATGCTGGCTGGAGTTCAGAGATTGGGATACGGATGCAGCCGAGATGTTCCGTAAAAGAGGCGTGAGGAAATGTCGTGCAGCCCACGCCGGCGCTCAGACGTGAACGCTTTCGGGACTTTTCAGTACAGATTTTGCTGAGGATGACACGTGTTATTTATACTTCGTATGTGTATGAACGTCTGTCACGTTTCGGGTTGAGGAGCCGCTACTACGTGTGTAGATAAGATTTTCAGTACAGTGGGATGGACACATGGTGTAAACCTGTTAGATGACGATGATGTAGCTTAGAAGTTTAATGAACCTTTTTATTGGCTCATTTTAACAGTGGGATATAGTGTTTCTGCATTTATGCAATGATTAATAAAAAAAAATCATTTAAGCTTTCCTATAGAAAAAAGTATATTATTTATTTATTTATTTATCTATTTATTTATTTATTTAAAATTTTTTTTTTTTTTTTTTTTTTTTTTCTTTTATTTTCCACCACAGGAAGGACTTCAGGATAAATTGTTGACCTTTTATCCCTTTATTTATTTATTTGTTTGTTTGTTTGTTTGTTTATTTATTTTCATCTCATTAAATTCCAGACAGGAAAAAATAAGATATAATTTATATATTTTCTTTTCTTTTTTTGTGTTTTGTTTTTTATCGTTTTCAGTCCCTGCAGGATCTCAGCATTTTGTGATCTCAGAAATGAACACAAAATCAAGCAAAACAAAAACATTTTTTCTTTCACAAAAATGTTTCTAGCTTCAAAGTAAATGATGTGTGAAAAACACACGTCTCACACTGAAAGCCAGCAGAGTCCTGACTCATTTTATATCAGACTGAAATCATTAATTTGTTTACACCGATTAAAAATGTCCCATAAGTCGATTTAAGCTTTGTACCTCATTTTTCTAATTGAGTTACGCGTATTGTTTTTCCAGGTTTATTACCAAAAACTTCAGAATATTTCCTGCTTGTCTTTGAACAGCGAGGGAGATAATCACGTATATCTCAGCACGGTGCATGCGGTTGCGAAATCATAAAAGTTTGATCGCTCCCTCGTACTCGGAACACTTCCCGTATGTATAGAGGTTTAATATGGATGAAAGCCTCCGTGAACATAAAATATAAATGACCGTTTATCAAAACTATCTCGTCACCGATTTCCGCTCACACTTTACAACCCTGTGAATAGACCAGCCATCTATTTGAACTGGTGTTTCAACCCCTCTGGGTACCAATGAGACTGAATGGGCAATTCTGCCTCCGAACACTGTGTCAACACAATCGCTCAATACTCTCACAGCGTCTATTATTTCACTATAGATTTGTGTTTGCCAGGCTCGGCCAAGGGCGTGATTTTTTTTTTTTCTCAAAGCTATGATTCTTTAATATAAGTGTCTCTGAAGACCAGTTTACCAGAAGCAAATCGGTCAAAAGACGAGCTACGGCAAAGTGGACGTGGCGTCGATAGCACATCGAGGGAAAATAAAATACAATTACGGATGGGGCGAAACTAATTATTGTATAATTATTAAGCACACATTAACCTTGGGTAATGAGAGAGCGTTAGAAAAGAGATACGGACACCGTCCTTTTGACTCGATAATTGATTAATTGACTTCTCTGTTCTTCAGGGTGACATCTGTGAAATAATTAGTCTGCTTTGAATAGACTAGACAATGACACTTAAAGCCGTCTGGAGCAGCAATGATCAGGAGTGACAAGAGTGACGATGTTCATCCACACGACATACAGGCACCTGTGAACCGGAATATTTTGTCTGTGTCTTAAAGCCTCAAACAAGAAAAACTAAAAAAAAAAAATATAAATGAACCCTGTGTAAAGCCAGGCGTATTGTGTGTGTAATGTAGGAGCCAGACAAAACAGAACAACAACGACAACAACGACAACAACAACAACAACAACAACAAGCAAATCTCACAGGCTGCAGACATTTTACATCAACTCAAAATCCTACAGTGGCTGGAATGTGACCACATAAAATATATAAATAAATAAATAAATAAATAAATATATAATATAAAACATATAAAATAAAATAAATAAATAAATGTATTAATTAACAAACAAATAAATAACCTAAAACATTTTTAAAACATTTTTCCCCCTTTTTTCACTTCCAAGTTCCCAAACGTCTCAGAACAGCAAAGTGAAATTTTATTTATTTACTTATTTATTTATCTATTTATTTATTTATTTATTTATTTATTTATTTATTTATTTATTTTTTTAAACCTCATGTCCAATCAGCTGTCCAAAGTTCTTTGCAAACATAAAAACCAAACACAAAGGACAACCTGCTAGTTAATAAAACTGTCTTATTAATTAATATTAATTTTCTATTATAAATTATATAACATTAATATTAATATTCATTAATGATAATTAAATAATAGATTTCCCGACCTCTGTCCCGTAATTGGTTTTCTTCCTTGTGTTCATCTGTTCTGAGTTAACTCATTTATTTATTTTATTTCATTTTTTACTTATATAAGACATCGAGTCTTATCATGCAGTTCGTTTTTTTTTTTTTTTTTACGTCCAAGCCTTCTATTTTTTAGTGTTGTTTTTCCTGCTTTGAAATTTCTCTACAGCTGAAGAGTCCAAATCCGGCTGTGGTTTACAACTGATTGTGGTCATAATGGGCTTAAGGTGAAGTTTGTGGTCAGTTATAGCTGCTGATGTAGTGTACACAATAAAGCTATTCCAGTGAGTTATGAAGTTATGTTTTTTTTCCCTTTCTTTTTTCTTTGAGAACAGTTTTTAAAGATCCGCCTCTGTATAGCATCCGAGTCGCAGGCAACAATTGGCAGATCTTGAAATACCGCCCACTGAGCTTTGATGTGGCTTGCCGTGTGGGTGGCAACCTGTGAAACCTCAGGCAAACGCGGTAGAAAGCTTAGCAATAAATATATATATATAAAAAGTCAGCTATTTCATCTGATATCCTTTGGAGCACGCGCATTTCAATTCCAGTGGAAAGATGTAATTAATGATGTAAAACTAGACAAGAGCGCTCGAATAACAGCACCGAGGGGGAAACCGAATCCCGTCAGAGGATACTGTTCCACTGAGTAACGGCAAGCATTTACAGTTGAAGTGACCTACCCTTTTACAGAAATAATACAGGAGGGATTTGGGATGATAAAAGCTCATGTGAGACCTTTTCATTTATGAATTGTTCTTATGAATAATTTCAGGGTCATGGAAGAAGATCAACTCATTTTCACCAGAAGCCAAAAAAACCCAGCCCGAGTTTGCTCCTGTTTGGCTGTGCGTATATTCAGCATTGAGTGTCTTTGTCATGTCTCACTCCACAGTGGGGGTTAATATGAAGCTCATATGAAAGTAGACACTCAGAGTTTTAAGAATTAGTAAATAAATAAATAAACACACAAATAAATAAATTGGTTAGATATAATAAATCAATTAGAATTAGCAGTTTTTTGTTTTTTGAAGTATTTCTTTCATTTAAAATATTTCTTTTATCTAGCCTACTATGGGCAATATATTTATAGAAAAGTTCCTAAAAAAACAAAAAAAGGTTCATTTTCATTCATTCTTTTTGTCTACCGCTTATCCGATCTATTCTCGGGTCACGGGGAGCCTGTCCCTTATCTCAGGCGTCATTGGGCATCAAGGCAGGATACACCCTGGACGGAGTGCCAACCCATCGCAGGGGCCCCACACACACTCTCATTCACTTACACAATCACACACTATGGACAATTTAGAGATGCCAATCAACCTACAATGCATGTCTTTGGACCAGGGGAGAAAACCCCCAGGGCACGGGGAGAACATGTGCAAAACTCCACACACACACACGGCGGAGGCGGGAATCGAACCCCCAATGCTGGAGGTGTGAGGCAAACATGCTAACCACTAAGCCACCGTGCCCCCCCTCCCAGTTCATTTTTTCCCACACAAATGTTTCTACCTTCAAAGTAAATGTTGATATCAAACCCATTTCTGCTCTCTGCGATGCTCCAAGTGCTTCTTCATAACCATGTAAAATTTGAAGGTGTTAAAATTCTGTGTAAGGTTATCCAACAGAGGGAAAAACACACGTCTCACACTGAAAGCAACAGAGTCCTGATTCATTTGATATCAGACTCGCAGTGATAAATTCATTCATTTGTTTACACACTGATCGAAAATATCCCGTTTAATTCCGGTGGATTAATGGAACAGCACTGTACTGGTAAAAAAGGGTCTTGTCATTTCCTTTTCCCTCACGTTTCCTGATTAAGATCTCCTGTTCTCAGTTTCGTTCTTGATCTGCGTGTCTGTTTAAACACTCATGTGTGTTGTGTCTAACTTCACCTTTTTGACCACAGTCTCTTTTATAAGCCTGTTTTTGCCTGCTGGATTTACCTTTGCTGGAGTTAATAAATAAAAAGCCCAACTTCACATGCGTCCTCTCTGCCTGCCTCTGAACCCGTGTTCACTCTTTGACTGATTATTAAATAAAACAATTCACACAAAAATTGTGTAGCACGACCCATCACACCAGCGGCCATGTACATGTATTAATAATGTTAAGCAACTTGAACGATGAAGCTTAAAAACCTGTTAAACCTATAAAGCTGAAAGGATTGAAGAAACACAAAACACTTCCAGACAAAACACCCCTGTTTCAGACAAGACACCTTCACCACTATGTATGCAAAACGCTTCTGAAGCCACAGGAGCTGGAGGTTTTGTGTAGGTTGTACCTCCTACAGCTTCAGAGGCACTTTGCTTCTACAGTTGGTGATGGAGAAAAAAAAAAACTCCTGTCCATGTCACATGCTGTAATGCATGTTATAGAAAGTTTGTTAAAAAGGGGTTCACTCATGTTGTAGTCTTCAACTCAGATAAACATTTCTGTTGTGTATTTATAACTATAGAAGCGACAAGGTGTAGAAGAATCCTGAAAATAGTCTAGGGATTGTCTAGAATTCCTCTTAGAGAGTATACGTGTCTCTGAAGACCAGTTTACCAGAAGCAAATCGGTCAAAAGACGAGCTACGGCACAGTGGACGTGGCATTGATAGCATATCGAGGGAAAACCATCCAGGTGAACTACACAAAAACACAAAAAGTAGTTGGAGTGTGCTGTTGTTGGCTATTGCTGGTTCTTTAAGACGTTATCACATTCCTTAGTCGAGTTTTAACATCCGCCGACGTCACCAGAGAAACCTCGCCCATATCTGTGTCTTTATACAATTTTTGAACATCCTTAACAGTTGATATAAAACACCACTATGGCGCTATCACTCCGTTTCATTTATTTCTCCTGAGGTGTTCCTGAAAATTCTCCAGCCACACAGATTTCAGTTCAATGACATTGATATAACACTGCGACAAGCTGAACAATAACAGACATTCTTCTATCCATTCTTCTGTTATATTCTGCTGCAGAGTCCTAAGACACGGTAATCTTAAGGTTTATAATGTTTTCGGATTCTCTCCGAGTGAAAGAAATTTCAATCTAATTTTAATCAGACTAGTTATATTAGCCCAGAGAACATGAAATATATCTAAATTAGCTCTTGGTAGATTCAGACATATCCCTTTGGGTCATCTCTTACTTAATCTCTGCTTTTTTTTTATCTCATTCATTTCATCATTTTCATTATTTCACAACTATTTTACATCCCAAACTCAAATATTGGTCTTTGTTCTACAAGGAATCAAAGTGAAATAAGGAAATGTAGAGGTTGTAAAAAATTTGCCACCACAAACCCAAAGCCTTTTATTGGAAGAGGTTTGAAGGTATGTTTGTGGTGCTGGTATGAATGGTTTGAAGGAACAGTTGTGCTGGATTCATTCTCTAGCTGTTGTCAGTTGCAGTTTCTGACCATAGTGCTGCTTTATTTGGTTGGAATGGTGCTTAAAAGTACACACATACTACCACCAACCCCATCACCACTACCACACAGTACCATATGGGTCTCATTGTTGTGCTGAGAATGAAGCACAACTTAAATAATATCTGCTCAGTGTTGGTGCTGTGCTAGTTATGTGGGTTGTCACTTTTCCCTGAATGTACAAGGTGGAAAGAGGTTGAGAAATGCTCTATAGTCCACATAAAATCCCATCACCAGTGCTATACCAATTCCACATTTAGTACCACCACCACCACTACCACCACAATCACCACAACAACAATCATCACAAACACCACCATCCCAACCACCACCTTCCCAACCACCACCATCATCACCACCACCACTACCACCCCCTCAACACCACAATCACCACAACAACAATCATCACAACCACCATCATTACCACCACCACAATCACCACAACCATCACCATCACCACCACCACCACTACCACCCCCTCAACACCACAATCACCACAACAACAATCATCATAACCACCATCATTACCACCACCACAATCACCACAACCATCACCATCACCACCACCACCACTACCACCCCCTCAACACCACAATCACCACAACAACAATCATCACAACCACCATCATTACCACCACCACAATCACCACCACCACCACTACCACCCCCTCAACACCACAATCACCACAACAACAATCATCACAACCACCATCATTACCACCACCACAATCACCACAACCATCACCACCACCACCACTACCACCCCCTCAACACCACAATCACCACAACGGCCGCCACTATCCCAGCCATCACCTTCCCAACAGTCACCATCATCGCCACCAACCACAATCACCACCACCATCACCATCACCACCACTACCACCCCTACCACCACAATCACCACAACAACAATCATCACAACCACCATCATTACCACCACCACAATCACCACAACCATCACCATCACCACCACCACCACTACCACCCCCTCAACACCACAATCACCGCAACAGCCACCACTATCCCAACCATCACCTTCCCAACAGTCACCATCATCACCACCAACCACAATCACCACAACCACCACCATCACCATCACCACCACTACCACCACCACCACCACAATCACCGCAACAACAATCATCACAACTACCACCATCCCAACCACTACCTTCCCAACCACTACCACCATCACCACCACCACAATCACCACAACCACCACTACCACCGCCACCACCACAATCCCCCCAACAACAACCCCCAAAAAAACCCCCCCTCACCCAACCACCACACACCACCACCACCACCCAAAACCCCCAACACAAAACCCCCCCCACCATCCCAACACAAACCACCACCATCCCAACCACCACCATCCCAACCACCACCATCACAACCACCACCATCACAACCACCACCACATGTCAATCTCACTGTTGTCCCAAGAACAAAGCACCTTTTAAACAATATATGCTCACTGGTGGTCCTATGTTGGCTGTGTAAATTTGTACTTTTTCCATTAATGACAGGGTATAAAGGGGTCGTAAGATAGTCTACAATTTGCATAAAACCACAACAAAAGCACTATGCCAGGTACATACTTAATCACCACCCTCACGATTACCACCACCACCACAATGCATGTGGGTCTCACTGTATGAAGTATGAAGTATGAAGCACCACTTGAAATAATAGCAGGATATTTTTGGTTGGTGAAATATTGCTTAAAACCCCAACAACAGCACTACACCAAAACCAAACTCACCACCACCACCACGTCCGACACAATGCAGTACCATGTGGGTTTTCCTGTTGCGCCTAGAATGAAGCTCCACTTAAATAATATCTGCTCAGGTCGTGGTCCTGTGTTGTCTACGTGGGTTGTTACCTTTTCCATTAATGGTAGAAAGTGGTTGACTTGATGTAAGTTGACTTGATGTAATCTTGTAGGGACGCTATTGACTTCCTGAAAACACTGACGTTTGCCTCTTTCCTCAGATTCTGGACAAATTTCAGGACTTTGAGTGCATTTAGATGTCAGTTAGGGCTTTATGGTTTGATTCCTGCGTCCACCATGTGCATGTTCTCCCCATGCTTCAGGGTTTTGTCCTGGGACTGGTAGGAGACAAGCAGACCAGTGTTCACCTCCCTAGACATCCAAAAAGCTGAGTCATAGTCTGTTTTCAAATGATGACTTAAGACCTTCCTTGCATTTTTCATACTATATGAACCTCTCGAACAGGGTTTTTAGACCGATAGTATTCTTAGTCCTTGCCGTAAAGAACAAATATGAGGATGTATTTATTGGTCATCACTCTGTATAAGGACGGCTGCCAAATGCCATAAATGGAAATGCGAATCTGTGACTTCATCGCATAAAAAATGCATTTGATAAAGTTTTTTTTTCCCCCACTACTCACCCTTATTTCTGACCTCAATCCATGCTGAAGCATGAGAAGAATAGGAGGAAGTAGCTGAATGAATAAGAGTCAGCGGGGTCACTGTCAGCACTTATACATCACTTGTACTCTTCAGCGACCCTCTTCAAATGCTGCTCCTTATTCTCGTACCGTATCAGTGAGCTCTTTTGTCATGAGACAAAGCCACGTAGTGAAAGATCTACCCCCTGAAAAGAGGTGATCATTCAGGAAAAGAATGAGAGAAGCTCAGAGCTCATCCTATCGTGGTGTTTTTAACCAGCGTGAAGTCATCAGGGATACTTTTCCCTTCCGGATGTGAAAAGATGGCTGGATGAATGTTGCTCTGTTTGGCTTGATATCTAGATCGCTGTGAGCTAAAATCTAATATCTATCAACACTTCGTCAATAAACTATTAGTAAACAGAGCAACGCATAATATCAGAAGGTCTTGATAACGTGATTAGAATGATGTAAGGCAATCGATTATCAGTCCCTCCAGGATTTAATGATGGCAAAAATGAATGGAAAATCAAGGAAACTTCTAGAGATTGAGATTTTTTTAAATCACAGCAGCTTTTCTATAGATTTGGCCCAAGGCACATCATGTGACATCATCACAACACACACATTCAGCCATCCGTCCATTCATTTTCTGCAGTGTTTATCCTACACGGGGTCACAGGGAACCTGAAGTCTATCCCAGCAGACACTGGGAACAAGACACACACACACACACACACACACACACACGCACACACACAATTTAGAGATGCCACTCAGCCTACAACACGTCTTTGGGCAGGGGGAAGGAGACTGGAGAACCCAGAGGAAACCCTAAGGCATGTGGAGAACATGCAAACTCCACACACAGAGCAGAGACAGGAATCAAACTTCCAATGCTTGGAAATGGTCACAGTGCACCTCCCCACTTGGCATCTATTTTTTTCATTAAAAAAAAAAAAAAAGAAATTCTGAGAAAGACATGAAAATTGCCAAGACTCTCAAGTGACAGCCATTTTTCTTTGTTTTCAACAGATCTTAGGGTTTTGTAAATCACAACTATATTGTTAGCACCTACGGTTTCCTTTATTTGCCATCTTGACATCTGTATGTTATATTCAAATTCAATTGAATTATGGTTATTGGCTGTAAACTTCTATTCAGCTGAAGACTATTTCTGAAAACAGCCCCCCTGACTACCAAATCTGGCAACCATAGCAACCATTAAGACAGCGTGAGCTTATCCCTTATATGCTAGCCTAGATATTTATGGCAAGTATCTAGCTAGATAAGATATTTGAATGTACTTTTAGCAAAAAAAGTAAACTAGTAAATCTCTATATTCAGCATCTTACACTAGACAAAAAAAAACTGCTCTGGATTTTGTGATAAGGGGAAATTATAAAAGGGGGGGGTACAAAAAGATTCAAGGGCGATTGGGCATGCAAATGAGAAGCAGCACCGATTTGTCACTTGCTGTGCTGTACGAGCTGATGGTGATATATTGAGCACAGACTAGATGCTTAGCTCCAGTATGAGAAGTTTGGAAAACAATATTGGTCCATTCCCACTGAAAATGGATACAAGACACGGCATTACGATGAAGACACTGTGCAATGAAAGACCTAAAAGAGGTACAAATATTGTGTGTGTGTACACTATAGGGTAGGTGGTAGTAATTTGATGCTGTTTAAGCGGCTTAAAAGGCTAGAAAATTGTTTTTCGGCTCTTTTAGTACCTTGGCCGTGTTCGCTCACAATGTCAACATCACTCTGGCGTCGGATTACATCTCTGTCGACCCTCGGGTGTCTTAAATACGTGTTATATGAAAGAGCCGTACACGCGCCGCGCCTTCAGATAATCACATCCACACAAATTGCCTTTGATGGCGCATCTCGCTGCCTAGGAATGAGGGCTGTTTAGCAATCTGACGATCAGAGATGGGATTTTAGAGACAGGTCTTTCCCTCACGGCAGAATGCCTTTCCAATCCTGCCTAAAATTCACAGCATTACAAAATCAATCCGCCTCCTTCCCGAGGGGCATCAGTCACTTTTATAACTGTACTGTGCCAGTGTGTAAATGGTGGGAGTGCCCATGAATCGAGGGAAGATTCGGTTCAATATAAAGGTTTCTTTTTTGGTTTATTAATCTTTTTATTGAATTTCGTCTGCTTATGAGCTGAATATCAAGACCATGTAATTAGTGAAACCTGAGTAAAGTTAAACAGAGCACTCGCAAAAACAAGATGATTTATAGCAAGTGGGTATAATGCAGTGGAGTTTATCTGAGCCTTTTTTTACTCCTCAATATGGTCAATTTGGTGAATCTGGTAAATTCCCAACTATTAGCCATTACTCCCCTACACTGAAATAAAGAAACATGCAGTCAGTCAGATTTATGAAATTAAAGCTATATGTTCTTTTATTACATTGTTCAACAAAGTATGAAGTTACTAATGATTAGGCTGAATGATGTAGAATAAGTGTGATTGATTTGTGTAAAATATTAACGTAAACCTGTTACAGTGTGAATCTCATGAGGATGTTGGTGCTGATGGGAAATACACTATAACTACAGTGTTCCATTCAGGTGATTAACACATATATGGTAGAAGAGTGCAGTGGAAATGTGTCTGTGACAAAACGCTAGTGTTGTGGGTTTGATTCTCAGCTCAGGGTTTTGAGAATACACATTTAAATCGGGTTGGATGAATGAAAACAAAATGTGTTAATGTTACTCAGTTCAATGATGTGGAACCAGTGTTCCTATCACATTCTCAATCTGAAAAAGAAAGGAAATCGCAATCTGCCCTCTTCCACATAACACAGCCAATTTTGCTCTCTAGACTTCTAGATACAAGCGAACTTGGGTTCTGCAGCAGGACAATGATCCAAAACACACCAGCAAGTCCACCTCTGAATGGCTGAAGAAAAACAAAATGAAGACTTTGGAGTGGCCTAGTCAAAGTCCTGACCTCAATCTGATTGAGATGCTGTGGCATGACCTTAAAAAGGTGGTTCATGCTCGAAAACCCTCCAATGTGGCTGAATTACAACAATTCTGCAAAGATGAGTGGGCCAAAATTCCTCCACAGCGCTGTAACAGACTCATTGCAAGTTATCGAAAACGCTTGATTGCAGTTGTTAGGCTTATGGGATTATTGTTAGGCAATTAGGCTTAGGGAGCAAATACTTTTTCACACAGGGCCATGTAGTTTTGGATTTTGTTTTCCCTTAATAATAAAAACCTTCATTTAAAAACTGCATGATGTGTTTACTTGTGTTATCTTTGACTAATATTTAAATGTGTTTGATTATCTGAAACATTAAAGTGTGATGGGGGGCATGGTGGCTTAGTGGTTAGCACGTTTGCCTCACACCTCCAGGGTTGGGGGTTCGATTCCTGCCTCCGCTGTGTGTGTGGAGTTTGCATGTTCTCCCCGTGCCTCGGGGGGTTTCCTCCGGGTGCTCCAGTTTCCTCCCCCAGTCCAAAGACATGCATGGTAGGTTGATTGGCATCTCTAAATTGTCCGTAGTGTGTGAATGAGAGTGTGTGTGGGGCCCTGCAATGGGTTGGCACTCCTCCAGGGTGTATCCTGCCTTGATGCCCTATGACGCCTGAGATAGGCACAGGCTCCCTGTGACCCGAGTGTAGTTTGGATAAGCGGCAGACAAAAAGAATGAATTAAAGTGTGACAAACATGCAGAAAAATAAGAAATCAGGAAGGGGGCCAACACTTTTTCAAAAAAAAAAAAAAAATAGATAGATAGATAGATAGATAGATAGATAGATAGATAGATAGATAGATAGATAAATACTCTATCTGTCTGTCTGCCTGCCTGCCTGTCTATCTATATACATTTCATATCCTTTTTTTTTAACAATCGAGGCAATATATTCATGTGCAACCTTGTATATAATTTCACAGTAATAATTCTTTCATTTTTTAACTTCTTAATTCATTTAAATTCCTTTCATAAGTGTTATGTTTAAATGTCACCCTAAATTTCATTGTACAATAAAGTATCTGATCTATCTTTTGTGCCGTGTCACTTGGGATCCTAGAAGTTTGTGTGAACACCTTTGGGGAATTTTGTGTTCTGCAATCAGATCAGATCAGATTTTTCAGACGAACTGATTTGAGCAGGATTCCAGACACATTTGGGGTTTCATCTGAGTGAAGGCATTTCTGCCTTTTGATTGGTCAATCGTACAGAATTCCAAGTTTTTTTAATCGTTGGCGCACAGTGCTTCTCTGAATCCGTGTCACGGATGACAACAATAACAAATCTTCAAACAAAGTTCATTTTCATACCTCGTTATTCCTCATATCATCATTCCGCATCTTAGCTATGCATTAAAAAGGAAATCGTTCAGGGCTGGTTTTTCCCAGCTCCGACTGGAAATTTGCTTCGGACTGACGAGACGATTGCTTGTCCGTGGGAATTAGATGTAATGCAGTCTGATAAAAATCAATAAAGATCCGGTCGACGTTACAGGAGAGAAAATCTAGCTTGGCATGACGACAGAATCCCATCTCGCTGGAACGAGGGCAGAGGGGATCAGGAGCACTGGACCTTGTGACTGCCACATTCCCACCTATATTGAATAACTGTATCTCGTTCCAGCGGGGAATCTACAGTATACTGTCTAAAAGACTGACAGAGAGCACGAGGGAATTACATCTCCACGCTCTGAAGTGCTTCTTTAGAAAGCCATAACAAAAAGGAGCTCGCTGGAGATGGCGGCAGTGAGAGAGGAAGTGATTTACTGAGTTAAGATGAAGCAAAAGGCCTCTTTGAGAAAAATATGGGTCTACTAGAGCAAGGTTACATTACCTGCATGCTCATCAATGTCTCCAACCAACTGCTTTTAAAAGATATTCAGATTCTCTGCAGATGGAAGTGGCACTCCTGTCTCGTTTATATGTGACCACTCACAAAAAAACCATATGAATCATTTTTAAAATTTTTACATACCACTGACAAAAAAGAGAGAGAGAGAGAGAGAGAGAGAGAGAGAGAGAGAGAGAGAGAGAGAGAGAGAGAGTTTAATAATAAGAGTTGTTCTTCTCTTTGCCATATTGGTTTTATATTACAAACCTGTACATATATACAGTCATGGCAATATTGCTCGTTGAATTGAATTGAACTGAATAAAAAAAAAAAAGAGAGAGAGAGAGAGAAGAGAAGAGAAGGGGAAGGGGAGAAAAAGAGAGAGAGAGAGAGAGAGAGAGAGAGAGAGAGAGAGAAAGGGGAAAAAGAAAGGAGACAGGAGAAAAGGAAAAAAGACCAAGAGAGAGAGAGAGAGAGAGAGAGAGAGAGAGAGAGAGACCAAGAGAGAGAGAGAGAGAGAGAGAGAGAGAGAGAGAGAGAGAGAAAGAGAAGGAGACAGGAGAAAGACCAAAAAAGAGAGAGAGAGAGAGAGAGAGAGAGAGAGAGAAGACCAGGGGAGAGATACAGAGACAGACAGGCAGACTGGGGGAGAGAGAGAGAGAGAGAGGGGAGGTGTTTAATAATAAAAGTTGTTCTTCTCTTTGCCATATTGGTTTTATATTACAGAACTGTACATTATACAGTCATGGCAATAT
>JAUCMX010000025.1:14280953-14316811 GCA_033459395.1 Hemibagrus guttatus | reverse complement strand
TACTCTACTCTATCTATCTACTCTGATCAACTCTAATCTACTTTACTCTGATCTACTCTAATCTACTTTACTCTATTCAACTCTAATCTACTTACTCTGATCTACTCTACTCTACTCTGATCTACTCTACTCTAATCAACTCTACTCTGATCTACTGTAATCAACTCTACTCTAATCTACTCTAATCAACTTTACTCTCATCAACTCTACTCTAATCTACTCTTTTCAAATCTACTCTAATCAACTCTAATGAACTTTTATTTGTTCTACTCTACTTTAATCTAATCTTCACTAATCTGCTCTAATCTATTCTACTCTACTCTACTTGAATCTCCTCAACTCTAATCTACTCTACTCTCCTCTACTCTACTCCAAGCTACTAAATAATATCTGCATCTTGTTCACGCCTGGAAGGTCCACCAAAAGTGGCCAAAATGCCCCAGATATTTATAATCTAAGGGCACATAGTTAATTCCTCTTTTTTTAGGACCATAAAGTACATTTTTTAGGTAAACATTAGTTGAGACATGGACTATGGACAGGCTTCATTCTGAAATATCACGCTAATGGCAATCATCAAAAACTTTATGAAAGACTAACAGAATGTTAAATGGTTGTGTGTGGAGAAATAAAAAAGACAAATAGGTGACACTGTAAGTTTTATTTGCCCTCTGAAAATCAACTCCAAAGGGCAAATATTGCTTTTTAATAAAAAAAATACATTTCTGACCCTGCTCCTGTTTCTCTAGCTGCAAAAAAGTTGAGCATGCTCCACTCCAGATTCCACTTTACAGAATGTCTAAACACCAAATCTACTGAAATTAGGCACTCTGTCAAAGTGCTAGTTTTCCCTCAGAGGCAGATTATACCTGATGCTGGACTAAAACCGATGTTTTATAGAGAATTGCAGTTTGCCAAATGCTTCACGTTGACATTTTGAAATAAATTGGTGTTTTGAGAACTGCTTCCAAAAAAATTAAAAATAAAATAAAATAAAATAAAATAAAATAAAATAAAATAAAATAAAATAAAAAAGTAATAGCTTGTGGTAATTTATTGGTAATGTTACTTACCCCATTTACCGGGTAGGTCATCCAACCAAGTTCTCCCAATACAGTTGTGGTGTCCAGGAGAACCACTGCAGACAAAAGTAGGAGACAGAAATAAGGGTTACGTTTAAAATACAATGAAATTCACCAATACATTCTACATATTCCTTTTGATTTGATTTTCCTCGTCACTTTATTTTGACCGCTCTACCTCCTCAGAATGCCAACTAATCAAGTGAGGGATGTTTAAGGGCACAATTTATTCCACTGTTGAGCGCTATACAATAGAAAGTTCTTAAGCGATTGCAATTGTACCAGTTTTGGGGGACAGAAAACACTGTCTCCATGTGGAAGAGAGAACAGAACAGTTTTCTGTTGCTTTTTTTTCATTTGCTAATGAGTGATTCATCCGTACGCTCCCTTTTCCAAACCATTCCCTCACGCTTATGCTAAAAAAAATATGCACGGTACTTAGGAATTGTGTTGTGTACAAAATGCCCAGACCAGTCTTCAGCAGGTGACGCATTCCGTAGCTGTTCTCTCTGATTACAGCAGGGGTGAAAACACAGCCATTAGGCCGCCCTCACCGAGCTTGATACGTGCTAATTTGATATGTTGAATGTGCAATTTCCCTCTTCTCCAAGCCTACACTTAATTACAGCAGCTATCAATAAAGTGTGTCGTCGTCGTCTCCCCGGTGGCTACCGTGTGAACCGTGTCATTCATTCTCCTGTGTGATATTCCGTCTGTCTTTTAGAGCTTTAGATATCTTAGCAGCGTAGGGAGGTAAAGAGAGATTGTATTTTGGGACGTATCAAATCTCCCCTCGCTTGAAAGTGCGTGGTGCTAAAAAGCCGTGCTGGTACACAGAGTGTTGTGGTGTTATGCAAACAATAGGTGTGTTTGTAATACACGAGAGCTGGTGCGTTTAAAGGGGGCCAGACGGCTACTCTAATGTCTGCGTTGAGTGCAAGGCAGGGCTAAATGCTCTAAACATCTGCAGACAGACTGAGAGCTGCTGTAGGCCGTAATCAAATCTGCCTCCTGATGCCGGATCGCTGTGACTGGGAGTGATGGATCTGTGGCTCAACACACCCAAACAACGAGAGGTGAATTAGAGTGCTGGGCACTTTGGCTGCCTGGATCAAATCAGATTATACCCCGTCTAGACCCCATGACTCAGTCTCGGGTCATAATTATCTCTAGATTTCCACATTGAAGTTTTCTCTGCCATCCGGTGATGAAAGCGAGATTACACTTGGATTGGGTGATAGATTTAAATGGACTTAATTACGGAATATTTATGGCCAACTTTCTCAAAACCAGTTTAAACTTCAGTCGAAACACAGCTCTCGATGGAACGTCTGCCTTTATCGCCGCACTCGGTATGTTTACTTTTCCACTGGACTACGTTATTCGATCTAAAGTCTAATAAGATAATAAAATAAAGTATAATAAGATATGATTAACAAGTTTGCTTCCAAAGCAGACCTTTTATGATCTCCCGTGAGCCACCTGGAGGCCAGATTTAGATTCCTCAGTCTCATAACTACAGTACACACCTTTACTATTCACTTTAATGTAGTTACTGAATAATTCATGTTTATTAAGTGAGTAATAAGACATCATGTGGTGTGCAGTTATAGGAAAATAATCAATGGTGTCATGTGGCCCAAGAGGTTTCTGTTATCAGTAGATTATTATTTTCCTAACAAGAGGTATATAACATGGCAATTTGACCAGGATTTTTTTATTTATTCAATTTTTGTCCATTTATAGATATATTTAAAATTATTTTTTTGTCCATTTGTAGTTATATATAAAAATGGCAGCTACAACCTTGCCTTTACGTCACCAGCCTCACCATCAACCTTCAGCAAAACAAACAAACAAAACAAAAATCGTCTTGTCATGTCACTGAGAAACCGCAAAGCCCAAAGGTTGCGTTAGTTTCAGCTTAACCTCTGACTGTTACAAAGCACTGACTCACTGGAGTCTTCTTCCAATAATGCTAGGCTGTTACTATGGAAACAATAAAAATTAGAATGCCAGCACATTCCTGTAAACCTCTATTCAAACCTGCGAGCAAGGAAACATGGATAATATATGAGGTGGAATTTATCTTTATATCAATAACTTTACATCTTCATGGAACGGCTTATGGTAGTTACCTTGTGTACCTAATAAACTGTCAACCTTAACTGTTACAGATGTCCTTGTCAGAAAGGTCAAGTGATTTGCTGCCCTCAATCCCAAAGACTGAGACATCAAGTGCGAGTCATATGAAGTGGCAGCTGTCATTTGTGTCTGTCTTTGGATATCCCGAGTCCTTAAAGTAGGCCAAGCGGCGTGGGATAGAAAAGACACATGCTTTAAAAGAGAGAGAGAGAGAGAGAGAGAGAGAGAGAGAGAGAGAGAGAGAGAGAGAGAGAAGACAGACTTGCAGAAAGTGTGAAAATCCTCCTGCTGTCTCGGTTAAATAGAGGTTCCTTCTGAAGTCTTGTAACCTGCTGGGAGGCGTAAGAACCCACTTTAACCTTACGTTTGATGCTGTGCAATGTGAAGCCTGGATTTTTTGACACAACATGTCATTTTGAGCTCTGTGCTGGATCTAGTTCTAATCTAAGCACGACGGCATTCAGAACAAGACATTTAAAGGTCAAACCCAACAGTTATCCCAGAAGATAAAAGGTCTTGATGTTTTTTTTTTTTTTTGTCTTGCAAAGTGCACTACATCGCCAAAAGTATGTGGACACCTTAGCGTCAGGTACTTGTTGAGAATGTCTCTGTACACCGATCAGGCATAACATTATGACCACCTGCCTAATATCGGTATCGAGCAACAGTAGCTCGTTTCTTGGATCGGATCACACGGGCCAGCCTTCGCTCCCCATGTGCATCAGTAAGCCTTGACCACCCATGACACGGTCGCCGGTTCACCACTGTTCCTTCCTTGGACCACTTTCATAGATATTGACCAGACCAGGAACACCCCACAAGAGCTCCAGTTTTGGAGATGCTCTGATCCAGTCATCTAGCCATCACAATTTGGCCCTTGTCAAACTCAATCAAATCATTATGCTTGCCCATTTTTCCTGCTACTAACACATCAACTTTGAGCACAAAATGTTCTCAACCCCTGCACCAGGGGCACTGCATCATGGCTGACCATGTGTTCTGACCCCAACCCTCCAAGGATGGAATATGCAAAGAAAGAATTTCACAGTGCAGTAATGTATATGCAACAAATAAATGCTACTTAACATACTGTTTAGTACGGGAATAAAAAGTATTGTTTGGTGCCTAAACTCTATATTTTGGTCCCCTGTCAATTACCACCACCAGTAACCTCTCCCCCATAGAACAAGAGGTATAGGCAATGACGTGCTTCCTTCAAGAAACATGAAGCCTCCAAACATTTTGAGCATAACACACTTGCCCATTTCTGCACACGTGACTACACAGACATCTGAATAGCAGCCGTGACTGACAGGAGAGAGAGAATACGCCATCTTTCCCAGCACTCCCTTGGCTCTCGGGCACAGATGGCTGTGGCATCATGGTGAGAATCCGAGTTTGAACCTACGAACAGTCTGAGCACTACTGTATGCTGTTGAATCAACAAAGCCACAGCCGTCTGTGGCCAGGAGCCAAGGGAGTGAAACTGGCACTGCTCTCTGGGTGAACATTTTTCTGCTGCACCAATTAGGAGCCTTGATCAGGGTGAACTATACTGACGTTATTTACTCCACCAGGAAATAGTCAGGGACCCTGAATATGTTTACTCGCCATTGATCTGATTGCATATTAGTCGTTCTTTACAGCGTTCACAACATCATCAGGAAAGAAATAATAAAAATCTATAATAACCTATAAAGAGAAACTTTTTTTGTGTCAATCCAGAGTGAGCCTTTGGCCGTAAACATTGTTGACAGTCAAGTTTATTTCATAATCTACTTCCCGAGATAGAGGATTTGTGCTTTACAAGCACTGCGCATAAACATCTACAAATTATCTAGATGATACGCTTCCAAGAAATAATGACTCGAGGCTCAGCAGGAAAGAACAGCATGCTCCCATCCTCGTGATCCAAGAGTTAAATCATTCTCATAATCATTTCACTACTGTTATAGGTAACAACATCTGGGCAGATGTGAACAGGGACAGTGAGGCTTTCATACTATACATTAGCTCACATTATTTATATGACAGAATGAGACTTTTTTATTGTATATATCTTGAGCAAATTTGAGCAAAATCCCCTACACTATATATCCATCACTACCATTATTGGATATCTAAAACTTTCATTGGGCTTCAGTAGGCTTTACAGACATCTACGATTCAGGTTTTAAATTTGCATGGCTGAACATTTGCTCCAAACGTTTACGACTTTCAGGCTGAAAACATTTCCCAGGAGTTCAGACTGAACTAAACTTGAACTTAGGAAGATACAAACACAAAACTTCTTACTAAGAAGCCAGAAAAGACCCATGCTGACACTGGAGCATTAAACAAACATCTCATTACAATCTCAAAACATCACCATAGCAACTCTTTGTGGGCAGAGTCTGCATGTTCTCCTTGTGCATCTGGGGTTTCCAGGTACTCTGGTTTCCTCCCCAGTTCAAAATCTGGCATCTTTAAAATGTCTAAATTTGTGAATGTGTGTGTGATTGTCCCCTGCGATTGACTGATACCCTGTCCAGGGTGTCCTCCACCTTGTTCCTTGTGCCTCTTGGGATAGACTCCTGGTTCCCTGTGACCCTGTGTGGGATACACACTACAGAAAATGGATGGATGGATGGATGGATGGATAATTGGATGGATGGATGGATGGATGAATGGATGGATAATAGGATGGATGGATGGATGGATGGATAATTGGATGGATGGATGGATGGATGGATAATTGGATGGATGGATGGAAGGATGGATGGATGGATAATTGGATGGATGGATGGATGGATGGATGGATGGATGGATAATTGGATGGATGAATGGACGGATGGATGAATGGATGGATGGACGGATAGATGGACTGAAGTAACACCTTCTGACCAATCAGATTTGAGAACTGGACAGCTCTGTGGTAAAAGGGTATACAACAGAATATCATTTCTCCTCTACATACTTAGCCTGAAGAATATTATATATACCTCTTCATTTTCATGGGGTGATAAACCAAACTATTTAGCACATGTAAAACATCTTTGCTGACACAAATCAATAGTTGGCATGCTGTTGGCATACTGAAATTACAGTGTGTATCTGCTTAGAAATTCGAGCTATAAATATTTATGCAGAAATCAAGTGCTGGAGGTAAACATTATATTTAATATAAGCCGAATCAAAAACATCACCGTGGCAGCTTTCGTTGTTGTTTTTTTCATACCTGTTATTATGTTTAGGTTCAACCTGTAGACAGTGGATTTGACCATGCAGTGATATACAGAAACGTCTGACTTAAGAGCATATGCATTATAGAGTGCTGTTCACACAAGGAGGTTAATGCTAATGGTATACTGCTGATTATATATATCGTGTGTGAGTATGTGTGTGGGGGGGGGGGCAGGGGGGTGGTTAGGGGTACTGTAGAGGTCACATGATTGACATTAGCTGCAGCTGTAGCGCTGCGCTGGTCTCAATTTCCTCTGGTACCGATGAGAAGTGCATTCTGGGATAGAACGACGCTGGCCTGCTTATTAAACCCGACTTTTCCAATCATCATTCTGTTTTATTGCTTTGCTGATTACACTATTGATCCTCGGTCAGAAAGGGTGTGACATCCCATAATACTATAATACAACGTACTGTCCGAGGAGAAGTGAAACCACAGTTCTGCATTCTTATTGAACACACACACACACACCCCTGCTGCAGCTAATCAGCGACATCAGAAAGTGAATATGAGCGTTGGATTTGTGCTGAAACTCTGTGGCACAGGTTGTTTAAAAGCAACTCTAGAAGAAAGGTTTTGTGTTAACAGGCACAGTGGAATAATCAGTAATCCAGGCTAGGTGGAGTAGCAGATTTCATTTCTTAGTTTTTAATCCGTAATCGGAAGTAGACAGGTAGAACTCTTGACTGATGTATAAAAAAAAAAACAAAGGCTTTCATTTTTGCTATATAGCTACTGTATATTTAAGCCTTGCATAAGCCACTCATTTCAAATCCCACCTCCTGGTGCGCTACACACATCAGCTGAGGCAAAGTCTGATACAGCACACATTCTGCAGGAAACTAATAAAGATCGGGGGAAAGCTTTCACAATGTAACTTAAAGAGAATAGAGAATTGTCCTTATCAACTTTCCGAATTACATGGCTAACATTATATATACACCGACCAGGCATAAAATTATGACCACCTGCCTAATATTGTGTTTCTATCAGAACCAGCATTAACTTCTTCAGCATTGTGAGCAACAGTAGCTCGTCTGTTGGATCGGATCACACGGGCCAGCCTTCGCTCCACACGTGCATTAATGAGCCTTGGCCGTTCATGACACTGTCGCCGGGTCACCACTGTTCCTTCCTGAGACCACTTTTGATAGATACTGACCACTGCAGACCGGAAACACCCCACAAGAGCTGCAGTTTTGGAGATGCTCTGATCCAGTGGTCTAGCCATCACAATTTGGTCCTTGTCAAACTCGCTCAAATCCTTACGCTTGTCCATTTTTCCTGCTTCTAACACATCAACTTTGAGGACAAAATGTTCACTTGCTGCCTAATATATCCCACCCACTAACAGGTGCCATGATGAGGAGATACTCAGTCTTATTCACTTCACTTGCCACTGCTCACAATGTTATGGCTGATTGGTGTGTATATATATATATATATATATATATATATATATATATATATATATATATAAGTAGAGAGAGAGAGAGAGAGAGAGAGAGAGAGAAAGAGTTATACATATAGTTTAGTGCTTATTTATTCCTGTCTTTTGTAAACATGAACCCATTTCACCCTACAGAAGCCCACGGCCCTGTGTTACTTTCGTAACTCGTACGTAATCAGTGTTGATGTTCAAACACCGGTTGAAATGGGAGAAAATAATTACAATAAATAGAATTTTTTTGATATATATAATATCCATGGTACTTCCAACAGATTCCATTAGATCCATTATCCAGCTTGGAGATATAAAATTACACAGCACTCAAGGTGGCGTTATGATATTATGCCGCACTGTTCACACATCTCTTACAGGAATCCTCTTTATACAGCGGCATTACAAAACTGACATTTAACAGTGCAAACCGAGCAAATTCCTTTCATTCTGGAGTCTGTGTGATAAGCAGGCAATCAGTGACACCTTTGTGTGTCTCTGCGTGTGTGTGTATGTGTTTTCTATTTGCTGCATGTAGAACAAAAGAAGAAGAAAGTTAAATCTCGTTTGCCGTTCTTCGGTTACCTTTAGTGCGATTAGTGAGAAAGGTGTCAAATCATTGTCTCAGTGTGAGAGCATTGTCGAAAAACATCATGGTTTATAGAATCACGGTGTTAAAAAAGCTGTATATAGTCACCTTTTTTTCCATAAAATCTCTTCCATTGTCAGATTGTCAGCATTTGGACATTACATTGTTTGGACATTGTTATTACAAGCTGAAAGAGAGAGTGGACAGATGCAAGGGAAAATGCTGCACTGGAACCAAACAATATAAATAAATAAACCTAACGTGGCAATGTGCAGCACTCTCTCAGCCAAAACATCCCAAATTTCCCCTTGGGGATCAAGAAAGTAAATCTATCTGTTCCTTCAATCCATCCATGGCATCCATCCATCAAAAACAGATTGTTGTGTTTCGTTCTATTCAGCCATGTTCATGCGCTGTGGTTTCTTCTGTGCGTCACGTGTGCTAAAGTTAGAAACGTACTTGGAGCAGCAGCGATGCTACAGCGTAACGTGTTTAACGCAGTGCTGGATCAGACAGCCAGAGGGTTTGCAGTGCAGCTATATGCTTCAACCGTGACCAGGTAGAACTTAACTGCTTTTTAACTGGTATTACGCTATATTAAAAGCATCAGCGGTGAGTAAATCGTCCACTCATGGTCTATGACTAACAGTACAACTGTGAAACTGTAACTGGAAACAGTACTGGAAAGTTTTTGTGCCCAGTGGTCACAGCCTGGCTGTTTATTTATTAATAATAAATTGTTTATATACAGAAAGAACAAATTACACATATCATATGTAGCCCTATATTTTGATGTTCTAATGTTACATACAGCCAAGTAGCTCAGTTTAGAAAGTCATCTGTGATAAATTTGGGGAGTTTAGGTTTTAAATATATACTATTATATTAACTTGACCATCCATGGTCAAGAATGATGCAGACTAGTGATTTTCCAATGGAAGGGTCTAGACTGTACATGACCTCCACACGTTCTCCTGCATGACTTGTTTCCACTTCACGATTTTGGATCAGTTTATATGGTGGTCCAGGTACCAGACAATCCCCTGCATACACCACCACACCCCCTTTTCTGCCAGACATGGGCTCTAGGGTAGGTCCTGAAAACCCTAACCCATGGAGGTTTTTAGCTCAGTTTGCCCTTTAGGTACGTTTCATACAGGTCTTTCAAGAGGATCTCCATACAGATCTTTCCACCTTAGGTAGGCATTCTGATAGCATTAAGCTCAAGGCTGCATAGCCGTCATAGCCGTGAGTCACCAAAGTCCACAATAAGGTCTAAATTCACAAAGGGGAGTGAAGAATCTCAAATAAAACAGCTGAGCTAATAACAATCTTGGGCGTAACTAAGTTGCCTTCAACTCAAGAGACTATCCAAGGCATTCTAGAGCACTTAATCCAAGAATAGAGCTCAATAGTGCATGGCCACTGGTCCATGTGATTTCTAGTGATGCTGAAAATCCAGTGAAACCTTAATATCAGCTTCATTATCATTTCGTAACAATTCATGCTTATTCATGTAACTGAGCGGCGTCAGAACTTGAAAAAATAATAATGATGTTGAAATGCAACGATAATGGCCACTAGAGGGTTGTCATGGTTCTGATTAGCCTTTAAAATAGCGCATAGCTATGATTACATCAGACGATGCAAATTGGTCCAATAATGTCGGTGCGTCCTGCATTAGTAACCTTTCTCTGTGAAGTCGGTAAGGTTTTCGGCAAGAAGCTAGCATGAGCAGCACTGACGGTTAACGCTGAGATCACAGCACAAGGGATGCTCGGAAATGTCAAGGTGTGATTTCCAAATTGATTCCCATTACAATAGGGAGACCGGAGCGTGTGCTCAAGTGAGAAAGAGGTTGGGGTAATTGATTGGAATGCTGGATGATAAAAAAGGCTAATGTTTTCTGGCAAATGCTATGTATCGTACCATCACATGCCATGCATTTAAAACCTAGTTAAAAAAAAACTAATGGTTTAACCAGCATGTTTGTTTCAAGTTATTACTGGTTAACCACAGTAGTGACCTTGGATTAACACACAACCACATGCACACACACACACACACACACACAGAAAGCAGCTGCAGTACAAAGTGCTACAAAACCTCTAACTCTCTCTTTGAAGAGCTATTGAAGTGTTGGAGGTATAAAGTGGAAGCCCCAGAGATTCGACTCCTGTGTGTGTTGCTGAAATCAATATGAGTGCTTCATGCAGCAATGATAGGAGCCACAAACACAGTGCTACGCTTTAACTGCTCTCCACTAAAGGCCAATGCCATTGTTTATGACGCTCTTTACTGAAAGTTATGTGGCTACACAAGAGCAAAAGAATTAAGTGGGTTGCTGGGGGCAGGAGGGGAGCGTATGAAGGATGGAGATGAAGTGTATATCATGATGACAAATTAGTCGCCGGAATGGAGGAGGAAGAACAGAACAGACTGTTTTGCGCTGCCTTATCTCAAATGTTCCTGACAAATGCAGGCATGTGCTGCCAACTGGCAGCTGTAAGAGTGATGGAGAAAAATATAGTGCGTTGCATCAGCTCCTACCCGGGTAATCATCTCGGTCCACTGAGAGCTGCAGTTTCTACAGGTATTCATTTCAGCCCTGAACAATAACAGTTGAATTCACTAATGAGCTCAAACCCTAAACAAAGAAAGGAACCTAATTAGATCAAATCAGACATACACTTATACTAGAGATGTACATTTTAACATGATGTACACATTCAATAGCTCCATTACTCTTTCACTGAGATTTGAGTAATTCATCCTGGAATGACTCCATGTGGTGCCGTGTGGTACTTGTGGCCTTAATATGCAATAAAAACTCAATAATAGCTGTGTTGTTTCTTTAATGATTGCACTTATTCCTAACAGTCGTACAGCACGTTATTCGACATTATTCAACATTTGCTCAAGTGCTTAAAAGCTTGCTGTAGGAGTAAGAGACGAACTGCATCAAAGCGATATGCTGAGGCAATATCAGATCAGATTTGACATTTTCCAATCCTAACCACCGACGTGCTTTATGTCAGGAAGAAGTGCGATCAAGACTGATAATATCCTGATATCATGATATCCCGTCCTGCAGGTATTCGCCAGACGCAAACTGTCTTACAGTGTGATGCTATGCCATAAACGATGTTTCACATAACTTTTAACACAAAGGTGATCAAGTCTGTATGAGATTAGCACTAGATATCAGTAGAACAGCGACCATTGCATATTTTTGGGTTCTTGTGGTACGGATTTGGCCAAGAATACAGAGTGTCTCAGTCTCTGACTTGCCTAGTCTCAGTAGGCCACACGCTACTGCTACCAATAATACGCCTATGTTATACACCGATCAGCCATAACATTATGAGCACTGACAGGTGAAGTGAATAAGCAGCAAGTGAACATTTTGTCCTCAAAGTTGATGTGTTAGAAGCAGGAAAAATGGGCAAGCGTAAGGATTTGAGCGAGTTTGACAAGGACCAAATTGTGATGGCTAGACCACTGGATCAGAACATCTCCAAAACTGCAGCTCTTGTGGGGTGTTCCCGGTCTGCAGTGGTCAGTATCTATCAAAAGTGGTCCAAGGAAGGAACAGTGGTGTACCGGCGACAGGGCCAAGGCTCACTGATGCACATGGGGAGTGAAGGCTGGCCCGTGTGATCCGATCCAACAGACGAGCTACTGTTGCTCAAATTGCTGAAGAAGTTAATGCTGGTTCTGATAGAAAGGTGTCAGAATACACAGTGCATCTTATTTTCTTGCGTTTTGGCAGCAAAAGTCCATATGCGCAGCATCCATATGCGGATTAAACACACGTTTAATGAACACAACAGTATAAATCCAGAAGAAGGGTCGCTGAAACAGGTGTAAAGATCAGAAAAACCAGAAGAAACAGTCTGCAAGGCAAACCACTTCAAAAGGGCAAGGCAAAAGGCTAAAACCAACAAACAGGCAAAACAGAACATACACGGGAACTACTTAAGCAAAATAACAACGGCTTGGTACGCAGGTAAACTGACGATATTTCACAGAGAGTGTTTGGCGTGAACGTGGTATAAATGTCCGCTAAACAGGAAGTGTATCATCACAACCTGGAAGACTTGTGCCATCCTGACCACGATAAAGCAGTTGCTGAAGAATAATTAAGTAATAAATGAATAAACAAATGAATTCTGACACTACTTCTGAAACATTTTCAGTTTTATTGCTAGGTATTGGAAATTTTCAGTTGCCGCTGAAGCAGCCGTAACCACCCCTTTCACATATAAACACTCCTAGCCTTATTGTCTAGCTCTTTTAACGCTAGTCACAGTATTCTCCATCCATGCATATAGCGAAGTAAGTTCTAAATTAATAGGAGCTATTTTGGCTTATGGAGCCTCTTTGTTCCTCTGCTCACTCCATTCTCACTGCCTCCGACTTTCTGACAACCCTCTTTCTCTATCTTTCTTTCCCTCTGTCTGTCTCTATATTGTTTCCTTTCCCCTTGCGTCTCTCTTCTTCTGTCTCTCCATCCATCTCCCCAGCTCTGCCTCTATATTTCCCTCCCTTTTCCCTTCCATCTTTACATTTCTATAATCTTCATGCTCTCTCTGCATCTCCCTCTCATCATCCTCCCACGGCTGGACCGATACAGCCCCAGTCAGCATCATTTATGCACTCTTATTGGTGCCGTTCTGTCTCAAAGTGGATTAGCCGGGCTTTCATCCGCTCTCAATGCTGCTGGTGACAAGCAGCTGCGTGGAGGCCCGGTTAATGCGTGAGGAAGACGATAGAAATGACCGTGGTCGAGAGTGCTACGCCTCTCCAATCACCACTCACAAGAAGACCCTACAGTGTGTGGGACTGATTAGAAGGATTGCAGGAGTCAGTCATCCTATTAAGCTTTTCAGAAATCTTTTTTTTTTTCTTTTTTGAGATTTTACATGAAGTATCTCTGGCTAGGATTTGGATACAAAAAAAATTACGGTCTTACAGTGTGATGCTACGCCATAAACGATGTTTCACATAACTTTTAACAAAAAGGTGATCAAGTCTGTATGAGATTAGCACTAGATATCAGTAGAACAGCGACCATTGCATATTTTTGGGTTCTTGTAGTACGGATTTGGCCAAGAATACAGAGTGTCTCAGTCTCTGACTTGCCTAGTCTCAGTAGGCCACATGCTACTACTACCAATAATACTCCTATGTTATACACCGATCAGCCATAACATTATGAGCACTGACAGGTGAAGTGAATAAGCAGCAAGTGAACAACGCTGAGTATCTATCTCCTCATCATGCCACCTGTTAGTGGGTGGGATATATTAGGCAGCAAGTGAACATTTTGTCCTCAAAGTTGATGTGTTAGAAGCAGGAAAAATGGGCGAGCGTAAGGATTTGAACAAGTTTGACACGGGCCAAATTGTGATGGCTAGACCACTGGATCAGACCATCTCCAAAACTGCAGCTCTTGTGGGGTGTTCCCGGTCTGTAGTGGTCAGTATCTATCAAAAGTGGTCCAAGGAAGGAACAGTGGTGTACCAGCGACAGGGCCAAGGCTCATTGATTAACAGACGAGCTACTGTTGCTCAAATTGCTGAAAAAGTTAATGCTGGTTCTGACAGAAAGGTGTCAGAATACACAGTGCATAACGGGTCAGGGCTGTTTTGGCAGCAAAAGGGGGACCAAAACAAAATATTAGGTAGGAGGTCATAATGTTATGCCTGATCGGTGTATAAACACACACACTGTATATTCATGTTTCCATGAAAGATCCATACCACCCCAGCATCAAGGAAAAGTACAGTTTGGCTTTCACACACACACACACACACACACACACATAAACACATATGTATATATATACATAGCTAAATTTCAACAACGTGCTCTCTGGGTTGAAGAATGGCATTAAACTCTCCCCCTTGTCAATCACCAGCCAGTCTTTGAGCTTGTGTATGTGGAAGAGGGCAGACAGCACTTTCCGCCAGATGTGTACATCTGTTCTTTGACATATCATGAGCAACGGTATGAAATGAAACGATGCACCTGGCTGTATTCGCATGTCTCAGAGGAAGCATGGGTTAACTAACGTGATATTTTAATAAAATAACAATGAGCTTATATCCGATCAGTTGTATCGTATGTATAAAATAAACCCTTACACAGGGTTCAGTGGAATTTATATCGCAGTCTGCAAAACCCTGGCTGGAAAAGTATGAGAACCCACTGACATCATCTCATATTACTGAAAAAAAAAGTCTCATAATTCTAAAACTAATAATAGGATAAATGCTGCTACTTTACTGCTGAATGAGGAGTCGGGCCGATTACTATTCACATGCCACTCATTTAAAGTTGCATTGATTTACCGAGTCAGAGGCTGAAGGGCAAAAACCTCACTCCGGTGAAAAATGCACAATTCAATCAATCCCATTCTTAACCATTTTCTGCACACTGTCTCCCTCACATCACTATGATCATTACTTTAACCTCTTTTTTTAAAACACATTCAGCATGGCTATAACGCAGGACCAGCTTTCTAAACGTTAACACAGCAGTCGCAGCCTGGCTATACAGGAGATGGCACTATGTCTCAGGCTCAACATACAGCAACGACTTTTTTTTTGTTGAATGTGACCCCGCTGCAGCTAATGGCAGCGGAAATGATGTTTCACGGCTGCTGCATCATAACAAAGTTTTGTTCCTGTGTTGTAACATGAGTATGTTTGCTTCCCGTCCCTGCTGGAGCCAATTATAATCGACGCCATGCTGTGCCGGACATGAGCCTGTAGGTGTGTAGTTGTGGGGCGGATGAATGTCTTCAGTGACCCTATGTTAAAAATAAGCCTATTTATTATTTTTTTAATCAGTCTACTCGCATATAAACGTCCTCGTCGGCATTCTTTAGAGCAATTAGATAATGGAAAAGTCTTTCCGTTTTTTTGAGACCGTCCTCTGAACGAGGATGAGGATGAGGATGAGGAACGGCTTATAAATAAAAACAATTGCCTATTGTGTTGGATTTCAGGACTGAGGTGGATTTTAATCGCTTCTGTCTGTAGTACATCCTACACAAATTCTGTTCCGCTCGCTGTCTTTTATCTCTCCATATCACATCACACACACACACACACACACACACACACAAAACTGGCCTGAACTGATGTATGGTGCTCCCCTGCTCTTCCGGTTTTATCTACAGTAGGTGTTAATTTAATGTTAGTCGAAATGAGTCAGCCTTAAATTGGTTACTTGTAGCTTTTACATGTGGGAAGAAATTTCAATTCATGTTTATTTTCCCCAGCGTGTTTTCTTCCAACGGAAAATAATGACCTTGAAATGTTTATTTATTTTTTTTCCGCAACCCTGATGAATCCATGGTGCGCATTATCATATGGCTAGAGATAACAGCTGATCGATATGTTCACAACAAACCGGAGGCCACAATGGCAACTTTACTATCTGTCTGCGGTTCGAGAGAGAAATCTATAGGCAGAAACAGGGAAGGAAATTTGAAACTCTTAATGCCTAGACTGACCACGCTCAGTGGAAAAGTAGTTCTCCAGAGCAAACGCAATAGATGCATAAGTAGCAGACGGACTATCTTTACACTGAAACGGAAATCTGAGACGATTCGGCGACCGAGCGGAATTTCTGCAAGTCTGCAAGAGATTACGCAAGAGATCAGACGCGTGCAACGCTGACGTCTTTCAGATGAAGTCTACACGAGATCTGCTCCAAGTTACACATGCATAAAATACCTTAACGGATTCATTCCAATCCAATCGGATAAAAGATCCCAAATTCCGGATACTCAAACAAGAACACACTTAGCATAATTTGGTGAACTCCTTATCATTTTACTTGCTATTTAGATTTGGTCTCATGTAGATTTTGATTTGTAAGTACACGTACAATATTTTGAAAGCTTCATGTGTGCCTTGTACTTTCGGTGATTCCGATTTTAAAGAACAAATTGTGTACGTATGTGATGTAGAAATGCTGAAGAAACCACTATCCATGACTGGCAAGTTAGATCACCGGCTTTCCCTGGTTCTCATGAGGCGCTTCTGTAAAGAAAGACGCCTCGCTGTACTTGTCATTGTAGCTCTGGAGGTGCCAAGGCTCAGGGGAGCATCTTTTGTACCTATGTGGTCTTGAAGGTTTACTTCATCGCGTTCAATGAGGATAAATATACTTCATTTCATATTTATTATTAGTGAACGTCCTCAGCCGCTGGATCACGTGTCCACGTATTCCCAAAGGTTCCTGACTTTTCACACACACACACACACACACACACACACACACACCCCCTGTATATTCATGTTTCCATTAAAGACCCATACCACCCCAGCAACAAGGAAAAGTACAGTTTGGTTTTACACACACACACACACACACACACACACTTTATTACACCTTCGGGCTGAACTGGAGCAAGCCTCCCATATCTGTTTCATCCAAACAGTTTGATGTTATGAGGCAAAAAATTCCCTGGGGTATTTACGCAGAATAAACGTGATTCATCACATGACACGGAAACATTATTCCATGATTATTCCAGATTTCGAGTTAACAGCGTTACATAATAAGAAATGATCTACTACAGCATGTGAGATATAGCGTACCGACGAAGGCACAGCATAAATGATCCCTATATAAAAGCATCACTCGACTGGAAGGTAACGCACCTTGGTTGGGATGCTCGGGCTCCGTTAACGTTACTCCCATGAACGCAAAACTGAGACAAATTCTTAGTTGAAAAGTCATGTTTTTTTAAGTATCCAGCACAGCCAGGATCCTCTGTGAAAAGAAACAGATTACCAATCGTGCTTAGAAATTCCTTAAACTACTTTAAATCGTTAGAAATGGCCGATGGACCGCGGCTAAGCGGCTCAGATACCAATCCATAGCTCGGTACATGAAAGATAAACTTGTCCTGTAAGGATTTCATCCAGCGAATGAGAGACTCTGTAACGTCGACTTCTCCTTCTTCTTTTATTAAAGACGGAGATATATTCACATGAGGTCCTCAGGACATCGCCACAGTCTCTCTCTCTCTCTCTCTCTTTCTCTCTCTCTATCTCTCTCTCTCAAAATCTTTCTTTCTTTTACTCCTCTTTGGCACCAAACTCTCCGCAAGGCAGACGTCGACTGGACTGTGATACGGTTCGAGCCCGTATTTCAGTCTTCAAGAGGTAGTGTAGAAGAAGAAATGATTTGAAACCCCCCCTCTCTCCTCCAAAAAAAACAACACCACTATTTTCAGCTCTCGTGTTGTCCCCCTCGCCGCGGCGCGCACCGGAAAACGCAGGAAGAGCTCCGGCACTAGAGGGTGTCCGAGCGAGTGCGCACGCTTCTGGCTCTCCACGGAGCTTAAGGCAGGTTTCTGCTAATGCGGAAAAGACTGTCCCCTCAGGTGTGGTGCCTTCTCATTAGCTGAATTTCTAGTCAATAAAAAAAGGAGGGGCTCGGATTAAACCAGGCACAACACGCCGTCATGACTGAGATGTGAATCCATACTGACACCGAGTCGTATTTTATAGGAAGTGGATGATTGGTGGATGGCAGGTTTACCCGTCTCACCCCCAAACCATTAAAGAAACAAAACAAAAACAAACAGAAAACACCAGTCTGCAGTGGACCGACTATTATTCTTTTTTTTCTCCCCAAGTTGTGGAGAATGGAGTCAATTCAATTCAGTTTTATTTGTATAGCACTTTTAACAAAGAGCAATGTCTCAAAGCAACTTTACAGGACATTCATGCATTCATCGTCTACCGCTTGTCCGATCTGTACTTGGGTCACGGGAAACCTGTGCCTATCTGAGGCATCAAGGCAGGATACACCCTGGACGGAGTGCCAACCCATAACCACTAAGCCACCCTGCCCCAGCTTTACAGAACATAAGAAACAATAAACATACAAACAAACAGTCCTAGATGTTAGACAAAATTTTCCCTAGTGAGCGAGCCTGAGGTGACTGAGGCGACTGTGGCAAGGAAAAACTCCCTTAGATGGAATGAGGAAGAAACCTTGAGAGGAACCAGACTCAAAAGGGAACCCATCCTCATTTGGGTGACACCAGAGAGTGTGATATGAACAATGTCCTTTCTGCATTAGTTGTGTGATGCAGATACAGCATGTGTAGAAAGTTATGTGTAAATTAAATTAGGAGGTTGTTGTCGTCCACATAGGGTTGAAAATCAGAACCCAGCTGAAGCTGGTCCATCTCTGGATGCCACAGGAGCTGGCACAATCTCTATATGTCTCGGGGATGGGTAGAAGAAGGGAAATAGTGTGTGTCAGTGACATTTGTCCTCTTATGAGTAACATCTTACCAAGAATATTTTATGACACAGGTACATCTGTCTGTTCATAACATTGCATAATAAACACAAACAACTTTCCTGTTCATATCAAAACAGATTTTATATATATATATATATATATATATATATATATATATATATATATATATATATATATATATATATATATAGAAGCGGGCTGGTTGTAACATCTCGATTCATCTCGAGGAAGGGATATACACCGATCAGGCATAGCATTATCAACCTAATATTGTGATTGTCCACCTTTTGCTGCCAAAACAGTCCAGACCCGTCGAGGCATGGACTCCACTAGATCCCTGAAGATATGCTGTGGTATCTGGCACCAAGATGTTAGCAGCAGATCCTTTAAGTCCTGTAAGTTGCAACTTACAAGACCTAAAGGATACTTCTGATAGATACTGACCACTGCGGGAACACCCCACAAGAGCTGCAGTTTTGGAGATGTTCTGATCCAGTGGTCTAGCCATCACAATTTGGCCCTTCGTCAAACTCACTCAAATCCTTACGCTTGTCCATTTTTCCTGCTTCTAACACATCAACTTTGAGGACAAAATGTTCACTTGCTGCCTAATATATCCCACCCACTAACAGGTGCCATGATGAGGAGATCATCAGTGTTATTCACTTCACCAGTCAGTGCTCATAATGTCTCGTTTGATCAGTGTAAATACAAGCTGTCCCAATACTCATAAGTATTACGTATTCAATACTGGATGTCTCTGGATGTCCACTTATCGGTTGGTCTGCAACACTTCCAGTCTTTTTGAATTTATTAATAAGTTTGACAACAGTGTCATGTATCATGTGCTTGCCATGTTTCCTGTTAAAGTCCAGCTTTCTGATGCATCTGTGAGAATGATTTCAACGATTTCAAGTGGATAGAATCACCTTTCAACTGCCGTTGCATCGGTCAGCTTTCTGTAGGAACTACACTGATCTACTAGTTTCTCAGGAGCTCTTGGTTGCTGTCAAAGAAAGGACGTAATCAACAGTTATGCTATTTACTGTCCAGTGTCACCCAAATGAGGATGAGGTTCCCTTCTGAGCCTCAATGTTTCTTCCTCATATCATCTCAGGGAGTTTTTCCTCGCCACCCTCAACTCAGGCTTCTCATTAGGAATGAATAGTAACTTAATAGATAGTATAAATAAATAGTATAAACAGGAACTTAAATCTTCTGTGTTTCTAAAAAGGAAATGACTTCTATAAAGCTGCTTTGAGACCATGTTAATTGTTAAAAATGCCATACAAATAAAAGCCTTTTGTCAAAGGCTTTCTGAAAAAAACATCTATAATATAAACATATAAACGTATGAAACCTTGTGGAAGACATTTTGTTTGAAAGTAAAAAAGTGTTAGTTTTTTCTACGTATGAGAAGTTTGGGACACCATGTGTATATGTTTTGCGAATTTTTATCATGGACAAAAGATCTGGCCTGAGTCCCAGTGAATCTGGAGCCAACTCTGAGTGCAAAGTGAGGACCCCGGGATGGAACACCAGTGTGTTTCAGTCATTCTCACCTAGGTGCAATTATAGCAGCATAGCAAATTCATCTACCTGTATGTTTTTTAGCATGGTTTTACTAGTATGACAGCAAAAGGATATCCATGAAATTACGAAAAGGAAACAACTGATAACCCTGGAGCTGCTAGGGGACAATGCTACCCACTGCCCAGTTGTGCATCTCTTCTTCTTAATCAGTTTGTTGTTAGACTGGCTAAATGTTGACCACTGAATGACATGATTATTTTAATGAGATGGATAACAGCTGATATGTTCAGGTCTCATTCTAGTACCAGGTTTTCCAAGTAGGGAACTGTTTTTTGTTTAGTTTAATAGATTAAACACTTAAATACACACTATTACAATGATTACAAATGTCAACCATGTTGATATTTGCCAGCTAGCTAGCATTGCATTGTCAAACTGGTGTCCCTGATTAATAAAAATAAATAAATAAATAAATAAATAAATAAAATAAAATAAAATAAAATAAAATAAAATAAAATAAAATAAAATAAAATAAAATAAAATAAAAATAAATAATAATAATAATAATAATAATAATAATACATATTTGACAAAATAAAAAAACAATCATAATAATAATAAAAAAAAGTAATTTATTTTTAATATTTTTTTTTTCTTCAGATAAGTAGAATTACTTTCATAGTAGAGTGCAAAATCTGATGATAAATCCACAGAGGATGCTACTGAGCATGCTCAGGAAGAGTGTCACCACAATAGCTTGTTGCTGATTAGCGCATGAGACAGAGTTACAACTGACCCCGGTCTACCCTACTATAAAAATGTATTGGAAGCAGCGTAAAGCCTGTTTCATGGGGAAAGTTAACCTAGCAAAACCTATGACAAACTGAACCTACATCAAATATTTGTTCACTAGCTAGCTATCTTAGCTTAATAGCTTAATTAATGTATATTTAATTGGCTATGTAATATTATTTATTAATATTATATATAATATTATTATATATTACATATAATAGTTTCAATTCAAACTTTTTCATAACTTCAGTCACCTTTCACCAAAAAAAAGCAAGTCATAGCATTCCGTTTACTTCTATTAAATGTTAACAATCATCCAAAGTGAACCAAAAAATAGAATGGTTTTACGAAAGGAATGTTTAAGGAAATGGATCAGGAAATGGATGGCATCCTACTGCATCTTTTCTCAAATCAGCGTGGTGTGAAAGTTTTTATTCCTCACGTACCCCAGCAATTTTTCATGTAAATCTTTTAAGTAAAGAGTAACACATTTTTTTTTATCTCTTTAGTAAGAAAGAAAAACTAAAAAAAAAAATGATTTTATGTGATTTTTTTTTTTTTTTTTTTTTAATTTTTTTTACAAAACAAATAAACAAACAAATAAATAATAACGTTAGAAAAACTCTATGAAATTGCTATGGTATAATTTGTAGTATCCATTTGAATAGTGCACAGCATTTATTCTTAATCCTTTTCTCTCTTTTTTTTTTAACTTTATTTAAATTCCTTCCTCTTTTTATGTTTAGATGGCCTTGTTGCTGTCTGATTGTTGCCAACTAAATTTCTTTGTACTGAATACAATGACAATAAAGTACCTTTCTTTACCTGACCTTGCCTTGAACCCAGGTGATAGAGTACATTAAGGAAAGGTAAAATAGAGACCAGGCGTTTTCGTGTGAGGATATATTTTGGATGTGTACTTGATAGGTAAAGCTCTTCCATGTGAGAAAGTTTTGTGCAAATGTGATGAGTAAAGTCTGGCATGCCTCCTCTTTGTCCTTTCAATCTGGTAAATGCTAGAGGCTTCATCTGTTCAGGCTGTGAAAGATTTATTTGCAGGAGTTGATTCCATCATTTGCCTTGCATTACTTTGTCACTTTCAAACGTCTGTTCATTTGTTTTTCTTCTATCACCAAGTTTGCAGGAAACAAACCCTAACCTTATTGGTTTACAGTCATACTTGGCACATACCTGACTGTCCTTGAGAAAGTCCATAATACAGATGGTTATGCCCAATATAGCTTCCCTAAATGCCATCTAATGATCTCTGGGTATGAAAATACCACTACCCACACAAACAAGTCAACACTCCTTCACTCTTAGGCTAGTGCATGCAGGACAGCATATTTATATGCGGACGTTCGAAAGGTCATTTGATGCTATCATGCATGCCAGATCTGCCGCATGTAATTTATCGATTGACTGAAAGCCCGGAGTTTTGAAGGAAAGCAAGTCTTTAATGCAGAAGCCGGCTTCCAGTCGGTGCCGTTTCTTGAATCGGGTTATGCTGGCTAAGCAGCTGTAATGCGTCTGCATTAGAGGACATTGGATATGCAGGGAGCTAAACGGACATAGCAAGGGAGAATCAAAAAAATATTCTGCATATATTTTTATTTTTCTATTCATCATCATCTCATCTGTTTGCAAATTTGATGTGAATAGCACCAGGGACCGGTTTGTGTACTGGTCTCATACCTCAGTTTGTGCATGCGTCATCATTAAAAAGTGCTGATTGTTATTGGGTTCTTTCTTCCTTTTTTTTTCTCCCATTGTTTCACGATATTCATTTGGTCTCTAAAGATTTGGACTCCCTAAATCATGCAGCCAGGAAAAAAAAAAGCATGCACTTACCAGCTACCCCCAGGCTGTGGTTCAGTTGGTTCTTTCATTAACTCACTTAGTCTTTTGGCTCCTTCACCAACGTTGGGATTGGATTTACCTGGATCAGCAATTCAACACACTTACAAGCCAAGTTCCATTTCTAAAAAGCATTTCAAAGATTGCAATTGAAGGATGAATTCCAGGCATCCATTAAGTAAGAAATAAAACATGACTGTTTACATAATTGATCAAACTTGTTTCATTGACGTTCCACAGCATCAAACGTAACTACTTATAGTGTAGCTGCTTTAACAACATCGATAAAACAATGAAGGTAACTACAAATGTGTCATTATTTAATAACTAATAACTGTTTTATTCCTTTTATACCACAGCCTCAACACTACGCTAAATAATTATTCCTAATTTTTTCAAGTCAGGAATAACTTGTTAGAATTTGCTGTGGCATAAGAGGAATAAAACACTATTCCATTGTTGATTATTTTCAATTCAATTTTATTTCGATAGCGCTTTGAACCGTGGATGCTGTCATGAAGCAGCTTTACAGAAATATATGAATTCAGGACATCAATTTCAAATGTATAAATTTATCCCCAGAGGTGCCCCGGTGAGGAAAAGCTCCCTGAGATGACATGAGGAAGAACCTTGAGACTCAAAAAGAAACCTCATCCTAATTTTCGTGACAGGATACTGTGTTTATAAATCATTTCCCTGCTATAATTGTGGACTTTATGGACAAAAAGGAAGCGAAGCCAGGAAATTCAGTCCACTCTTAAGATGAAAGCCATTTTGTTGGAGTTTTGTTGAAGACCTGATTATTGATAAAGACGCTTCGGATCGATCGCAGTCCAAAGCTATCGTCATGGTTTACAATCAATCCCATCCACAGTAACATTTTAAAATGTTTTTATTCTAACTTAATAGTACAGGATATGAATGACTAGAGTCCACCTCAGCATTGGGTTATTTATGCTCAATAAAACAAGTAACGGTAACATTCAGTGATAAACTGCCTCCAGTGTACACCGTGTAGTGACTGGCTATGACATATACGGCAGGTGTTAATTTAATGCTTGTGATTTCGCAGTGGCAGAACAGACACAATTTATATGACATTTTCTTTCAGCTCAGAATCAGCAAAGATGATCAGCAAAAAGGTTTTTGTTTCATTTATTACTCGCCAAAGGACAGCTTGCGCGCTCGTAAAAATGTGCATTAGGAAGAAAATCCGTATTCTTGGAATAACTGGAAAGAAAAACATTAGCGCTAAAAAAGAGACATTCACATCCGTGTCTACAACACGTCAGCCTTAAAAAATGATTTAAAAAGCCATTATTTATGCTTTTTGACTTTGATGGAAGTTAAACAACCTATTAAACACTAAAGGATATTTGAAAATAATTAATAATTAAAAAAACAGAATGTTCAAAGAAATCTATCTGGCTTTCACTCTACTCAAGGATCAATAGTCTATGAAGCTGTCAGCATCAGTAGCTGATAATGTGCTTGTACTGCCTGCCTCTTATATCCTGCCAGTGTTTTCATCCACAGACAAATGATCAAAGCCTTTCGTCCCTTTCTGCTGTGTGCCTCCATTAAGGCCAGCCTCCATTATGTGGAGACTTCTTTCTTTTATTAATATATAAAAAAATACATTTTGATATCCAAATTTTAAAATGATAGAGAGCATGTCTCTCATTTGATGTTTGTCCTGGGATTTTTTTTTTTTAATTTAAAGACAACACATTGCATTGCAAACTGCACTGACTGTGTAACTTGGATATTTTTTTGCTCTCATTTATCCATTCATTCATTCATTCGTTCATTCATTTATTCGTTCATACGTCCATCCGTCCAACCATCCATCCATCCATCCATCCATCCATTCATTCATTCATTCATTAATTCACTGAGTTCCTCATCCATCCACCCATCCATCCATCCATTCATTGATTCACTTGCTCATTCATTAAATTATCCATCCATCCATCCATCCATCCATCCATCCATCCATCCATCCATCCATCCATCCATCCATCCATCCATCCATCCATCCATCCATCCATCCATCCATTCATCCATTCATTCATTCTGCCAATTCACTCCTACACACACCTACAGGCACGTTATCGTACGCAATCCACCTACTCTCGAGTTTTTGGACAGTGAAAGGAAATCCGAGGACATGGGTAGATCAGGAAAATTCTCAGGAGCCACAAAACGGCAATTTGAACTGCTGTGCCAAGATTCCTGCCTTTATTATTCATCTGAAATGGGGAAATAGTATAAAGAAATAGTTTCAGATTTAGCCTAGAATACTAGCTCTGACTGTGTCAGGTCAACTCACGCATCTACAGAACTCACCAAGGCCTACAAACATGTGCACCCAGGACTACACTTAGCTATACACTAGCACAAGAACTCTATCAGGTTCACTGTCACCTGTTCACACACCCTTTAAAAACCAACATTCAATTCAATTTATTTGAGATGATGTCTATTAACGATAAACATCGTCTCAAAGCAGCTTTACAGAAGTATAGAAACATAGAGTTATAAAAATGATAAAGATAAGTTACTATTTATCCCTAACATTTATCATTAATGAGCAAGCCTGAGGTGACGGTGGTGAGGAAAAACTCCCTGAGATGATATGAGGAAGAAACCTTCCTCAAACCTTGGAAGAACCAGACTCAGAAGGGAACCTCATCCTCATTTGGGTGATTCATGGATATCTATTCCCAATCCCAGTTGCTCAGTGTATTCATATCTATTCATAACATAAGCCTTTAATATTGTGTTGTTTCTCTGGTTTTGACTTTTTTACATATCTGGATTTGACCTTATATTGCCTCACTCCTTATATGTCTTGGACCACATATTTTGGACAATTTGGATTTGTTTCTTTGCACATTGCTACAGTACTTTTGCTGCTTATTATTTCTGACAGACTGATAGACATCAAGCACAGTGTCAAAGGGTCCATTTCTCTACACCAAGTTCAGATAAGTTTGGTATTTGTTTCCAGCTAGATCACACACACACAAGCACCCACTAAACCTGGGTCATTTACTAATGATTGGAACCAGCTTGAATTTGAGCAGGTGAAATCACCAAACTGTGCTGGACTCAGGCCCTACAGGACCTGCTGTATACTGTGGGCCCCATTGTGAGTGTAATTACATCTGATTACCTTTTCTAAGTCTGCCTCCACATGCGCGTCTTCTCCCCTAATGAAGCGGCGTGAAATCGTTAAAAAGTAATTGTGCGCACTCGTCCTGGAGATAAGCCGACGCAGTGGGACAAAGCAATCCTGACACAAAGTAGATTTGCTGGCACGGGGATGCTCGCGACCCCCTCTGCGACTAATGGCCTGTGAACTTTAATCTGGCGCCTCGTGAGAGTAGGAGGAGGAAGCTTGCATACGCTTTGGTGACCTCGAATCCATGGAGGCGTAATGGGTGTTTGGAAATTTTAATGTTTAAGTATTTTTCTCTCAGCTTGTTGGGCATCTTTATGTCACTAATGTGGCTAAACATTACATTTTTCTTTACTTATAGGTATTCACAGTTAAAATATTGAAACCAGATAATTCTGGGAAAGTAATGAAAACAGATTAGTGGCTTGTTCTGCACTTGATTAAGCATACACTTCCTAATAAGGCGTCAGTGGAAATCATTTTAAACAGGACAATCCGGCATACAGCGGTGACAGGAAACCAGCTAAATATAAGTCAGTCAATTCTGTTGTATAATATACAAAGCTTCTATTATGTGCCGCTGTTATGTACTGTATATAATCTACTGTATTCTTCAAAACATCCCTTATCTCATCCCAACTTCATTCCATTTTTATTAAAATATCTTTATCACATTGTGCTCATCAAGCCATATATATCCCTGGCACGAGAAAGTCTCCATGTAATGTAACAACACCTCTGACCTATCAATAATAAATGTAGTGATGATAATAATATGCCCAAATAGTTTAGTCAATATTAATCTAATTATACAGTGCCACTGAACACCGAGTTCAAATGAGACCTGATCGATGTCCTCATCTAAAGACCTCCAGTCAGTAAATGATGCTAGAATCAGCACCATGGACAGCAACCTGAAGCCTTTCCTTCATGAGAGGCTGGCTGCTTTGAGGGCTTCACTTATAATAAAAAAGGAATGTTTAGCTAAGCGCATGAAGGTTTGTATGTTAGATTCATGCTCAAGTAAAAAAACAAACAACCAAAAACATTTTGGTTAATAAAGTTTTCAGATGTTTCTAAAAACTTAATTCAAATGTACTTGTGTCCCACTTGATATGCATTGAAGTGTGAAATGAATTGAAAGTGTAGACTCATGTTGTAATTAAAGGGGATGTTTACAGTGGATTAGTAGTTAATATGTTTATCTTGCACCTTCAGCGTTGTGAGTTTGATTCCTGTCTATACCGTGTGTGTTTAGTTTGCATGTCCTCCATGCATTTCAGGGGTTCTCCAGGTTCTTCCCTCAGTCCAGAGACATGCATTGTAGGCTTATTGGCATCTCTAAATAGTCTGTAGTGTCCATCCTGGGTGTTTACCTGGACTCCAGGTTTTCTGTGACTATAAGCACTAAAGAGGATGGATGGATGGATGGATGGATGGATGGATGGATGGATGGATGGATGGGTGTTTTAATTAAATTTCATCTGCATTATGTTGAGACTCGAATCGAACATTTCCACTTTTACTTGCACAATGTTCTCGCTTCCTCAATAGTCTGAAACTTTTCTGGTTTTCAGGTTATCAGAGTTCTTCAGGTGGATATGGTTTCTACATCTAATCTGACAGTTTACTCAGATTACAGCTCCAGTATAACTCCAGATCAAGTTACCGCATGTGTGTGTGTGTGTGTGTGTGTGTGTGTGTGTGTGTCTGGTTGGGGAAGCAAGGGGGAGTGGTTATGCATATTCTGTCAGTAGGTGGACTGAGGACTGTAAATTGCCCCTAGGTGTGAATGTCTTATACCCCAGCGAGAATTGCCTCCTTGTACTCCGGATCCTCCACACCCAGAATAAAGCTCTTACTGAAGATGAATAAATGAACGATGCATAGAACCTTTAAAGCCTCCCTCAGAGAGACCTGCCTGAAGAATCCTTTAAGGAGTTGGCTGGAAACTTTCCCTACCTATCTGCTCAGATTAAAAGTGTGGAATTCATTATTGCCTTTCAGGAACCTAGTGGATACGGTTACAAAAGCTGACCTAAGATTGTCACTAATAATCTGAGATGCATGTAGGGTTTTATCAGAGATAAAAACAAAGCCATAAAATCTTCATTATAGCTCTCTTATCCAGATAAAACACCTGGTGCGATCGCACTGATTAGCGTTCTGATTGATCTGCTGGCTCCGAGGCTTAGACGTGGAGGTCTGGAGGTGGAAAGAGCGATACACACACACACACACACACAGACACAGCTCTAGAAAGAGAGATGAAGAAAGAGAGAAAAATAATACCTATAATACAGAGGCACTCACGGGAAATGCAAAGATTCTTCCGAGTATTGATAGATAGAGGAGGCTGAACCGGAGATGTTGACGGATGACGTGTCATGAGAAAAATCAAAGGTCACACTTGTAAATCTAATAACATAAGTACTACCAACTCTATCCCTCTCTCCCTCCCTCTCTCTCTCTCTCTCTCTCTCTCTCTCTCTCTCTCTGTTCTTTTTCTTTCTCTTTCTCTTTGTCTCTGTCTCTCAGCATTCTACATCTTCTAACCTCTGGATCTCTGCACAAAACAGAATCGAATATTTGCCCAAACACAGATAAAGCACAAATTAACCTCTCCACTTTAGCGCTCTGTCTGTTTGGCCTCGAGCATTGATTATTGGCGAGTATTCTTAAGTGTAATTAGGCAAAATTGCTTTGTGCAATCAACAAGTGTTTGTGTAATCAGCTTGACCAAAGTGTCAGTTATGTAATGTGCGGTAATCACACATTTTTGACTTTTTTCTTTTCAAAAATACAAACACAAACACCCTGGGTTGCCAGGTCATGGCAACAAATTCACACCTCAAGGCAATTCAGACTCGCTCATTCATACTGGAAAACATGTGAAGAAAGAAACTCGAGCTCAGGATCGAACCAAAGGCTCTAAGGAGGCGATACTACCTGCTGAGCCACCCCCCGTAACCCCCCCGACACCCTCCCTGACATCCCCCAACACCCTCCCTGACACCCTGGCCACCCCTGCATTTATTATGCATCTTGGTATACAGTGCCAAATGATTTCAAAAGGCTCTTCTGAACTCCTTGAATACATCTTATAAATGTGATAGACGGCCTGTTATAACTCTCAAATAAAAGCCTGAGGAGCTTTTGCGTCCTCTCACTTCTAATCATTTGGCTTTGGAGACTCATGACCAAACTTCTTTTCCACATCTTTTCCTGTTGATTTCGGATCGTTGCCTTGTTGCAGGACACCACAACATTTCATGTCATTCACGAAACATTTTACGATCATTCCTCCGCATTCGTAAGGGAAGAGAGTGTTTTTGTATAAAGTCTGTAACGTAACATCCATCAGTTTGTACAAATTTCACTCTAGATCTTTCTCCTGATTGTGTGTGCATGTGCAGGTTTATTCGATGGTGGAATATAATTGGACTCCGCAGCTGTGTGCTGTTCTGAATGTGCTACCAAGAGAGACGGACTGGCCCTGGAAAATCCACTTCCATCTGTGGGTATACACTCGCACCATCATAATACAAACACTCCATGATATAATGAGCCTGAGCCAACATATTTAAATTGCCTCCCACTCTGATGCCTCGGAGGACGGCACTGATGTGCGATGCGCTTCTCCACATGTTTATATCTCATGGTGTTTGATAGACACGAGTACACAGGTTTAGAAAACACACACACACACACACACACACACACACACGCACACACACACACACACATGACAATTACACTCCTCTAAGATAAATACATATGCCTGTAAACATAACCAATCTTACACACACACATGCACACGCACACACACACACACAAACACACAAACACGAGGACACTAAGGGACCTGGCATTGCAGCCATAACATCTGGGAACACAGCTGCTGCGAGAAATGACCACTGCATGTGAAACAGCTTGGTGTTTTTGCTTTTCACTTAAACCTGCGTTACACACACACACACACACACACATAATCACTATATACCGTATATATAGCAGACACACATTTGAGTTTGTTTCTATCCTACAGCATGTCCTACTGTACATGATTGTGTATGTAAGCGATAACATTTGGATATGAACCATGCATGTACACATCAGCTTGATGTGTAACACTATACACTTAACACTATATAAGAATAGCATACAGATGCCTAACACACAAGCTGATGTGTACGTGTGTGTGTGTGTGTGTGTGTGCTATAAACAATACATATATATATATATATATATATAGGTGTGAAAAAGTGTTGGCCCCCTTCCTGATTTCTTATTTTTTTGCATGTTTGTCACACTTTAATGTTTCAGATAATCAAACACATTTAAATATTAGTCAAAGATAACACAAGTAAACACATCATGCAGTTTTTAAATGAAGGTTTTTATTATTAAGGGAAAACAAAATCCAAAACTACACGGCCCTGTGTGAAAAAGTATTTGCCCCCTAAGCCTAATAACTGGTTGGTCCACCCTTAGCAGCAACAACTGCAATCAAGCGTTCTCGATAACTTGCAATGAGTCTGTTACAGCGCTGTGGAGGAATTTTTGGCCCACTCATCTTTGCAGAATTGTTGTAATTCAGCCACATTGGAGGGTTTTCGAGCATGAACCACCTTTTTAAGGTCATGCCACAGCATCTCAATCAGATTGAGGACAGGACTTTGACTCGGCCACTCCAAAGTCTTCATTTTGTTTTTCTTCAGCCATTCAGAGGTGGACTTGCTGGTGTGTTTTGGATTCATTCATTGTCCTGCTGCAGAACCCAAGTTCGATTCAGCTTGAGGTCACAAACCTACCGATCTATCAGTCTGGAAAAGGTTATAAAGCCATTTCTAAAGCTTTGGGACTGCCGCGAACCACAGTGAGAGCCATTATCTACAAATGGCAAAAACATGGAACAGTGGAGAACCTTCCCAGGAGTGGCCGGCCGACCAAAATTATCCCAAGAGCGCAGCGACAACTCATCCAGGAAGTCACAAAAGTCCCCACAACAACATCCAAAGAACTGCAGGCCTCACTTGCCTCAGTTAAGGTGAGTGTTCATAACTCCGCCATAAGAAAGAGACTGGGCAAAAATGGTTTGCATGGCAGAGTTCCAAGACCAAAACCGCTGCTGAGCAAAAAGAACATAAAGGCTCGTTTCAGTTTTGCCAGAAAACATCTTGATGATCCCCAAGACTTTTGGGAAAATACTCTGTGGACTGACGAGAGAAATATTGAACTTTTTGGAAGGTCTGTGTCCCATTACGTCTGGCGTAAAAGTAACACCGCGTTTCAGAAAAAGAACATCACACCAACAGTAAAATATGGTGGTGGTAGTGTGATGGTCTGGGGCTGTTTTGCTGCTTCAGGACCTGGAAGACTTGCTGTGATAAATGGAACCATGAATTCTGCTGTCTACCAAAAAATCCTGAAGGAGAATGACCGGCCATCTGTTTGTGACCTCAAGCTGAAGTGAACTTGGGTTCTGCAGCAGGACAATGATCCAAAACACACCAGCAAGTCCACCTCTGAATGGCTGAAGAAAAACAAAATGAAGACTTTGGATTGGCCGAGTCAAAGTCCTGACCTCAATCCCATTGAGATGCTGTGGCATGACCTTAAAAAGGTGGTTCATGCTCGAAAACCCTCCAATGTGGCTGAATTACAACAATTCTGCAAAGATGAGTGGGCCAAAAATTCCTCCACAGCGCTGTAACAGACTCATTGCAAGTTATCGAGAACACTTGATTGCAGTTGTTGCTGCTAAGGGTGGACCAACCAGTTATTAGGCTTAGGGAGCAAACACTTTTTCACACAGGGCCATGTAGTTTTGGATTTTGTTTTCCCTTAATAATAAAAACCTTATATATGTAGTGTATGTGTGTGTGTGTGTGTGTGTGTGTTATATATAGTATATATGTAGTGTGTGTGTGTGTGTGTTATATATAGTATATATGTAGTGTATATGTGTGTGTGTGTTATACATAGTATATATGTAGTGTATATGTGTGTTTGTTATATATAGTATATATGTACTGTATATGTGTGTGTTATATATAGTATATATGTAGTGTATGTGTGTGTGTGTGTTATATATAGTATATACATAGTGTGTGTGTTTGTTATGCATAGTATATATGTAGTGTATATGTGTGTGTTATATATAGTATATACATAGTGTGTGTGTTTGTTATACATAGTATATATGTAGTGTATGTGTGTGTGTGTGTTATATATAGTATATATGTAGTGTATATGTGTGTTTGTTATATATAGTATATATGTAGTGTATATGTGTGTGTTATATATAGTATATATGTAGTGTATGTGTGTGTGTGTGTTATATATAGTATATATGTAGTGTATATGTGTGTGTGTTATATATAGTATATACATAGTGTGTGTGTTTGTTATACATAGTATATATGTAGTGTATATGTGTGTGTGTGTTATATATAGTATATATGTAGTGTATATGTGTCTGTGTTATATATAGTATATATGTAGTGTATATGTGTCTGTGTTATATATAGTATATACATAGTGTGTGTGTTTGTTATACATAGTATATATGTAGTGTATGTGTGTGTGTGTGTTATATATAGTATATATGTAGTGTATATGTGTGTTTGTTATATATAGTATATATGTAGTGTATATGTGTGTGTGTTATATATAGTATATACATAGTGTGTGTGTTTGTTATACATAGTATATATGTAGTGTATGTGTGTGTGTGTTATATATAGTATATATGTAGTGTATATGTGTGTTTGTTATATATAGTATATATGTAGTGTATGTGTGTGTGTGTGTTATATATAGTATATATGTAGTGTATATGTGTGTTTGTTATATATAGTATATATGTAGTGTATATGTGTGTGTGTTATATATAGTATATACGTAGTGTGTGTGTTTGTTATACATAGTATATATGTAGTGTATATGTGTGTGTGTTATACATAGTATATATGTAGTGTATGTGTGTGTGTGTTATATATAGTATATATGTAGTGTATATGTGTGTTTGTTATATATAGTATATATGTAGTGTATATGTGTGTGTGTTATATATAGTATATACATAGTGTGTGTGTGTGTGTTATATATAGTATATATGTAGTGTATATGTGTGTGTGTTATATATAGTATATATGTAGTGTATATGTGTGTGTGTGTTATATATAGTATATACATAGTGTGTGTGTTTGTTATACATAGTATATATGTAGTGTATATGTGTGTGTGTGTTATAAATAGTATATATGTAGTGTATATGTGTGTGTGTTATACATAGTATATATGTAGTGTATATGTGTGTGTGTGTTATATATAGTATATATGTAGTGTATGTGTGTGTGTGTGTTATATATAGTATATATGTAGTGTATATGTGTGTTTATTATATATAGTATATATGTAGTGTATGTGTGTGTGTGTGTTATATATAGTATATATGTAGTGTATATGTGTGTGTGTTATATATAGTATATACGTAGTGTGTGTGTTTGTTATACATAGTATATATGTAGTGTATATGTGTGTGTGTTATATATAGTATATATGTAGTGTATATGTGTGTGTGTTATACATAGTATATATGTAGTGTATGTGTGTGTGTGTTATATATAGTATATATGTAGTGTATGTGTGTGTTATATATAGTATATACATAGTGTGTGTGTTTGTTATACATAGTATATATGTAGTGTATGTGTGTGTGTGTGTTATATATAGTATATATGTAGTGTATATGTGTCTGTGTTATATATAGTATATACATAGTGTGTGTGTTTGTTATACATAGTATATATGTAGTGTATGTGTGTGTGTGTGTTATATATAGTATATATGTAGTGTACATGTGTGTTTGTTATATATAGTATATATGTAGTGTATATGTGTGTGTGTTATATATAGTATATACGTAGTGTGTGTGTTTGTTGTACATAGTATATATGTAGTGTATATGTGTGTGTGTGTGTTATATATAGTATATATGTAGTGTATATGTGTGTGTGTGTGTGTGTTATATATAGTATATATGTAGTGTATGTGTGTGTGTGTGTTATATATAGTATATATGTAGTGTATATGTGTGTGTGTGTGTTATATATAGTATATATGTAGTGTATATGTGTGTGTGTGTGTTATATATAGTATATATATAGTGTATATGTGTGTGTGTGTGTTATGTATAGTATATGTGTAGTGTATATGTGTGTGTGTGTTATATATAGTATAGATGTAGTGTATATGTGTGTGTGTTATATATAGTATATATGTAGTGTATGTGTGTGTGTGATATATGTAGTATATACGTAGTGTTTGTGTGTATGTGTGTTATATATAGTATATATGTAGTGTATGTGTGTGTGTGTGTTATATATAGTATATATGTAGTGTATATGTGTTTGTTAAATATAGTATGTAAATGTAGTGTATATGTGTGTGTTATATATAGTATATATGTAGTGTATGTGTGTGTGTGTGTTATATATAGTATAGATTTAGTGTATATGTGTGTGTGTTATATATAGTATATATGTAGTGTATATGTGTGTTTGTTATATATAGTATATATGCAGTGTATATGTGTGTGTGTGTTATATATAGTATAGATTTAGTGTATATGTGTGTGTGTTATATATAGTATATATGTAGTGTATATGTGTGTTTGTTATATATAGTATATATGCAGTGTATATGTGTGTGTGTGTTATATATAGTATAGATTTAGTGTATATGTGTGTGTGTTATATATAGTATATATGTAGTGTATATGTGTGTTTGTTATATATAGTATATATGCAGTGTATATGTGTGTGTGTGTGTTATGTATGTAGTGTATATGTATGTTTCTGTGTGTGTATTATATATAGTGCAAATGTGTGGAAGTTTCTTGAATTTAAACGCAATATAAAATAATTATATCTTTTGCGTGCTTTATTAGCGTGTAGATGTCACACAGAGTCCGCGTCCCAATCCGTCAGTGTTAAAAGTCATCTGATTTCAGTGGATGAGCGAAATCTGTCAGAACTCATCAGAGTGGAAGGTGAGAGTGTGTTTTTAAGCACTAATGGATGAACAGATGTAAGCACACATGTTTACGTTACAGCTTATGCTCTTCTGTCTGCAGGTACAGTCATGCTGATGATCATGATCATCAACTATTATGTATTCCGTATGTACTGTAAGGAATAAAACTCTTACTGACGCGCTGGTTTAGGAAAGTAATCAACAACAGCGTAGTTGATGTGAAGCTGTGAGTTACGAGGTTGTTATTTTCTAACACCAGCTCTTATACCACAGCCATTTGCAGCCATCTCATCGTAAGTTTTACTCATTTATATTATGTTTAATGTCGTGGAATGCAGTTATAGCAGCGATAAACACTCATTCCTTCGCCAGCCTGGTTGTTTTTTCTCTGGAAATGAAGAAGAAATACAAAGTACAAAGCATAACACAATCCTGAAGACTTTTTGATGTGTTTTTCTGTTTATTACCTGTTTATTACACACTATAAACATCTGGCCACCTGCTTTCAATCAGAACCTATTTCAACCAATCATACGCTTTGTTATTTGTTTATTAGTCTCCTGGCCAATCAGAAATCTGCTCATTTAGTAATAAGATTGTGTCTGTAAATCAGTGAAATGATGATGATGATTATTATTATCAAAATAAATTCTTCTTCTTCTTCT
>JAUCMX010000025.1:14248453-14278453 GCA_033459395.1 Hemibagrus guttatus | reverse complement strand
AAAATAAACAACAATAGAATAGAATAAGAATAGAATAAGCAGAATAGTGATAGTAGAATGTACAGTGAGATGAGTGGATGGTTGTGGACAGAATATAGATATAATAGTGTGACGCACACATCCAGAGAAACCATCACTCACTCTTTCGTTTATTCTGTCAGCTTCATCAGTTTACTCTGATCAGATCTTTAATTTAGTTTATATTTTGCATTTTTAAAACCATTTAAATAAAAAAAAAAATCAAAATCATTGAATGTCTATTAACACATAAGTTTAGCATTTATTTATTTATTTATTTATTTATTTATTTATTTATCTATTTATTTATCTATTTATCTATCTATCTATCTATCTATCTATCTATCTATCTATCTATCTATCTATCTATCTATCTATCTATCTATCTATCTATCTATCTATCTATTTATTTATTTATTTATTTATGTCCCATTTTACATAACAGTACCTGGAACTACCTTTAAACTGAGTCTGCTATAACTCTTTTGCTCACTACTTAAAGTCTGACAACTATTTCAGTCAATAAACACCCATCACACACACACACACACACACACACACGCACACGCACACGCACACGCACACGCACGCACATCAAATCCAACATAAGCTTCAACTGCCAGTGAACCTTTCTCTGAATAATCGGCCTTAACGCAGCAGTCCTCACACTTCCTCTAATATTGCCGTCCTGGGGAAGATTTAGGCTCCAAGAACATTCTGGAAAGAAATGCTGTATTGGAGAACTGTCGCGCCACCCCCACACCCTGTCTGCATCTGACAGCTCAGTCAGCTTTAGCTTCAGCGAGGGAAAAATCTATATTAGTAGTGGCCAAAACGCATTAGCACATGTAAGCCAGGACAAATCAAAACGACTTTTTTTTTTTTTTTTAAAGGCCACGCTGGAACTCGTCCTTTTTCTGCGGTTCCTCAGTTCAGTGTGAGAGTGCAACATTCCAACACTGAACAAGCGGTGAACCTCAGTGGCCTTTGGCTTGGGCAGCTTTACTTTAACAACTGCATGAATGCTTGTGGTGGTTTCTGGTATTAAATCGATGTGTGTTATGAGAGACTCTGCTGTTGCTCTCAGGTGTAATGATGCTGTGCTCAGCTCAGGTTAGGAGCCGTTATTATTAAATACACTTCAGTATTAAACTTTCAGTCTGGGTTTCAATATTACACTGCAGTATTCTGGTCTCCGTCAGTCTGTCTTTATTCACACGCTGTATATAGTCACATTATTTATAATTAAAGCTTTCATTTTGTTTAGCGAGCTCACTTCATTTCACTTCATTTCAGTTTGCGCTTTTGGAGAACTTATTCAAGAAAATTTGGAAAAATAAACTACAATATTTTTCTTTCATGGACAAAAGTGCTGTCAGCTCGCCTTCATCTACCTGCATGCGTCTTTTATTATTGTGGTTTTGTTCTTATTGTATTAGACGGATTTTTCTATTGAATATATACGTCTGTGCTTCTGGCTCATTTGTTTGGTTACAAAGTGATGATCTGAATGTTTTTTCTCTTACACACTCTTTTCCAAGTTTATAATGCATAATTATTTTAGCATTTCAGTTTTATAAAAATGTTTTTAAGGTGACTTTGGAACATTCTGTCCAGGGACTACAGATGGAAAAATAGCCTTTGGCTAATTTTTCGCATTTACTGTAATGTTTATTAATGTGCACTGTCCCTGTAAAAAACAAAAAAAAAGATTAAATAAATAAATAAATAAATAAATAAAGACATAAAAATAAATAAATAAATAAATAAATAAATGCTAAACATGTGTTAATAGACATCTAACTAATAAAATTAACAAACAAATGATCAGTCAATCAATCAATCAAACAAACAAACAAACACATGAATAAATAAATAAACAAACAAATAAAAAACTAGTTGAACAAAATCTTTAAATAAAAACTTAAACATGATAAAACTAACAATTGGCAATGAAAATATTATGTAAAATATTATGCAATTATACAAGTGAAAAAAAAAATGCAATTTTGAGTAAAGAATAAATTTAAATCCAGTTTAGCTGTCAATACAAACACTGTGGTTTTGTTAGCTAGCTTATTATTACTACAGCATGACTTCTAAGTGAATGTGCAAAAATTGCAAATGAAAATTGTGAATGTTGTCCAAAATTTTAAAAATAAGTATTACAGCTAGTGACCCAACTCACCAGATAACAGTTCATCATGATTTTCATGAAATTTCACTGTCAAGTCATTAGAATCAGGATGATATCTGAGTCACTGAATGAGCTAGGGTTAGATATTTACCTCTAGTTGCTTTCGGCTGCTCCCTGTTCGGGGTCTCCACAACAACTTGGCACAGGTTTTACACCGAATGCCCTTCCTGATGGAACCCTCCCATTTTTCCAGACTTGGGACAGGCACTGCATCCAGTGGCTGGGAATTGAACCTGGGCCTTTTGCAAGATAGGTGAGAAACCTACCACTGAGCCACCAATGCCCTAAGTTAGATATTTACCTCTAACAGCCTTTAAAAATCTATACAAGTGTTTATTCCTATTATAGCACAGTCATTCACCAGCCCTTCATTATGTTAATCAACACAATGCTACGTTTATGCTACGTTCAGGGGATAATTCATACATAATGCTACGTTAATGGAATGTCCGCGAAACAACGTTTATATCTATTATTTACATTACGACAGCTATAAACTAACATATTGTAAATTTTTCAGCAAAAAAAAGAAAATTTATTTTAAAATGAATCTCCACCTTCTGACCAATCAGACTCGACAATTCAACAGCATCTTATCAGAATGCAAACGTTGCCTAGCAACAAGATCGACTGACGGAGTGGTAAAAGTTTGTAATTGTAGTTATTGACTGATGGAATTTTGTTAGTAATTGTACATCCTTTAAGAAATGTTTCAACCTGCTCCTACATTTTAAGTCGCACACTTCCAATGACACTCTTTCCTTTTGTTTCCTTACATTAAACATCACACATCACTTCCGTTGCCATCGGCGACTTCTCAGGTAAGGCCAATGCTCCTTCACCGGAGACAAGGTTCATTAGACAAGCCGTCAGCACCTACAGTCGCACTCTTCATGACATCTCACCCTCGATGCCTCTCTATAAGAAAAAAAAACACAAATTCTGCCTCTGTACTCGTCATCAACATCTGCACGCATCATCCCACCATTCAGTTTTTCCATTTCAGGACCTGCTAACTGACACGAATTCGCTTTTCTTCCGCATTTGTGCGCGCTCTTCTTAATCATTTCTTTTTAATAAGAGAATCTGCAACTCGTTGAAAGATATTGGGAGGAAGAATTTAATTCAGTGCAGCACACCACAGGGGAAAACTAAAAAATTAATGAAGGATGCGTCAATAGTGGCTTTGTACTTGGATGTAGTCATGCCAATAAAGCTATCCTGAGATTAGTAGAATTATTACAATTCACCACGTAATTGCCTTACCAGCGTAGGTTCTTAAGGATATAATCAAACTCGGAGGACAAGAAAATGTATTGTACAGATAAATAGCTGCTCCCCAAAGAACGAGCAAGTAAAAAACTGCAGTTATGTACACTAAATGAGCATTAACGGTGATGTTACTTCTTTTTGTTTTCTTTTGAAACTGGCCAAAAATGGAGGAAATTTCAATTATGAGATTTATTTATTTATTTATTTTATTTATTTACTAATTTTAGCTTCTGGTTTTCTCTTCTTTTTGATTTTTCTTTTAGTAAAAAAAAAAAAAATTCTTTGAATTTCTCTGACACAAGCACGTTTCTGGGTGCATACTTTAACTTTCAGTGAGCATTTGTAGGGGCAGTGGTGGTTCAACTGGTTAACACTCTGGGTTGTTGATCAGGGTTCAAGCCCCAACACCACCAAGCTCCACTGTTGGGCAATGGAGCAAGACCCTTAACCCTCCCTGCTCCAGGGGTGCTGTATCATAGCTGCACCTGCGCTCTTCTTCTTTTGACTCTTGCCTGTGTACTTTTTTCCAAACCTGTACATCATCAGCAATTTTAGCACCAGAACTGAACGTATCCCTAATAGTTCAATATAAACATCTTAATGTGTTCCATCACTGCTTGTCGATTTCCTTTAACACCTTTTTTTTCCCAGACGCTGAACTACGATCAGTTGTGCAGATAAAAACTCAACAGTAAAGGTAGAAATGCTGTACATTCATTGCCAGGAACACTTTGGTGTCCTTTTCCCAGAAAATAGAAATGTTCAATAATCGACTGGGGAAATGTTCCCTTTCTGCTGAGACACAATCCCATTTCTTTATTTTTATATTTATTTATTAGGAAGACGTCTGATTTAAAACAACCTTCAGCAGCTAATCCACATATCTGACGAAGCAATTAAATTTTCCTGGGATATCTATCCAATAGCTTCCAGGCACTAGGACTGAACTTTAACCGCTGAGCTACGACTGACTCTTTCATCGGAGATACTATCGACCGCTTCGGGTATTGACTCAGGGAACTTGGCCAAGACAGGTTTTTCTTTTTAATGCCTGGCAAGCCACCTCATTTTTAACTCAACCAGGACAGAAGACACATCAGAGCTTCAAAGAACTCCATGAGCTGGACAGAAACATAGCATACAAATCAAACCGGGAGACTTAACGCTCACTCAGCCAGAGCTGTGTTTAATAAGTGCAAACATTTCAAGGACGGAGATTGAGCTAATCAATGGAACTTGTACCGAAGCGCACATGATCACTCTGCTTGGCTCTTTGACCTTTTGTGACCTCGGATAGATATAAAACAAGTCAAGAGACTCAGAGGTAAAACCTGAGGAAATTTCATTGAAGTAAGACAACTGAACGGTCCAGTTTAGGGCATTTTTGAGATTTGGATTCATTTGCTCTTCCCAATTTACTCTGGAAACACTGGTGTTCCAGTCAACCGGTGAAATGGAAATGGACTGGTGAAATGGACATTTTCAATCATTGTAAACAAATGAGTTATTTTACCTCGGCAAGTTTGATCTAAAATGACTCAGGACTCTGTTGGCTTTTAGACGTGTGTTTTTCCCTCTGTTGGAGAACCTTACACAGAATGTTACTGGTTGAAGATCAAATTTGATCTGCTTTTTAGATGAACAAGCACTTGGAGCATCTCAGAGAGCAGAAATGGGTTTGATATCAACATTTATTTTGAAGATACAAACATTTGTGTGGAAAAAAAAACTTATCATTTTGTTTTGTTTTTTAACTTCTCTATGAATATTTTGCCCCTAGGAGGTTAAATAAAAACAGAAATACTTATGAAACACAACGAATTCTTAAAATTCAATGCGGAACACGGACACAACAAAACAGACATAAATCCCAAAGAGATAAAAAAAAGAGATAAAAAGAGATAACCGCAGTTAGAGTCAACATCCTGAATAGTTTTGTGACCGTTAGAATCAACTTCATTGATCAGATGAAAACATTGCTATAAAACCTACACAGATTAAAGCCTTAAAATCATAAAGCTCTGTTCTTGTTAGCCAGACCAGCTTTTCAGATGAAAATGAAAATGTTATTTCAACAGCAGCGAGATGCTAAAAAGTCTGGCTGAGGTTGTGTCCAGAAAATTCCGGAAAAGTCCAAGCTCTAGTGCTGCATCTTCGTTCAGAAGCTCCTCCTCATTCACTAGCTGTAGCAGAAGCTCTTCACAAAGAGAAGAGTGTGCATGGTGAACAGTGGAGCATGGTGGTGTAGGGGCTTGAACCCCAATCCTCTGATCAACAACCCTAAGCCTTAACCACTTGAACCTCCACTGCTCCCATAGATGAACCACTAAACAACATCCTTACCCTCTGACTGATTAGATACTTCACGTTTACTTTTATAAATGGATCGGTTCCTTCTTCAATGATAGAATATTTTTGGGTTCACTTTTTGAGAAGATGTCTAGTTCACACTGTCTAACACTCTAAACTGATATCAGGGGAAAATATGATGCCAAAAGGGCCACACAGAGTTGGGGTTGGAGTAGCAATGCTTTTTCAGAGTTTACTGAGGCTGACAGGGAGTATTTATACAAACTAAAATTATATATCATTATCTACTGTATGTGCACTAACCCTGGGCAACAAAAAAACAATTGGCATCAAAGATGTCAGAGATGGTTGCAGAGGTCAGTACAGGTGGATTAATGACAAAAGGAGTTAATGATGGACATCAAAGGTGTCAATAGAGGTGGAGGCAGATACCTCTACAGGTGGGCTGATGACGGAGTGTCTGTGCTCGACATATTGTTTATTCAAGCGAAACAAAGAATTCCTTGGTCTTACACAAAGGATATTGTGGTCATAAGCTAAGGTTATATACAAATAATATACATATACATATACATATACATATAAGGTCATATACTTGGGCAGTGGTGGCTCAAGTGGTTAAGGTTGTTGATGAAAAGGTCAAGGGTGGTTGAAGACTCAGCACCACTAAGGGCAATTGAGCAAGATCTTTAACCCTTTCTACTCCAGGGGTGCTGTATCATAGCTGCCCCTGCGCTCTGACCCCAACTTCCTCAGCGGGAATATACGAAGAAAAGTAATCCACTGTGCTGTAATGTATGTGTGGCGATAATAAAGGCTTCTTCTTCAAATGACATCACGAAATCAGCACAGAACGTACCAAGATATATTCGAATTATATCACTCGTGTTTAAAGTGATTTCAAAACAAAGATAAATGTAAATAAATAAAATAATAAAAAAAAAGAAATAAAAAGGAAATGGCAGACTGTTCAGTTCACATAAGAAACATGAGAGCTTCAGGCCATAATCCGTATACATTTCACACTGCTGTGATGAAGAACGAGAAGAAGAAAAGAAGGAGAAGAAGAGGAGGGATTCAGCATTTTATGGCTTGGTTTTAGTAGCAGGAGGAGGCATGATGACCACATGGGATGCGAAGAGCTCCTAAAAGTGCACACCTGTTCTGTTTCAGTGACTCCCTCTTCTTTTATGGCTTTTTTTTTTTTTTTTTGGAGCTTCTCTCATTATTTTCTCTCTGAGTGCCTGTTATTATCACAGTCAGTATTGTTTTCTACCCATCATTCTTTCTTTTCCTCTCTCACTCCTGTCATTTATTACACAATACCGTTTTTAGTCCCTAGCTTTAAGCATGTGCCTTTTTGTATTTTTTTCAGGTTCTCAAGATAAGACTCATTGGCTCCTCTCTGTATTTATTCCATCCTTGTTATTATTGTTATTATTATTATTATTCATGATCAATCTTTCCGACAAAATCCTGTGTGCTTAAGCTTCTGCTACGACAGGCACGACGGAAAAAAAAAATCGTCCGTATAACCCGCGACGACTAAATCATAAACAGTGGAAAGAGATAGAGTTGCAAATATCCTGCCTGTCAGTGCTGAGCAGAGTCTGTTCTACATTATTAAACAAGCCACAAGCGCATGTATTAGAGTCATTTAGAAACAAAATCACATTTTACAATGAAAAGCGAAAGCGCATGATGCATGGGATAACCGGTGTGACTTTATAGTTCTCGTAAAGATAAACAAATATATTATGTAAGCAAAAAAAAATAGAAATCCAGCATTTGTTTTTACAGGTAAATAATCAGTGACATGACGAAGCAGGTTTGATGAAATTACACTTGAATGTGAGCCCAAAAACAGCAGCTCAATAATTACCAAGAATGATATCTTTTAACTGCACGGTGGCTTAGTGGTTAGCACATTTGCCTCACACCTCCAGGGTTGGGGGTTTGATTCCCGCCTCTGCCCTGTGTGTGTGGAGTTTGCATGTTCTCCCCATGCCTCGGGGGTTTCCTCCTCTGGTCCAAAGACATGCATTGTAAGTTGATTGGTATCTCTAAATTGTCTGTAATGAGTGTGTGTGTGCCAAGTGATGGGTTGGCATTCCGTCCAGGGTGTATCCTGCCTTGATGCCCGATGACGCCTGAGATAGGCACAGGCTCCCCGTGACCCGAGTGTAGATCGGATAAGCGGTAGACAATGAATGAATCTTTTAACTTAATGAAGTTAAATATCACACTTCCTTTAATAGTTACATGTAAAGTTGTCTAACATCATCGCAGCATCTGTAATCATTTCTTACCATGGCCGAGAAGTGCAAAACAAAATAACAAATCAGAAAACACAAGGACGATTCAGACAAACCGGAAAAGGTAGGTATAGTTTGTGAATGGAATTCTTACCTCTGACTGGACGAGACTCCAGATATACAAGAAGTAGGAAATTGTGTATCTAACTTTATTTCTTGTACATGTGTGGAATTCACTTGGAACCATTTTTTTTGCTCTCGCAACTTTTTAAAGAAAATAACAAACATATATATTTATCTTTATAAGAAAATGGAATTTGTTCAGCGCTACTTTGAGGAAGGAATGTTCATACGGCGTGATTTTGGATATACTGATCCAGAGTATCATGGCGTAAAGATTAGTTTGCGATCTCTAAAAACACACCTAAAGAACGCAGGTATGTTTGGAAGACCAAACTATTCCAGATTAAAGGATGTAAGCAATGCTATAAGAGTAGTGCTGCGTTCATACACACACCAATCAAGCAGCCTGCTGGACTTCCGGTATATCCTGAGTGACAGATGTCTCATCCAATCAGCGGTAAGAATTCCTTTCGTAAACTATCCCTACCTTTATCGGGTCTGATTTGTTAGTTTGTTTTGCACTTCTCGGCCACCATATACAATGATACTAAACTCTGAGTTTGAATAGGTTCCATCGAAGCAGTTTCCTTGTTTGACGTCAATCTAAATTTAGAGTGCTATGTCCCGACTGCTGGTCCCGCCCTTAATCTATGAACTGTGAAGAAGAGAAGCTGAAAAGTTGGAATTTATACAAAACGATCATATTTAATATTAATAAATCAAATATTTCTGACATTTATTTGATAAATTTAGCATTTTATTGTATGTAATGCGTAATTTATTTGTAAATAGTAGAAACTGTGAACAATTATACACGCAAGTGCTACATCAAACAACAGAGAGCTACATAAAACAAAAAACAACACAGATCTAAGGACTAGAGCGTTGTCCTAGCTACATAAAGTCCAACTAGAGCAAACAGTTCAAGACAGACAATGCAATATACCACAGAAAAGATATATAAAATAGCACTGACTAGCGTACAGTTTGTGGCTATCCTTTTTTCTTTTCAGAACAGTGCAAATGGCAACAATGCCATTGGATTAAAACTCTCTGTGCTGCATAGGAGGGAAGCATGGCGTACTCTCTCTCCTGTCAATCACAGTGACACTAGCCAATCACGTATGTCTGTGAGGTCATGTATGCAGAAGCTGGTGGACAGAGCTTTTCTTTGCCCTGCGACCTGTTTGGAAAAGATACAGTTGGTTAGATATATGATATTTCACATATATATGATATATTTGTCACATATACATTAATGCACAGTGAAATTCTTTCTTCGCATAGCCCATCCTTGGAGGGTTGGGGTCAGAGCTCAGGGTCAGCCATGATGCAGTGTCTCTGGAGCAGGGTGGATTGGGGGCCTTGCTCAAGGGCCCAACGGAAGCAGCTTGGCGGTGCTGATTGGAAAACCCTGATTTTCCAATCAATGACCAGAGCCTTAACCACTTGAGCTACCATTGCCCAAGAAGCTAAGAACCAGAATAAACATTTTCTAGTAGTGCATCCTTGCAGTAAGGAATATTTGCTGCTTTTATTTCAGAGTAACTGACCCACCTTGACTTATGAGCTACAAAGCGTTTTAAAAATGTTTTTATGTTTTATTTATGTTTTGAAGTTTCTTGAGGCAACACAGGTTAAAGGGCGCAGCGTTGGCAGTGCTGGGATTTGAACTCGCAACCTTCCTTTCACAAGCGCAGCATCTTTTATTACTGAAATATAAATCTCACAATCTACAATCACTCCCCAAACAAACACATTCACACTTTATATTAGGCAATAAAATGCCACAAAATGTTTTACACACATGGCTGCTTCTGTTTTGTTTCCCCCTCTTCACGGTGCCAAGCCGTGCCATGGTCTGCCTCATAGCAGCTCCAACCCAGGACCCAGAGCCAGCCCTCACTATCACCGTGTGAATACGGTGCAGCCTGGACGTTAAGCCTCCTACACAAACAGAGTATTCAGAGCAGCAATTACACCCCACTAACTCATCAGCATCGGCCAAACAGATAAACCCCGGCCAAAGAAATAATCCCCAATGCATTGCGTTTAATATTGATTTGGCTTTTAAAATTCAGTGGCCATATCTGAAGTGGTGATTAAGATTAATGACCAATGAAAAGGAAGGAGAGCGAGAGAGCGAGCGTGAGGGATGAGTGAGGAGGATGATCCAACCTAAATAAAGTTTATTTATCCCTCATTTCTTTCAGTGTCCAGAAGTAAGAAAGGAAAGAAATATACTGCCTGTCTCAGCAGAAAGCATCGCTTTCTTTCAGAACGAGAGCAACGTGGTGTAACCTGTGGTGTGTGTGTGTGTGTGTGTGTGTGTGTGTGTGTGTGTGTGTATGTAAGCAGTCTGCTGTGTTTCTCATTATAAGAGTGTAATACAAGTGAGAAGAGTTTTGACCAAATTCATAAAAAGGTATTTTATTATATTTTATTTTATAGAAAGAAAGAAAGAAAGAAAGAAAGAAAGAAAGAAAGAAAGAAAGAAAGAAGGAAAGGAAGAAGGAATCTAGAATAATTTATTAATTCAGAATTGCATATTTATTTCTTTGCTTATTTATTTGATTACTTTATTATCTTTTTTTATTTCGTTTTTTTTTATATGAAATAAAAATATAATAATATTCAAATAAAATATGTAAATAAAATATTGAAATAAATGAATGAATGAATAAATAAATAAGTTTTGTAAAGGTTTGGGAAAATTAAAAAAAAATATTAATTACGATGAATATTACAATGATCGTATCTTTAATAAGAACACAACAGATGTTTGAAAAAACATTTTATGTAACAAAATTCATTTTTCTACTGCTTGATGATACTTGGACATATGAGTCAATGATGGTGACACAATGAGCAAACTCTATTATATAATTCAACTGTTTTAATCCTCAACACTACAAATCATCCGACTACAATTACACACTTGTTGCTATGGTTACATGCTGAAGATAATTCTTTCAGTCTGTTCTTGTCATTTTTTTAATTAAAGCATTAACATGCACTGAAGCCTGTAAACGAAAGCCTCTCTCTCTCTCTCTCTCTCTCTCTCTCTCTCTCTCTTTCTCTTTTTCTCTCTCTCTCTTTTTACATTTAGTGGTTTGATCCAGGTCCAGAAATATTGGCACCCTTGAAGAGAATGGGCATTGCTGAAATAAGGAATAGCACACTCCAGACCAAGCAGTTATAGCAATCAATGTATAGCACACTATAAAATATTTATAGCACATTTATAACACATTTATAGTATAATTACTTTTAATGTTGTGGAATGTACGAGACAAGGTAATTCCTACTATCACCTACGTTATAGCAGCTACAAACATTCGTTCTCACACCAGACTGTCTCTCTCTCTGTCTCTCTCTCTCTCTGTCTCTCTCTCTCGTCTCTCTCTCTCTCTCTCTCTCTCTCTCTTCTCTGTCTCTCTCTCTGTCTCTCTCTCTCTCTCTGTGATCATTTCCAAGAGGATCGATGTTAGAACACATCACACACCAGCCAATCAGAACTGAGCATTTATTATGGACATGCTGCAAAATCTATCAATACAGAAGTCATTTTTTTCTGTTACGTTAATTGTCTCTATTACACACAGAACTATTTACTTTATTTATTATTTTATTATTATTATATTTATTATTATTATTATTATTATTATATTATTATTATTTTTATTATTATTATTATTAGTAGTAGTAGTAGTATTAAATATGATGAAATCGTACATGACGTGGCGTTAGCGTGTTTTTCCTTTCCTCTATAAGATGACAGCAACTACAGTACAGTTTGAGTTGCATCTCCTTGATCAATACAAGCCTAACACACACACACATAAAACACACACACACACATACACCCTCTGTTTGCTTTTAATTATGCCTTTTCCAATACATCGCTCTTGCCATACGGTGATCTCTGAGCCGTAGATTTTTAAAGAGCCAGAGTGGTGCATTGTGGGAAGTCGTTGTTTGCTACTCCGAGACATTTCCAAGAAGCAATGCCATAGGAATTGCAAAGTAGATAGATGGTTTTTTTGTATAATCAAGCTGGAGAATGAGTATTGATTTCTGCTGGAGGAATTCTGCTGGAGAAGCTCTGAGGGCCTAATCGTGTGTCAGGGCTGTATTTTTTTTTTCCACGTCGGAGGTGCTGTATATCACAGCTCTTCTGCTCTTCTCCTGCTCTTCCTGCTCACTCTTTCCGTCCTCCTTCCATCCGTCTCATCAGCTGTTGCACCTGTGTCTTGTTATTTACGTCATGGCAGGCTGTGAAAGCGCAGCTCCTGCTTTCCTGCCTCGGCGCCTACAGAAGTAGTGTTTGTTTCGCTGGTGTTTATTTGCAAAACTATTGTGTCTAGCAATTTGGACTTGTTAATATTGAGAGAGTGTTTCTACAGGACGGTTTTTAGTGTTTCTGAGAGAGCCGAGGATACGACCTGGGATTTTCTTAATATGAGATCATAATCGGGTTTATTCATCTTTAAGCAGGAAGTGAACAACAACTCTTTTAATCCTGATTTTAACTCTTTCCCCAGAGGCCAAAAAAATGGAGTTTGTTCCTGTTTGGTTGTGTGTATGTTCAGCTTTGAATGTCTTTGTCATGTTTCACTCCACAGTGGGGGTTAATACGAAGCTCATATGAAAGTAGACACTCAGAGCGTTAAGAATTTGTAGTGTTTGTTTTACTTAAAATGATTTATTAATTTTTTAAAAATATTTCTGTTTTTATGTATCCTACTAGGGACAATATATTCATAGAAAAGTTCTAAACAAACCCAGAAACGGTTTGTTTTTCTCTACATAAATCTAACATTCTGTGTAAGGTTATCCAACAGAGGGAAAAACACACGTCTAAAACACACTGAAAGCCAACAGACTCATATTATATCAGACTCACATAAAATAGAGATAAAATAACTCGTTTGTTTACACTGATTGAAAATGTCTCATAAGTCCATTTGTTTTCTGGTGAAAAAAAAAAGGGTTAATGTTGTGATGGAGTGTATGAGGCACTTGTCTCTCTCTCTCTCTCTCTCTCTCTCTCTCTCTCTCTCTCTCTCTCTTGCTCTGCCCCCCCACCCCCCTCACTCAGGAAAATAATATAAAAACATCAGGCAGGTAAAACATGTTCAGTCATTTCATTAGTCATGGCTTCTTCAGTGATGCTGTAAGAGTTGAGGTAATCACACTGAAACACTTGGCGGTGTTTAGATTTGCTGAGGACACAAACACATTCGCCTACAAAGAGCGTTTTGTGAGATCAACAGCTCTCACCTGCAGGACATGAAGTACTCACTCATTTCCTCTGTCGAGTACCTAAATTGTCAGAATTTGTTTGGAGGGTGAGAATTATTTTTTTATTTTTTTATGTATAGAAAAAGAAAAGTTTATTGACTTTTTTGTGCAAGATTCAATTGTTGTGACATAAAAGATTAAAACTAAATCAAACCAATAAATCAGTAATATAGTATCTATCTATCTATCTATCTATCTATCTATCTATCTATCTATCTATCTATCTATCTATCTATCTGTCTATCTGTCTGTCTGTCTGTCTGTCTGTCTGTCTATCTATCTATCTATCTATCTATCTATCTATCTATCTATCTATCTATCTATCTATCTATCTGTCTATCTGTCTGTCTATCCATCCATCTGTCCGTCTATCTATCTATCTATCTATCTATCTATCTATCTATCTATCTATCTATCTATCTATCTATCTATCTATCTATCTATCTATCTATCTATCTATCTATCTATCTGTCTATCTGTCTGTCTATCCATCCATCTGTCCGTCTATCTATCTATCTATCTATCTATCTATCTATCTATCTATCTATCTATCTATCTATCTATCTATCTATCTATCTATCTATCTATCTATCTATCTATCTATCTATCCGTCCGCCTGTCTGTCTATCTATCTATCTATCTATCTATCTATCTATCTATCTATCTATCTATCTATCTATCTATCTATCTATCTATCTATCTATCTATCGTCCGCCTGTCTGTCTATCTATCTATCTATCTATCTATCTATCTATCTATCTATCTATCTATCTATCTATCTATCTATCTATCTATCTATCTATCTATCTTCTAGCTAGTTAAACAAAAGAAATCACACACGAATCAGATTGCTTGGTTTATATGTTACAAGCTGTATATTAGCTTAGCTAGCAGCGCTAGTATAGCTGTACTAGCTAGAGACACTGTAGAGGAACTGGGAATCTCGACTACTTGTTTCCAAACTTTATTTTACTTGATAATATCTGGGTTTAAGGCTGGATATGACAGGATATGATGACATTATAAGTTATTTTTCCAAACCGTAAATGGGAACTAACTGCAGGGGAAAAAAAGCTATGAGAGAAAAAAATAAATAAAAAAAAATTTAATAAAAAAAGCAAAAAATAACTAAGCAAATAGATAAATATATAAGCAAATAAATAAATAAATAAGTAAATAAATAAATAAATAAATAAAGCAGGCCATACAGTTGATGGGAGATTTGGATATTTTAGTCAAACATGTGCACCATATTAATGGCTTTATTTCCGCGCCCGTGCTTTGCATGTTGGGAAACTCTCAGCTGGTGTTGTTTGTCACTCTGTCTCTTGTGTGAACAAGTAATAATTTTAAAATACCACTAAAGTCACACAGTTTAAATCTGAGCACAGTTAATGAGATAACACACAGAGCAAGCCTACATGTGTTAGTCTACCTCGCTCAGCCGTGTCTGCTTTCCGAGACGCCCCCCTGATGTTTCAGTTCTCTTTTAACTCCACTGTTTTGACTTGTTTTGCTCACTATGACTCATAGAAAAAAAATGGAATAAATACTTCACACTTTCATCTGACCGCCTCCGTGTCCTGCACATTACTGTCATGTTGGAGCAAAGCTTAGATTATACACACACACACACACACACACACACACACACACACACACACACACACACACACACACACACACACATCAGAACCTGAATGACACCCAGCACAAATCGTCTGTGATGATAAACGATAGCGGACTGCAAAAAAAGCAATTAGCATGCTCATTAGCAGTGAGAGGTTTGTAACTGGAGCCATGTCGCGGTATTGCTGTGTGGTCATGCTCTTGGTACAAGGAGGCAGGGATGAAAAAGATGTTCAGCACTCTGTAGAGTCTTAAGGAAGACTCTGAGTATTATTCCAGGTCTGCAAATACCACAAAAAATACAAATACTGTAAAGACACATGACTACAGGTAATGAATGAAGATGATGTGATGGATCCTAGGAGGAAATAAATAATTGTTTTGGTTTTTTTAATAAAGAAATAAAAAATTTGAAATTTATAAGTAATAAAAAATAAATAAATAAATAAATAAATAAATAAATAAATAAATAAATAAATAAATAAATAAAGATCTAATGTAATTCATAAAAATGTAATATAAAATTAAAAAGTAGTAAATAAATTAAATAAATAAATAAATGATGTAATATAATAAATTAAAAAATGATAACTAGTATTTATTTATTTATTTATTTATTTATTTATTTATTTATTTATTTATTTATCTTGCCCTCACAGGATTCATTACACTGCCCTGCTCCCATATTTACATTTCTAGATAACTGGATGTATTCATTAAATATACAATTGTTTAATATATATATATATATATATATATATATATATATATATATATATATATATATATATATATATATATATATATATATATATACAGTGGGGCAAAAAAGTATTTAGTCAGCCACCAATTGTGCAAGTTCTCCCACTTAAGAAGATGAGAGAGGCCTGTAATTTTCATCATAGGTACACTTCAACTATGAGAGACAGAATGAGAAAAAAAAAATCCAGAAAATCACATTGTCTGATTTTTAAAGAATTTATTTGCAAATTATGGTGGAAAATAAGTATTTGGTCACCTACAAAAGAGCAAGATTTCTGTCTCTCACAGACCTGTAACTTCTTCTTTAAGAGGCTCCTCTGTCCTCCACTCGTTACCTGTATTAATGGCACCTGTTTGAACTCGTTATCAGTATAAAAGACACCTGTCCACAACCTCAAACAGTCAGACTCCAAACTCCACTATGGCCAAGACCAAAGAGCTGTCAAAGGACACCAGAAACAAAATTGTAGACCTGCACCAGGCTGGGAAGACTGAATCTGCAATAGGTAAGCAGCTTGGTGTGAAGAAATCAACTGTGGGAGCAATTATTAGAAAATGGAAGACATACAAGACCACTGATAATCTCCCTCGATCTGGGGCTCCACGCAAGATCCCACCCCGTGGGGTCAAAATGATCACAAGAACGGTGAGCAAAAATCCCAGAACCACACGGGGGGACCTAGTGAATGACCTGCAGAGAGCTGGGACCAAAGTAACAAAGGCTACCATCAGTAACACACTACGCCGCCAGGGACTCATATCCTGCAGTGCCAGACGTGTCCCCTGCTTAAGCCAGTACATGTCCGGGCCCGTCTGAAGTTTGCTAGAGAGCATTTGGATGATCCAGAAGAGGATTGGGAGAATGTCATATGGTCAGATGAAACCAAAATAGAACTTTTTGGTAAAAACTCAACTTGTCGTGTTTGGAGGAGAAAGAATGCTGAGTTGCATCCAAAGAACACCATACCTACTGTGAGGCATGGGGGTGGAAACATCATGCTTTGGGGCTGTTTTTCTGCAAAGGGACCGGGACGACTGATCCGTGTAAAGGCAAGAATGAATGGGGCCATGTATCGTGAGATTTTGAGTAAAAACCTCCTTCCATCAGCAAGGGCATTGAAGATGAAACGTGGCTGGGTCTTTCAGCATGACAATGATCCCAAACACACCGCCCGGGCAACGAAGGAGTGGCTTCGTAAGAAGCATTTCAAGGTCCTGGAGTGGCCTAGCCAGTCTCCAGATCTCAACCCCATAGAAAATCTTTGGAGGGAGTTGAAAATCCGTGTTGCCCAGCGACAGCCCCAAAACATCACTGCTCTAGAGGAGATCTGCATGGAGGAATGGGCCAAACTACCAGCAACAGTGTGTAAAAACCTTGTGGCGACTTACAGAAAACGTTTGACCTCTGTCATTGCCAACAAAGGGTATATAACAAAGTATTGAGATGAACTTTTGTTATTGACCAAATACTTATTTTCCACCATAACTTGCAAATAAATTCTTTAAAAATCAGACAATGTGATTTTCTGGATTTTTTTTTCTCATTCTGTCTCTCATAGTTGAAGTGTACCTATGATGAAAATTACAGGCCTCTCTCATCTTTTTAAGTGGGAGAACTTGCACAATTGGTGGCTGACTAAATACTTTTTTGCCCCACTGTATATATATATATATATGCACACAATAAAAATATCTATGTAAAGAATATTTATGAAACATATCCAAATTTTGTGTGTGGTGTAAATATAAATATAATTCCTGATTTCCTGATTTTTTTTTATGATTTGTGGCACATGTGAAAAGTTCTGAGTGCCAGCAGTATTCACGCTTATGTGTGTGTGTGTGTGTGTGTGTGTGTGTGTGTGTGTTCCTAAGGCTATATTAAGCCCCCTCCTTCATGATAATCCTTCATCCTCTGCTCCCAAGACTGCATTTATCCTCAGTGTCGCAGACAGGTGATGTGATATGATGGACCACATAAGAATACTTCACCCCTCACACACACTCACACACATACACAAACAATAGATCCAGATTGTAGATGCACGCAATAACATTTCCCTAAAAGTCCCCCAAAGCGCCGCTTCTCCAGGCGTCACGTCTTTTTAAAAGCTGTCTATATTTCATTCGTCTGCTTTTTTAACTAGGCCGGTACTTTATTTTATTTTGGTAACAGCAGAAGACAGACAGATAAGAAGATAAACACTCCCTGAAGTGTGTCCATACTGAAGAAAAAGCACAAACAAAAGGGTCTAAGCAAGACTATCACCTGGAGTATCTACTGTTTATTATGGAGGAAATTCCTGATATGACAGATTTGGAAGGGAAGCACAGTTCTAGAGAAACACCAGCATCATCTGAGCAAAAGCTCTCTGTGTAAAACTAACCCAGTCTGAATAAGGCTTTAGTTTAAATGTCAGCAAGGTTGTAAAACTAAGCGATTCTTTAAATACATACCTGCTTCTCATCATTAATTTTACGCCCGAGTTTCCTTGTGTTCGATGCGCATTACGACTTGTCATTAAGTGTGAAAAGTTCAGCCATAGGATTTTGCCAGTGTGTGAGTACACACGCCTGACATTTGAAACGAGCCGCAATGAATCTTGTAACCTGGGCGTAGCGTATGTACGACAACGCTGATGAGTAACAGCTAGAGAGAGTGAAAGGAGAAGAAGAAGAGGCAAGAAATGATGAAAACAACAATCATGTCAAGTACTTCACTATAGAAATATTGATCCTTTCATGCATAAAGGATTTAACCCTTTTTATCAGTAAACTGGTGTTCTGGAAATCATCTTTGTTTACACTTATAATCAGTGTAAACCAATCTCTGTGAGTTTGAGCTAAAATAAGTCGGGACTTTTCAGTGTGTTTTAGACGTGTGTTTTTCCCTCTGTTGGAGAACCTTACAGAGAGGTTTACAGGTTGATCCAATTTGAGCTGCTATTTAGATGAACAAGCACTTGGAGCATCTCAGAGAGCAGAAATGGGTTTGATATCAACATTTACTTTGAAGATAGAAACATTTATGTGGAAATAATAAATAATACCGTTTTTGTCTTTTGGAACTTTTCTATGAATATATTGACCCTAGTAGGCTAAACACTACAAATTCTTAAAAATCACATTCTTTTGATGTCTGTTTTCATTCATTCATTGTCTACCGCTTATCTGATCTACTCTCGGGTCACGGGGAGCCTGTGCCTATCTCAGGTGCCATCGGGCATCAAGGCAGGATACACCCTGGACGGAGTGCCAACACATCATAGGGCACACACACACACTCTCATTCACTTACACAATCATACACTACGGACAATTTAGAGATGCCAATCAACCTACAATGCATGTCTTTGGACCGGGGGAGGAAACCGGAGCACCCAGAGGAAACCCCCGAGGCACGGGGAGAACATGCAAACTCCACACACACGGCGGAATCGAACTTTCAGGAATCGAACATTGTGAATTTTCCTAAATGTCCCTTTTTAAAAATGGAAGTAGGGTGTCCATGTGTAGGAACGGCATTAAATATTTTGGTAAAAAAGAAGTGCAGAAAAATATGCAACAACAACAAAAATTGTTCTTTTAATTTCCAACAAAAATGTTAAAAAATGATTTTTTTATAAGGCATTTTTATTCTTTTTTTATAATTGACATAGATTTTAGGACTCCTGCATGACAAGATTTGGAGGGTAAAAAAATCTGTAAAATAGATAGATAGATAGATAGATAGATAGATAGATAGATAGATAGATAGATAGATAGATAGATAGATAGATAGATAGATAGATAGAATTGTAGATTTTTGTCCACCATACACATAGTTTGCACTTAATTTGGGTTTTTATGTAGAAGGTATGCTAAGGCAAATAAACAACATACTGCACAGAAATCAGGAAAATTTTTCTATTAAACTGACCAAGTGATTAGAAGTGATTTAATATTTTATTTACAATCATTTATTAATAAATGTTAATCATTTGTGCTTTATTTTCTGTAGAATTAGATCATGTTTTAACCACACACACACACACACACACACACACACACAGCTATAATAGTCTAATTCACTGATACTATATTTATCAGTGTCCTACCCCATTTCCATGGTTACACCAGGTCACCGCTTCAGACATGCATCATTACTGGCTGAATGCTATTAGGGTGAAGTAGAAGCAGCAAAGAAATTTGAAATTGTCAAAACTATCAAGCCAAGAAAGAAGAAAGGAGTCTATTGATGAGCAGATAATCTGTTCTGTCAGCACTAACCTCAATAATGTTATGCTTTTCTAGCTTCCTAAATTGTAAGTTCATTTGGGCTAATGCGAGAACAAATAAGCAGCTTTTCTCATCTCTGTCTTTGGTTTCTGTACCGATGACACGGTAAAGCATAATGTCTTCAATTCAATTCATAACACCTGACACTTGTTACAAGCTCATTGTGCTTCGTTGTGTTTGTTAAGCCTTGTGTGTTTGTTTGCCTTCTGCCTCTTTATTATTTTTGGGGTGAATTTTTACAGGATTTTCTGAGACATGTATCTCTGCACAGAGCCAGCTTCAAGTGGGTGGAGCTAACTAGATGGTACAGATCCAAATGGGTAGGGCTAGCTAGGTGGTACAGCTCCAAATGGGTGGGGTTAGCTAGGTTGAACAGTTTCAAATGGGTAGGGCTAGCTAGGTGGTACAGTTCCAAATGTGTAAGGCAGGCTAGATTGTACAGCTACAAATGGGCGGGGCTAGCTAGGTGGTACAGCTCAAAATGAGTGGGGCTAGCTAGGTTGAACAGTTTCAAATGGATGGGGCTAGATAGGTGGTACAGTGCCAAATGTGTATGGCAGGCTAGATGGTGCAGCTACAAATGGGTGGGGGATAGTTAGGTGGTACAGCTCCCAATAGGTGGGGCTAGGTGGTACAGCTCAAAATGAGTGGGGCTAGCTAGGTGGTACAGCTGTAAATGAGTGGGGCTAGCTAGTTGGTACAGCTTTATATGAGTGGGGCTAGCTAGGTGGGACAGCTCCTAATGTTTGGAGTTAGTTAGCCAATACAGTACCAAATGAGTGCTACAAAGGCAGAGCAGCTCTAAATGGGTGGTACAGCTCCAAATGGGTGGAGCGATCTTCCCTATATGGCTAGCAGGTTAACTTGTGATATCATGTGTCAACATTGGATGACTATGTGCTATCTTCCCTTACAATAACCATAACCATAACTTATACCAAACCATAACCCCTCCCAATAGATGTTTTGAGTTTTTTTATTGGATCTAGGATGACTAGTAAACGATGTGTACAGGAGGGTAAATCAGAGTGTGTATATGAGGGTAATAATGGTCTGGTGTGCAGGAGTGTATTCACACAGCTGGTGATTCATGAGGAAGTGTTTTAATGTTGTACAACGGTTTCATCTGCTTCATTATTCAGATGCAGGCTTGGTCATATGGTATATCTGAAGCTAGCATCAGCTGTTTTTTTGCAATTCTGAGGAAATGTGTTTGTCATAAATACAACTTCAAAACCAGTTTCAAATGGAAGTGTATGCACTGCCATGTCCAATCACAAGGGCCCACTTCACTAAAGTAAAACTTATTTTCTGTCCCTTTCTGCTTGATCCCTGCTGGCCAGACCTATATATAGAGAACTGCCTCAGCCCCTGTGGAATCATGGGAATTTAAGGCCTTTGGCTGTCAGTCAGGGCTGTGCAATGCCACCGCTGTGCTCAAAAAATCATCACCCGCATTCACAGCGCAATAAAAAACCCGACATGATCCATCTGATGGGAGGAACACCCACGTCTCTCGCTCTGTCTCTTTCTCTCTCTATCTTCCCCCCTCTCTCCTTCAATCCGATTCGATCTCCCTCTATCCCTGCAGATATCCATCTCCCTCTGTCAGCCTCAATTTAAGGCTTTTCTTTCCATACTCTCAGTCAAGGTCTCTCTGTCTCCTGTCTGTCTTCTATGAGTCTTTACAGTATGCTGTCTCTCGCGCAAACACACGTAGACACACACTCTCGCAGGCTATGAATATTTCATGCTGTGGAGACTGCTGGGTCGGAGACAGCGCTCAGCAGTTCAGGATTGCGTGCAAATATTTACTTCCTTGGCTGAGTGCAGGAGGGCAGGGGGCCAGTGGAGATCAGGTAAAGCTGCGCGCTCTTCAGACATGTGGACGCACTCGCAGCCGAAACATCGTCATGCTGGGCTGTGGGCTGGTGGGAGGGGGAGACAAGTTGGGGTGGATTGAAGGGTAAAACTGTGTGTGTGTGTGTGTGTGTGCGTGCGTGCGTGCGTGTGTGTGTGTGTGTGTGTGTGTGTGTTGAGATAAAGCATAAGCAGGTTGGATGTATACACCTGCTGAGAATGAAGCGCCACGACAAGTGCACAGAAACATCAAAACACAATTAAGTACTGAGAGAGACAGAAAGACAGAGAGTGAGAGAGAAACCAGGAGGCAGCTTGAGTGAGAGAGACGGAGAGGAAGAGCAGACAGATCTAAACTGTTGTGACAAGCTAAAGTGCCTTGAAATCAACAGTGCGTTATATCCAGCGCTGTGGATTCTTCCCCTCTCTATGTGCTGCTCTTTTTGTGCCGTTTTACTGAACATATGCAACACATCCAACCTACTTTTTTCATACATTACACTAAAAACGTGGATTTTTTTTTACGCTAAAAAACATGGATGACTAACGAAAAAGACGGTTGTTCTAATTAAGATAGCAAAACCAAAGCAAAGAAAATGGATTGATTTCAATTTGGATTGATTTGAACCCGTGTGGCAGACTCGAATGGGAGCTTTTCATGATTTCTGAGGAATAGAGAGGATTTGTCAGGACAAAAGCACCTTGTCTAGCAGGAATCCTTCACCTAGCTGTGTGTAGGCATCCACCATTTTGTTCTCTTTGACTCTCAGTCAGGCTCAATTGCTTTGATGACAAATTGAAAATGAGCCTTCTATTTTCACGGGAAAAAAAAGTCTTTGATTGTGTAACCTTGAATCAGACCGGCGTTGTTAGCTAGCGTTTTAATTCATCCACATCTTATTTGCTCTTAAACTCCGCTGCATTTATTTCAGGCTTTATTCAGGACCTTGTTGCTGTGTTCGGATCCAAGCCAACACCTGAGAAAAATCTGAAAACCAAAAAGCTATCTATAACATTTGAAAGGTTGCTCCATACATCTGATATATGTGCTGAATACAAACAGACTCGGATTACTCGCATCCGAGTGTGCATCATTTATATTCGGTGTGTGTGATTCGGCCTCGCTTTTTTCTCACTGGCATTAAATCAGGAGTGGCCCGTGTCTATGATTCTCCTCACCCTGCACAATGACTCCTGTGTGGCTATTAGATATTATTTATTCTTTCTCTCCTAAACGAATTCCTGAGTTATTCATGAGGGATGGAGTCTGTCCAATAAAATCAAGATTTTTAATCCTACAAGATCTTGTAATACAGAAATACTGACATGATGTTTCCGGAAAGTGTGTAAACCTGTAGTAAACCCTATGTCATGCTGTTATAGAAAAATAATCAATGACAAAATGTGGTGTTGATGCGTGAAGCTTTTTCCTTTTTCCATAGGTTTGCTCTGATTCTAGTTACATATAACATTTAAGGTTATGTTGGAATGAATCATGATTCAGCAGTAGAACTTGTCTGAAGCTTGACCATTGACACTGGAGACTCCTCCCATTTTTTACAGAACACTTCACCATATCAGAAACACATTAATTAATCCTTTTATCACTATCCTTAGAATTCGGCACTATGCCAGTCCGGAACAAGTGGCATAATATAAACCTGTGACATGTTTTGCCGCCTTAACAAACATTAGAGTTTCTGTTATAGTAAATGAATCACCACCTTCTGACCAATCAGATTCAAGAGCACTGTGGTATAATAACCTATAAATCATAAGCCAGAACTAGGATGCATATTATCCCCCTGACTCTACCCCTTTTCTTGAAATGGATTTCACCAGTCCAGGTCTGTGGTTTCAGTCCCTACTGCCCAGTCCCAAATGTCCTACAGGGGACATGTGACACACAAGGAACAGAATAAATTAAATCTGCTCCAAACTCCTAGCACCTACCTCTCAGTCCGTTATTCACCTACTCTGCTGAATGTCAAGACGTGATGATGAATTTGTCATTATGGATTGCATGAGCAGAGCAGTACATGAAAACCCGTGAAAGAAAATTAGCTTTCTCAACATTTTCAAGTATTCCAACACTGCTGTAGCGGGGCATTAAGTTGAAACATTATATGCATTTCTACATTGCCAAGCTCAGCAATTGCCATGTTGCAAGAATATTTTCTCTCCAGGTCCTCGTACATTCTGTCTCATTTGTCAAGCGTTGCTTTAAATGCTGGCTTTTTCACTCTGCTGAAAGGCAGCACAAGAACACCTAAGAAGTTTGTTCCTGAATTGTTTAAAGTTCTCTAGCCTAAAGTGCCAGTGTTGTATTTAGTGCATTTGGAAAATGTCCCAGAAAAGGTCATTTGATGCATCTTTCAGCTTGTTAAAGTCTCTGTCTGACTCAGAGAAGGAAGATGGTATGAGCTGGGGGAAGATGTCAGGGTGATTGTTTTAAGTGGTGTCTCAGGTTTGATGTGTTCCCATATTCAGCTGTCAAAAAAAAGCCACAGAACTGTTGCATGCAATTTCTACTTGACACCTAACACCTACTGTAGATTCTAAAAGTGCAACAAACCGGAAGGTTATATTTTGTGAATTAGAAGAAATATATGACAAGTATTTAGTATTATCAAGTAATGAGCATGAAAATATAAACCCATTATGATGTTCTGCTGGCACTGTTCCTACTGTCCAATCTACAAGCTTGTATTACATGTTAATTCTCAATTTCTGATTCCTTACCCTGCAATCCATGGTGCTCAATTACAACTATCCAGTCCCTATTGCCAAATCCCTGTTGTTGTTGTTCGTTCCCTGTTGTTTGTTCCCTATTGTCTGATTTTTGCTGTTCTATCCCAACTAGGGTTAGGGTAAAACCTAGGGTTAGGATCCCAACCCAATTTGTGCTGCCAAATCCTTACTGCTCAATTCCTACTGTCTGATGCCAACTATCTATCAACTATCTACTTCCAGATCCGTACTACCTGATCCCAGTCAATTCAAACCTTTCTTTTCCCAATTATTTGAGCCTAACTATCTATTCCTTAATGTTCAACTCTTTCAAACAAACCCTGATAGTCCAAACTTAATATCCTTTATGTATAATCGAAAAAGTCTAATCCCAACAGCCCATTCCCTACGGCTCATTCCCTAATACCTGGTCCTTACTACATAATCCAACCTCAACTTGAAAAAATAAAAACAAAACTGTGAACCTCAGTCCACAGAGGGTGCAACAAGTATGTGGTAGCTTAGAGGTCAAGGCACTGGACCACTGATTGGAAGGTTGTGAGTTCAAATCCTTGGTCCATTAAACTGCCACTGCTGGGCCCCTGATCAAGGCCCTTAGACCTCAATTGATCAGTTGAGTGAAATGAGATCCAGTGTAAGCTGCTCTGGATAAAGGTGTATGCCAGAAATGTAAATGTTAATATACAACACATGCCTATTGCTGAAATTCTATGGTCCCTTGCTGTCTAATCTCTACATCCAGATACCTAGTGTCTGATCACTAGAGCATTACCCAATCCTTGTCCACTATCTAACTCCTACTCATCATTGCCTACTGTCTGAAACCCACAGTGCTTCCTGAGCTCTTTGGGCTTTACTGTCAAATCACCAATGTCTGTTGCCTAATTTTTACATTCACCATATTGTCAAGACATCTCAAGTTTGAATCATGACAAATGTCCCAACAGTCCATGGACAGAAATCCAAGAGAGTGTAGTGGGCTGTGCTGTCTGAGTAGGAGGGATGTCATAACTCTGTCCCCTGGCATTAATCAATCATGGGTCTTTCATCTATGCTTAACTCTTTTCTCCAAGTGTTCAACTGCTCTGTTTTGTCACATGAAGTCTGAAAAGATGCAGTGGCTGGACATTTCTCAGAGGACACATAGGACAGATAGGACCTCTCTAGTTGACACCTATTGGGGAGAGCTAGGTTTTGGTTAAGAATCATTAGAAATTAGAAAAACTGGTTAAAAATCCTACTACAATATTGCTTTTATCCAATCCAGGCTTGTCTTGCACCAGGACAATTGTCCACATTCAGCTCGACATGCATTTTCACTGACTTGTAGTGTACTTTATAGGCAGGGCATGTGCTCATCGCTCTGTTATTCACATTGCGTGTTTATCAGCATGATGGATAGATTATTTGGCATTATGGGTGGCAGGAAGCACACTCATAATTCACAATGAAGCCTGATTCAAGGTCTTTGGAGGAGACATTGTGGTGTTGGAGGCAACATATGAAATTTGACAGCCCCTTTAATATATATCCAGAGTTGATTACCAGGGCATTTAGCAGTCTGGGTATGCATGTGATTTCAGCATGAATTAAATGACAAGGTGTCAGTATGGGTAAGATGGGGACTGTTTGAATCTGTGCATTTAAAAGTTTTTGTCTTTAGGTACGTATGACTAAGAATGCACCCCCAAAAAAATTGAATGAAAGTTATTACACATCTAAATTGCAAGAAATGTTTCCACTGCAAATTCCCAGCAACAATTTTATGTGTTTTTTTGTTTGTGTGTTTGTTTGTTTGTTTTACCCGAATCATTTCCTTACATATTTATTTTTTCTGGTGCTGAAGCAGACTATCTCACTTACAGTACACCATTACACGTGTGAACATGTCCCCAATCATTATATTCCTTTGCGACTGGAAGAAAATGAGCCGATCGTGTAGTTGTAACTATCAAATCTTTAGCAATTCCAACTGTCCAATCAAACCTGTATGATCCCTTGTTTCCTACCTTAACGATCCCCATTAGCCCAGGGATTATGGATTTGTCTACTCAATATTGCCCGATTTTCAGTGTACGATCCCTCTAGTCTATTTCCCTTCAACCAAACATACAGTACATTTCCTTCTGTCCAATCTCTACAATCCAGTCCCAAATGTTTAATCCATACAATCCCAACTCTTTAAACCCTACTTTCCATGCTTTCCATTTATACTCTATAATTTCATCAGTCAATTCCCTACCGACCAGTCACCACTGTCCAATCCCAACTTTCTAATTCCTATTGTCTAATCCTAACAATCTATCCACCATCACCCATTCTATACTGTTCAACCAATCCCTATAACCTGCACTTATTCCCTATTCTAACTGCATTTGTCAGACACCCTTATCCAGAGCGACTTACAATTTATCTAATTTTTTATACAACTGAGCAATTGAGAGTTAAGGGCCTTGCTCAGGGGCCCAGCAGTGGACGCTTGGTTGACCTGGGATTCAAACTCATCTTCTGATCAATAGTCCAACACCTTAACCACTAATCTACCACATCTCTGCTCTTTACTACCAATTGTTTAATTCCTACCACACAATCCAAACAATCCACTCAACAGTCAACTGTCTAGATTTACTGTCCAATCTCTACTTTTTAATCCCAGTCGTCCAGTCCCAGTTGCACATTTTCTGTTATCCAGTCTCAACTGTTTATTTACTACAACATAATTCTTAGCTGTCCAGTGCTATATTCCAACAGTCCAATCCCAAGTTTCCGATCACCAACCCTCCATACAGTTTAATTGCAGCCATACAATTCCAATTGTCCACACCCTACAGTCTAGTCCCTAATTGCCCGATCAAAGCTATCCTTTCCTAACTCAAGTAATCTCAGTAACAGTTTTTAGGCATAACTTTTTAATCTATAATTCATACACTTTGTTGATAATGATGATGGATGGAATACTCTGCATTATGGATAGCAGAAGCAAAGCCATAATTCTTAAAGAAACCTAAAACAAGGTATTTAAAGGAGTTGCTGTGATGGAGTCATGCTTGTCTAAATGTTTTTCCTATACATGTCCAGGCCTACTAAGTCGGTTGATTTGAAACACATTTTTCAGCCAGGGAAGCAGGTCTTGCCCTAGGCTCACACACTTTTCAATTCAAGCCTGATGAGTTTGTGTAGGTTAAGAGAGGGAAACTTGCTGAGAGGGAAACTTGCTGAGATTATGGATGCATGAGTTTGTATCCTTCAACTCGATGCCATGGATTTAAATTGGAGTGGGTATTAATGCATGCCAGACAATTTAATGTGTTCCTAAGTATTTTTCTGTGTCACTGACTGGGTTGATGGCCAGTAATTGGTTTCACTGTGATCTTAACCATTGGACAATTAGACAGAAGTAATACTTTGGAGGTGTTTACCCATAGGGTAGAATACATTTTCACAAATTTGCTTCATGTATGTAATGGATCAATAATCACCAGCCAGGTAGACCTGCAGGAGCATGGCTGGTGGTTCCTGTATTAAACTGGTGATTAATTTTTTTGCTATGTCGCCATAAAATGCACTGGAATGGACAAGATTGTACAAGAAGTATTAGCACTTGAAGCTTGCTTCCCAGCTTCCCAGGCATGCTTCACACTCGCATTTGCTTATATTCTGTACAGCTACCAATCCGCCAATGACATCAGGGGTTGGTTTTTCATTTGGCAAAATAATCAAAGCACGATTCTATTTGAATTATATAGACATAGATAAAAAAGAGACTATGTGGTGGTATGTGGGAACAAAATGTTCACGTGAACACGCACCGTCGGTCATCTGTTTTCTTAAAGCACTGTGCCGTCCATATGCTCTGGTTTGTCCGTTTCCTTGACACAGAATATATCTGAATATAATTTCATCACCCTAATTTTCATGCCCTAATCACTGCTTTAATTACTGACTCTTGCGGTGAAGTTGCTTATCATTTTTGTACTATGATGACCTGATTTTCTTAGCAAAATGACAAATTAAAGTGTAAGGTTTATCCTTACATTTTGTCTGTCTTTCAGGAAGCCATTCATGAAAAAAAAAAAAAAAAAAAAAAGCAAGGAATTAGTGATCCTTTTGGTAACCATGAGCGGTCTAATCCTGTACCGTGTGCGCTCAAAATCTGGCTGCGTTTTCATGGACAGGTAGGAGTGTGAGAATCTGTTTAAATATGTACTCACAGGTTGGTTTCTACTTGTGGGTGACACCAGACGGAGTGTGTGTGTGTGTGTGGGGCTTGCATTTATGAAGCTGTCCGCCTCTCCGGCACATCCGTAAGTCTTCCTCTCCGCAGGCTGTTACTCAGCCAGATGCGCTGGCGAGTTTCTGATGACTGCGCTGCCCCTCTCCCTGACTCACTCACATCAGTCTACCTGAGATGTTTACAGCCAGACAAGAAATGAAGGCAACTCTGCACGCCCGAAGCAAATGAGTCCTCTTATTATACATGAATAAAACAAAGTATTTGAATCAATTGACTGCACAGATACAGGTCTCTCAGGAGGCCCAGGAGGCCTTTTCATAAAGCAGCTCAGGCGAGGAAAACCAGTTCCTCATTCAGATCCACTCTCGTGTTTTTACTTTCAAATCTGAGAGATCAGCCGAGGCTTTTACCTCATAACCATCAAAATTATAGAGACACAGGCTCCTGATTCTCAATCAGCTCAGGTATTCTGGGTAAATATCAGGATGGCTCTTACAGAAAATAACGATTTACATTTGCAATTTCCACAAAAAAAACACTTTCACACTTTTCTTTTTACATGTAGCCACATGTAAATGTAGTGTAGTGTAGTGTGTGATTATTTTCACCTCTGATTCATTTCTTTTTTTTTTTTTATGAGTTCTTTAATCAAATATGAAGCATTCAATTTTTTTAAGCAAGTGACTCACATCTGATTCTAAAATAATTCATTCATCACATGGATTTCTTTTTACACATGATTTGTTTATTTCCATATATTATTTATTTATTTATTTTAACTTTTTTTAAAAAATGACTCATATCGGATTTTAACAGGATTCATTTATTATCACGTGGGATTTTCTTTTACACCTGATTTGTTTATTTGCATATGAGAAAATTTTTTTATTTTTTTAATAGTGGTTTAGTCAGAAGTGATTCCTCTGAATTATTGATTTTTTTTTTTTTTTAAACTGAGTCACATCTGATTTTTTCTCAATTCATTGATTTACACATGGGAAATTTTT
>JAUCMX010000025.1:14220953-14243453 GCA_033459395.1 Hemibagrus guttatus | reverse complement strand
TCTCTTTCTCTCTCTCTCTTTCTGCCTGTCTCTCTCTTTCTGTCTGTCTCTCTCTCTGTCTCTCTCTTTCTGTCTCTCTTTTTCTGTCTCTCTCTCTTCCTCTCTCTATGTCTTTCTATCTCTTCCTCTGTCTGTCTTTCTCTCTCTCTGTTTGTCTGTCTCTCTCTTTCTGTCTGTCTCTTTCTCTGTCTGTCTCTCTCTCTTTCTGTCTGTCTTTCTCTTTTCTTTGTTTGTCTCTTTCTCTGTCTGTCTCTCTCTTTCTGTCTGTCTTTCTTTTCTCTCTGTTTGTCTTTCTCTCTCTGTCTGTCTCTCTCTCTGTCTCTCTCTTTCTGTCTCTCTCTTTCTGTCTCTCTCTCTCTGTCTGTCTTTCTCTTTCTGTCTGTCTCTTTCTCTGTCTCTCTCTTTCTGTCTGTCTGTCTCTCTATCTATGTCTTTCTGTCTCTTCCTTTTCTCTCTCTCTCTCTCTCTCTCTCTCTCTGTCTCACTCTTTCTGTCTGTCTTTCTCTCTCTCTGTTTGTCTCTTTCTGTCTGTCTCTCTCTCTCTGTCTCTCTCTTTCTGTCTCTCTCTGTCTGTCTCTCTCTTTCTGTCTGTCTCTCTCTGTCTCTCTCTTTCTGTCTCTCTTTCTCTCTCTCTCTGTCTGTCTCTCTCTTTCTGTTTGTCTTTCTCTCTCTGTCTGTTTCTCTCTCTGTCTCTTTCTTTCTGTCTCTCTTTTTCTGTCTCTCTCTCTCTGTTTGTCTTTCTCTTTCTGTCTGTCTCTTTCTCTGTCTCTCTCTTTTTGTCTGTCTGTCTCTGTCTGTCTCTCTCTTTCCCTCCATCTGTCTCTCTATCTATGTCTTTCTGTCTCTTCCTTTGTCTCTCTCTCTCTCTCTCTCTCTCTCTCTCTCTCTCTCTCTCTCAGATTTGAAAAAGTCGGATGAGTCGATTTCATCAGTTTTAATCAGGTAAATTAGATCATCGTGACTACAGAAACCTAACCTTGGCATTTATAATCTTACACTTTAACTAGTTTAATCGTAATTCATTTAACACCATAGTACAAGGGGAAAGAGTCCTGACTCGTCTTAGATCGGACTCACGGCCAGAAAATTATTTGTTTACACTAATGTAAAAAGTCCATTTCTGTTCTGTCAGGAGACTGGAACATCAGGAAGTTGGACCTGTCATTTTAGATTTCTACGCCTCGTCTGTTGTGATATATGTTGTGAGGTATATGATATTTTCTGAAAGGACCATTGGAGAGCACATCTTCAGATAAGCTTTCCCCTTGACTGTTGAACTTCTGCCAGGCCTGGTAGGAGTAAACGGGCAGGAAATAAAGCTCGCAGCACGACCTCCAGTGTTTAATCACCATCACAGAGAAGCCGCTCGAAAGCACCTCTATCCCAGGGCACGTCCGACGTCAAGCTCCCCGCAGTCCCCATTTCCTCCGGTGCTTAAGCTGGAAATGCACATCAATAGAGTGTCTCGGCACACACGCGGCCTCCTGTTGACAGTATTGATCCGGAGCTCTGGGGGTAGCTGCAGCGTGCGGATTTTGTTATCGGATTTTTCCACAAAAAAAAAAAAAAAAAAAAAAGATGGAAGGCAGGTAAGGGTAGGTATTGAAGGCACTCGACATCTTTTGGAAAATATTAAATAGGAGTTGGCGGGATGCTGCAGCAGAGCACTATGGGTGCTAGAAATGATGGAGGGAGATAAAGACCAGAGCAAGCGTCTGGTTTTCACCTCTGGAAGAAGCAGGCAAGGTCACGCTTGGGTGATGGAGAAAGTGTGAGATTGTTGAAAGTAGATTTCAGAAGGAGTGTCAATCGACTGTGAGGATTGGTGATATGTAGCTGCTTGGTGTAGCTCACCTGAGACTGATCATATCTACAGAAGACTGATAAGAAGAACACTGGTGCTGATGGAAAACAGAGGAGACTTTTATTTATTCCAGTTCTATTCCATTGTCTGTACCGCTTATAATTACTCTCATGGTGTTTGCTCTGAGGAAACACTGTCAGCTCCCTCTCTCTCTCTCTCTCTCTCTCTCTCTCTCTCTCTCTCTCTCTCTCTCTCTCTCTCTCTCTTTCTCTCTCTTTCTCCCTCTCTCTCTCTCTCTCTCTCTCTCTCTTTCTCTCTCTCTCTTTCTTTCTCTCTCTCTCTCTCAACATTTATTTGGACTTGAGTAACTTCAAGAGCGAACAAAAAGACGGCTGTTTATATCTGCTATAAAATTCATTATAACACCAACTAACTTGTTTCAAGGATCTTCTGCGGCATTAAAGGTAACTATAAATGGATTTTAAAAAAGTGTGTTCATCCTTTAAATAATAAAAACAAATCAGCTAGCATCGGAAAAATTCAAATCGGTGGTCAAGAAGAAGTCTTGTTATTAAAAAAAAAAAAATTAAATACCCAATAATTATATACATTTATAATTATTTTTATATGATGTGGGACAAACTATTCATCCATTTTAGAAAGGTAATAATGAAATAAAAAATAAATAATAATAAAATAAATATAAAAAATGCAGTCAGGGCAATAGTGATAAATAAGTCGATTAATGTAATGATGTTTACGTTATAAATAAGTATGTAAATATCATCCTAGAATATCACCCCGGGGGTTTCCTCCGGGTACTCCAGTTTCCTCTCCTGGTCCAAAGACATGCATTGTAGGTTGATTGGCATCTCTAAATTGTCTGTAGTGTGTGAGTGAATGAGAGTGTGTGTGTGCCCTGCGATGGGTTGGCACTCCGTCCAGGGTGTATCCTGCCTTGATGCCTGATGACACCTGAGATAGGCACAGGTGACCTGAGAATAGATCGGATAAGCGGTAGACAATGAATGAATGAATTCACCGAAATAAAAATGTCGACAAGTTGTAACCGCTTTGCTTCGATTGCGTCTCCAAAACGTACCATTTGATGCCTTAACCCCCAGATAGACGTTTAAAAACTTTTCCTATAATTATTATTTCTATTTATCATTTAAATTTTGCCTGTAAAAGCAATTCAGGGCATGTTTTTGGTGGATCTGGCACAAAATGAATCAGTTGTCCAGTCCAAAAATGCTGGAAAAAAAAAAATAATAATAATCGTTGATATAGATTTAAAGACACTGAGCTAAATTTTCGAAATACTACATATTATTTGAGGGGTTTTTTTATTTTTTTTACCAGTGCTTTCATTCTTTGTCTGTGTTTGCACTGTACAGACATCTACACAGTTTCACATCACCACAACTCGATTATTTTAGAACCAAACTCTTTGGTATTAACGGTGTGCGACATTACCAGAGCTTCTCACTTCAGGATAAAATGCTACTCTTGGTTTTGATCCTATCCTGATAGGTGCTAACGTTAGCTCAATTTGGGAGCAGAATAGCTTAAAAAATGGCACTTGGCAGACAGATTTCGAATGTCTCACCCACGTCAGCGCTCACCAGGCGCCTTCGTTTCTCACCACAAAAAAAGCAGCTGGGTAAAAGAAGAAAAAAAAAAATCGCACCTGTCTTGGAAATCTGCCACTGTATTGCTAAGAGTCCCAAAAAACAATAAAAAAAAATCCCACAGCATGATGAAAAGTTACCACGTGTCACCTTGAACCATCAAATTCAACTTCGGCGCTTTGTGCTGACTCTAATTGACCTTGAGGGAGTGGAACCGAGTTCCGAGCGACTGAACGGATTTGCAACACGGCCCGTATTTTTAAGCTCGACCTCTCACACGAAGCCTTTGCTGAATGAATACCATAATTACTCCGCTGCTTCTCAATTCAACAGGCCACGCCAATGACGGAATAAATCCACACACAGGTTATCAAAAGCCGACATTTAATCGATTCTCACTGCGCCTATCAAAGTGCGGACCGCTCCGCCTGGCTGCCTGCGCCGGTGCCGACTCATCAGGCCGCTACGAAAAGAAGCGAACAGATCCCAGGTCAGCTTCGGCAACAGCTACATATTAAAGGAAGAGGCGCATTGATCTTTCATAATTTTATATCTGTTTACTTGCACTGAGACGAGTCGATACGCCGGATGTTTATTGGAGAGTGGTCCCACTCCACTAGCAAGAACTGGATTTTATTGACTTGCTTTATTAACTATTTTTAGGGAGAAGACAATTGAACCAATATCAGTTTTTTTTTTTAAATCATAAGTAACACTTGATATTAAAAATCTTAAAAAAAAAAAAAAAAAGAAAAAAAAAAGCAGAAGGATATTCGGATCCATAGCTGTTTTAAATGTGTAAAGTTGAAAGACAAGATATAAAAGATAAAATATTGCAGAAATATAGAATATCATACATCTTATAGGAGAAATATCGTCCTAAAGTCCGAGCCTTTGAGCCAGGGTTTCCAGGGTTTCTTGGTTTGACCGTTCTCCTATGCTACGAACTGTATCAATGGCTGAGCAGAAAGTACTGATTCAAAAGTAGTAGGTACTGAATCAAAAGAATGAATCTAATGCAGTAGATACTGAATCAAATGCAGTACGTACTGAATCAGTTTGTAGCAAGTTCTCAAATAAATGCAGTAGGTACAGAATCGAATGACCTACATTCTGAATTGAATGCAGTAGGTACTGAATCAAATACAGTAGGTACAGAATCGAATGACCTACATTCTGAATTGAATGCAGTAGGTACTGAATTAAAATACAGTAGGTACTGAATCAAATACAATAGGTACAGAATCAAATACAGTAGGTACAGAATCGAATGACCTACATTCAAAATTGAATGCAGTAGGTACTGAATTAAATACAGTAGGTACAGAATCAAATGACCTACATTCTGAATTAAATGCAATAGATATTGAATAAAATACAGTAGGTACTGAATCAAAAGCTCTAGGTTCTGACTTGAATACAGCAGGTGCAGAATCAAATACAGTAGGAAATGTATCAAATGCAGAAGCTACTGAATCAAATGCAGTAGACACTGAATCCATTTGCAGTAGGTTTTGAAAGGTGCAGAATCAATTTTCTGCAGGTACCAAATCAAGTGCTGTGCATAAATCGAATGCAGTAGGTTCTGAATCAGTTTGAAGTAAGTACTGAAATTAATGCAGTAGGTACAGAAATAAATGCCCTAGGTTATGAACTGGATGCAGTAGGTACCGAATCAAATACAGTATGATTTGAATGCAGCAGGTACTGAATCGCATGCATTGGATACAGACTCAAATGCACTAGGTTGTGAATCAAGTGCACTAGGCTCTGAATTGAACACATTAGATACTGAATCAAGTGCACTAGGTTTTGAATTAAATGCAGTAGATACTGAATAAAGTGCACTAGATTCTGAATTGGGCACAGTAGACACAGAATTAAATGCACTAGGTTCTGAATCAAATGCACTAGGTTCTGAATTGAACACAGTAGATACAGAATCAAATGCACTAGGTTTTGAATTGAACACAATAGATACAGAGTCAAATGCACTAGGTTCTGAATCAAATGCACTAAGTGCTGAATTGAACACAGTAGATACAGAATCAAATGCACTAGGTTTTGAATTGAACACAATAGATACAGAATCAAATGCACTAGGTTCTGAATCAAATACCCTAGATTCTGAATTGAACACAGTAGATACAGAATCAAATGCACTAGGTTCTGAATCAAATGCACCAGGTTCTGAATTGAACACAGTAGAGAATCAAATGCACTAGGTTCTGAATCAAATGCACTAGGTTCTGAATTGGACACAGTAGATACAGAATCAAATGCACTAGGTTTTGAATTGAACACAGTAGATACAGAGTCAAATGCACTAGGTTCTGAATCAAATACACTAGATTCTGAATTGAACACAGTAGATACAGAATCAAATGCACTAGGTTCTGAATTGAACACAGTAGATACAGAATCAAATGCACTAGGTTCTGAATCAAATGCACCAGGTTCTGAATTGAACACAGTAGAGAATCAAATGCACTAGGTTCTGAATCAAATGCACTAGGTTTTGAATTGAACACAGTAGATACAGAGTCAAATGCACTAGGTTCTGAATCAAATACACTAGATTCTGAATTGAACACAGTAGATACAGAATCAAATGCACTAGGTTCTGAATTGAACACAGTAGATGCACTTGATTACGCACACGGCTATGGTCTACACAACTGGAAAAAGTACAAACACTAACCCTCTCCTATACTAACTCCCTACAATCTAACCTTTGTATCCTGTCATGGAAGCTGACTCTTGCGAATTGTTCAGACTTTGTCTTGTCCCAATGACGAGGTGTCCTTGAATCAGTGATGAACTCATCCATCCTTTATATACACATGGGGTATGAGCTGATGAACCTTCATCATTAGTCAGTATAAGAATAAATAGCAAACCTCATCTCCTAGCAGTCCAAAAGGGCAGCTTCCACTTGCCCCCATAAAACCTCGTGGAATATAATGTCTGCGCTCCTTTGCTTCGTCCACGCTGCTGAGAGGCAGGGAGGTCACAGAGAGGACGGCAGAGTGACGGCAGAGCAACGTGCTTCCATTTTCAGGTTTTGTCACGGTTCCCCTCTCTCTGCATGACCGGTTTCTGCGAGCGGCTAATCTTCTTCTGCCCCGAGGCCACGGAAGACTCCAGAAATCATAACCGACGTTCCCTCTGCGGCACGCTTCCTCCTCGACCGCACAAACTCCAAACGATCACGAATTAATCCGTACTTTCTAAGCTGCTGTTTTCCCATAAATCCTACAAGCTACAATCACAATCAACGATCGCGCTGGACTGAATTCATTTCTGGAAGTAACAGATGAACGCTTGATATCCGTGCATTCGTCCAACCGAATCAGATAATCGCTAATTTAGCAGCATTTTAATAACGTAGTCATTATTTCCGAGACTTCCCGTCTTTTGGCGTAGATGAGAACAAAATACAAAATCATCAAAACACAATGTAATAAAAGCTCTTTTCAATATCGTACTTTTTTGCTTTTAAACCCAAAGGAACAGAGTGTTGAAACTATAAATTATGGCTGTGTAATTTTACAATGAGTAGAACAAACACCTTTAACAATCCCCAACACACACATACACACACACACACATACACACACACATACACACACACACCTCACAGTCTTCTCTTTTATGTAGTGTTCACCTGATATCTTGTGACACAATGTGGCTCTGGGTTTAATGGAGTGCTCCAATTAAAAGCCTCCTTCAGTCTGACCTTTTTTGAAATGACTGGGGAGGAATCAAGACAGCAATTAGACCTGTTTCTACACTCGTGTTGATATGTGAGCTCGTTAGGAAGGACAAAAACACATGAAACAAGATCTGGGCAATTAAAACAGACGGCGCAAGTGTTTGTTGCGTTTGTTCGGCGTTTTGCTGGATTAAAAATAAACCTAAAGGGACACGTGGTGCAAATAATGGAAGGTTTTATTGATATTAATTTCAGCGTCACCTCAGGGGTTTATTCGGGACATTTCTGTATCTGAACCTCGTACGGTACATTCTAAAGTCTCTCACGAGGTGTTAATGTGAGATTTCACAGCATCATGTGCAAAGTGGTCATTAGTACACTTCACATGATTTCCTGAGGCTCGAGCGTTTGTCGGGGAACCCCGATGTTTCGCTGTCACCCTGGTGCACCAGCTTGGTGGAAATAATGGGATGGTTTTTTTCATAAGCGGTGTCGTTTAAAGAGAGTTCATCTGCCCCTTCACTTATTCTTGAGGTCTTGAGGGTATTTTTACACTTGATCCCAATACTTACAAGTGATTCTCGTTTTTTTTTTAAGAGGTCAGGGCTCAAAATTGCAGGTTTGGGTTCATGTAGAAGATTTCCCTCAAAATGTGGCGAAGAAATATCCTGTTTTTGTGCAATGTGGATTGATTTTTTTTTTTTTTTCAAATGATAACAGTAACCTTAACCTTTATTTAATTTTTTTTATTAAGCTCTTTATCCAAGTCAGGGTTGCGATGAATCCGGAGCTTATCCCAGGAATTATGTCTTTGTACTGATGAAAAAATAAAAAAGGGAAAAATGGTGAATGACAAAAGCAGATTTGTTTTTAGGAGCTAACTATTTTATTTGACATTTTTTAAAAACATATATTTCAAATATTTTAAATAATCCTCCAACCAATAAATTAGCACCAAACACATCACAAATATTTATTCTATATTTATTTGTGAAATATCTCAGATATTTCAATGTGAGGTTGTTGTTTTTTTAAGCTTCATAAGACTTCTCAGGGGGGCACGGTGGCTTAGTGGTTAGCGGTTAGCACGTTTGCCTCACACCTCCAGGGTTGGTGGTTTGATTCCCGCCTCCTCCATGTGTGTGTGGAGTTTGCATGTTCTCCCCATGCCTCGGGGGTTTCCTCCGGTTTCCTCTCCTGGTCCAAAGACATGCATTGTAGGTTGATTGGCATCTCTAAATTGTCCGTAGTGTGTGATTGCGTGAGTGAATGAGAGTGTGTGTGTGCCCTGCGATGGGTTGGCACTCCGTCCAGGGTGTATCCTGCCTTGATGCCCAATGACGCCTGAGATAGGCACAGGCTCCCCGTGACCCGAGAATAGATCGGATAAGCGGTAAACAATGAATGAATGAAGACTTCTCAGTTTTGTCTCTCAACTTGATCGTGTAAAAATGTGTATGAATTTTTGGAGAATTTATAAAATTTAATTTAAATATATTCCCCTTAAACGCTCTGCTGAACTCACCTTGCTTCATCCAGCGTTTCATGAACATGTTGGCGCAAACATGTCAATTGACTTATCCCGAACTTGATGTGTGATGAGCTTGGAAATTTAACACTGATAACTTTCCCGCATCTGTCATGTTCTCCTATTCCTCTTCTTCCTTTCTTTCCTCAGGCTCATTGCCTCTCTGGGCTCAAACTCATTACGGCGCTGCCTCAGCCCTGGCTCAGCCCTGACCGCTGTGATATAGGTACGGTTCGCTTCATTGCCCTCTCCTTTAATTATCGACGCCAACCTCTTTTTTTTTTTTTTTAAATGCCAAAACTCTTGAAAGAAATTCCTGACAGCCAAATCCAGCTGCATCGCATCCTCGCTTCCTGTTATCATCCTGAACATGAAGTGGAGAGAAAAAAAACTGTAGAGAAGGAGAGGAGACCCTTAATCTCATACGTTGCGCACTTTTTGAGATGCTTTTTCTTCTTTAGCACAATGGCTAGCTTCTTTTATTGTTTTTTTTTTAATACTTTCTTGAATCATGTTCGAAGAACAAAAATGATCGTTTTTTTTTGTTGTTTTTTTTTTAATGTTCTCATTCAACATCCTTCAGGTTCCTCTGGTTTTTTTTTTTCTGAAGCGGTCCTCAGTATCTCCAGATCTGTACAGTATTACAGTGTTGTAAGAGTTTTGACCAAGCCAAAGAACCACTGCTTTAAAACATTTTGGGAAATTCAGGATCAGACCTCGTGTGATGATCCAATCATCTGATTTCATTAAAATTTTTAGAATTTACCTTTTTTTTTGTTAAACATAGCCTAGCATAACTAGAGAACACATCCTACTAGCATCTCCACTGCAGAGTGACAAGCAGATGGAAAAGGTTTGGCCATGAGACGCATCTCATATGATTAAAGCTTTCATTATATATTAACTTCCAAGATCTCCTTTGCGAGACACATCCAAGGCTTTTTCTCCTATTTTGATCTCTTGCATGCTGATGACCTGGCGTTTTTAATTAACAGCTACTTAATGAGTTTACGGATGGCTGGTGCTATGTGTTTACCCGATACCGGAGGGTTTGAGAAACATTGCCCACGTCTGGATAACGCTCAAGGTGACCGCTGTCATGAAACCAACAACTTACTCTATAAAAACCTGTCATCTGTTTAATTAATAGTTGAATTTGATCACAAAGGTCAAAGACGCGGTTCCCCGCGGGCTTGCGTTGCTCAAGCGCATCTTTAAATGCTGATCCTGACTTCGATGCGGGATACAGCCTGCTAGGAATTTCCTTCTTAATTGCACCGCAGGTTCTTCCCCTGAGAGAAAGCATCTGCTGGGAATTGGGTCTCATCTCATCTGAGTCACAGCTCTCACTATGCTGACTTGTTTGTTTTATAATAAGAGCGAATTGGGACGAAGCAAGCGGTCCAACCTAAAAGACTAAACTCGTATTATGCTAGCATCCTGAAACTCCTGGACACATTTCTTCCAGAAATATCCAGATCCTCGCCTACTTGAGATGCAGCCCCAGTTAGTAGAAATAAAGCCCAAGTCAGCGTCCTAAATGATTCTTTTGTTTGTCCGTCTAACAGGACGTTACACCGAGGACACTACGTTTCCGTCCAGGCGTCTCGTCTTCTATACACAACTTCCTGTTTACAGACTGTATAAAGAGCAATTGCGAAGTCTTGCCAACAGTCTCGTTCCTCTCATTTCTAAGTCTTTGATCTAGTGATGCTTCAGTTTCTACATTCTTGCCCTTGTGTTGTGGATGTTATTAGCTGGTGACAAGCAGAAGACCAAAGGAATAATACATCTGAATTCTCAGTATTCATAAAACAACAAATGAGAAATACCTGTAATCTGCTTCCTCTGAGACTCTGCTGTACAGATCTAATGCCCATTGCGCTATCCCATAATGCAACAGGGCAGGCGCAGAAGAGCTGTCAGAATCTCAAACAGCAGAAGGCAGCACACTGACTCTCTTTTTAAGTGTTTTAAGTGTGGTTCTAAAATGTTGTTCCATGTGCTTAAACTGTACTTGTCTAACAACATCTAGGTAAATTGTTGATTTATTTACTTATTTTTTTAAAGGTTTAAGCAAGAAAAAAACAGTTACGGTTTATATTTAAAAAAAAAAATTGCGAAAAAAATATTTTTTAGATTATTAAGATGTCGTATATCACACGACAGTGTCATCATGGTGGCTGTAGTATGCAGTAAGTACTGAATCAAATGCAGTAGGTACAGAATCATATGCAGTAGGTACAGAATCAAATACAGTAATACTGAATCAAATGCAGTAGGTACAGAATCAAATGCAGCAGGTAGTGAATCAAATGCAGTAGGTACTGAATCAAATGCAGTAATACTGAATCAAATGCAGTAGGTATTGAGTAGAATGCAACAGGTACTGAATCAAATGCAGTAGGTAGTGAATCAAATGCAGTAGGTACTGAATAGAATGCAACAGGTACTGAATCAAATGCAGTAATACTAAATCAAATGCAGTAGGTAGTTATTGCTGGAGATTTCAACCATGCAAGTGTCAAAGCGGTGCTCCCTAAATTTCATCAGCATGTGGACTTGTGCGACGAGGGGCACGAACATGCTGGATCTTGTTTACACAAACATTTCCGGCGTGTATTGTGCGGAGCCCCGCCCCTACCTCGGCTACTCAGACCACATCTCTGTTATGCTAATTCCAGCATACAGACCACTCGTCAGATGCTCTAAACCAGTTTTGAAACAAGTGAAAACCTGGCCAGCAGGAGCCACCTCTGCTCTTCAGGACTGTTTTGAGTGCACTGACTGGAATATGTTCAGGGAGGCTGCAACCAATGGCAACTCTATCAACTTGGAGGAGTACACGACATCAGTAACCAGCTACATCGGCAAGTGCATTGATGACATGACCATCTCCAAGACCATCACCACACGCCATCCTCCTAACGACCAGGTGTATATATTCAGAACAGCTAGCGGATGTCTTCACTGACATCTTCAACATTTCCCTGATCAGCACCATTGTTCCTACATGCCTCAAGTCAACGACCATTGTCCTCATGCCCAAGAAGTCTGAAGTTTCGTGCCTCAATGACTATCGTCCTGTTGCACTTACACCCATTGTGATGAAATGCTTCGAGAGGCTCGTCCTGAGGCACATCAAGACCCAGCTACCACCCTCACTGGACCCCTTGCGGTTTGCATATCATCCTAACCGCTCCATGGACAATGCCATCACCACAACCCTCCATCTGGCCCTCACCCACCTGGACAATAAGGACTCATACGTACGAATGCTGTTTATTGACTTCAGTTCAGCATTCAACACAATCATCCCTCAGCACCTGATTGAGAAGCTGAGTCTGCTGGGCACCAACACCTCCCTCTGCAACTGAATCCTGGACTTCCTGACTGGGAGACCTCAGCCAGTCCAGATCGGGAACAGCATCTCCAGCACCACCACACTGAGCACTGGAGCCCCTCCGGGCTGTGTGCTCAGCCCACTGCTGTTCACCCTGCTGACTCACGACTGTGCAGCAATGTGGTTCGAACCACATCATCAAGTTCGCCGATGACACGACTGTGGTGGATCTCATCAGCAGGAACAACGTACAGAGAGGAGGTGCGGCGACTAACAGCCTGGTGTAAAGCCAACAACCTGTCTTTGAATGTCGACAAGACTAAGGAGATGGTTGTTGATTTAGTTGTTGATGGTTGTTGATGGTTCTCATCTGGTCACTCAACACCAGCTCCAACAACAAGAAAGCCCAGCAGCACCTCTACCTCCTGCAGAGGCTGAGGAAAGCCCATCTCCCTCCCCCTATCCTGACCATGTTCCACAGAGGGACCAACGAGAGCATCCTGAGCAGCTGCATCACTGCCTGGTTTGGGAATTGCACTGTCTTTGTTTGCAAGACCCTGCAGCGGATAGTGAGGACAGCTGAAAAGATCATTGGAGTGTCTTTCCCCTCTATCACGGACATGTACACCACATGCTGCATCCGCAAAGCCAACAGCATTGTGGATGACCCCACACACCCCTCACACACACTCTTCACCTTCCTGAAGGTACTGAAGCATTTGGGCCCTCACAACCAGACTTCTTCCCACAAGCCATCAGGCATTTCAACACCCAGAACTGAACTATACCAACTTTCTCTCTCTCTCTCTCTCTCTCTCTCTCTCTCTCTCTCACACACACACACACACACACTCACACACACACACACACACACACCTGTGTGAACAGATTCATAATGTGTTACTCTTATTTGCACTACTTAAACTCGCTGCATATAATAATTACTTCTATTTGCACTACATTTTGATACTGCATTGTTGTACACCCCACACTGTCATGCTGCTATGTTTATGTTTACAAACATATATGTAATTAGTTACCTGGTTTTTACAGTTTCTCAAGTTTGCACATCACATTACATTTTGTTTCGTTGCACATGTGTTTTTTCGGTGCTATGTGTCCTGTCTTGTGTTGTTTTTTGTACTTCCTGTCTTTGCACTGTCTTGTCTTTGCACTGGTTGCACACGTTGCACTTTATGTGGCTAGGACAAACCTCTGTCCTAGCAAGGTGTTACTGTTTCTGTTGTATCTACAAACCCGATTCCAAAAAAGTTGGGACACTGTACAAATTGTGAATAAAAAAGGAATGCAATAATTTACAAATCTCATAAACTTATATTTTATTCACAATAGAATATAGATAACATATCAAATGTTGAAAGTGAGACATTTTGAAATGTCATGACAAATATTGGCTCATTTTGGATTTCATGAGAGCTACACATTCCAAAAAAGTTGGGACAGGTAGCAATAAGAGGCCGGAAAATTTAAACATGTACATATAAGGAACAGCTGGAGGACCAATTTGCAACTTATTAGGTCAATTGGCAACATGATTGGGTATAAAAAGAGCCTCTCAGAGTGGCAGTGTCTCTCAGAAGTCAAGATGGGCAGAGGATCACCAATTCCCCCAATGCTGCGGCCAAAAATAGTGGAGCAATATCAGAAAGGAGTTTCTCAGAGAAAAATTGCAAAGAGTTTGAAGTTATCATCATCTACAGTGCATAATATCATCCAAAGATTAAGAGAATCTGGAACAATCTCTGTGCGTAAGGGTCAAGGCCGGAAAACCATACTGGATACCCGTGATCTTCGGGCCCTTAGACGGCACTGCATCACATACAGGAATGCTACTGTAATGGAAATCACAACGTGGGCTCAGGAATACTTCCAGAAAACATTGTCGGAGAACACAATCCACCGTGCCATTCGCCGTTGCCGGCTAAAACTCTATAGGTCAAAAAAGAAGCCATATCTAAACATGATCCAGAAGCGCAGGCGTTTTCTCTGGGCCAAGGCTCATTTAAAATGGACTGTGGCAAAGTGGAAAACTGTTCTGTGGTCAGACGAATCAAAATTTGAAGTTCTTTTTGGAAAACTGGGACGCCATGTCATCCGGATTAAAGAGGACAAGAACAACCCAAGTTGTTATCAGCGCTCAGTTCAGAAGCCTGCATCTCTGATGGTATGGGGTTGCATGAGTGCGTGTGGCATGGGCAGCTTACACATCTGGAAAGGCACCATCAATGCTGAAAGGTATATCCAAGTTCTAGAACAACATATGCTCCCATCCAGACGTCGTCTCTTTCAGGGAAGACCTTGCATTTTCCAACATGACAATGTCAGACCACATACTGCATCAATTACAACATCATGGCTGCGTAGAAGAAGGATCCGGGTACTGAAATGGCCGGCCTGCAGTCCAGATCTTTCACCCATAGAAAACATTTGGCGCATCATAAAGAGGAAGATGCGACAAAGAAGACCTAAGACAGTTGAGCAACTAGAAGCCTGTATTAGACAAGAATGGGACAACATTCCTATTCCTAAACTTGAGCAACTTGTCTCCTCAGTCCCCAGACGTTTGCAGACTGTTATAAAAAGAAGAGGGGATGCCACACAGTGGTAAACATGGCCTTGTCCCAACTTTTTTGAGATGTGTTGATGCCATGAAATTTAAAATCAACTTATTTTTCCCTTAAAATGATCCATTTTCTCAGTTTAAACATTTGATGTCATCTATGTTGTATTCTGAATAAAATATTGAAATTTGAAACTTCCACATCATTGCATTCTGTTTTTATTCACAATTTGTACAGTGTCCCAACTTTTTTGGAATAGGGTTTGTATATGTTGTATGTTGCTTATGTAGCACCAGGGTCCTGGAGAAACGTTGTTTCATTGCACTATGAACTGCATCAGCTACATGTGGTTGAAATGACAATAAAAGCTTCTTGACTTGACTTGAATCAGATGCAGTAGATATAGAATCAAATGCAATAGGCAGTGAATCAAATGCAGTAGGTACCGAATCGAATGCAACAGGTACTGAATCAAATGCAGTAGGTACAGAATCGAATGCAACAGGTACTGAATCAAATGCAGTAGGTACAGAATCAGATGCAGTAATACTGAATCAAATGCAGTAGTTTTTGAATAGAATGCAACTGGTACTGGATCAAATGCAGTAGGTACTGAATAGACTGCAACAGGTACAGAATCAAATGCAGTAGATACAGAATCAAATGCAGTAGGTATAGAATCAAATGCAGTAATACAGAATCAAATGCAGTAGATACAGAATCAAATGCTGTAAGTACTGGATCAAATGCAGTTGGTACTGAATCAAATGCAGTAGATAGTGAATCAAATGCAGTAGGTACAGAATCAAATGCAGTAGGTACAGAATCAAATGTAGTAGGTATACAATCAAATGCAGTAATACAGAATCAAATGCAGTAGATACAGAATCAAATGCTGTAAGTACTGGATCAAATGCAGTTGGTACTGAATCAAATGCAGTAGGTAGTGAATCAAATGCAGTAGGTAGTGAATCAAATGCAGTAGGCACTGAATCAAATGCAGTAATACTGAATCAAATGCAGTAATACTGAATCAAATGCAGTAGATACAGAATCAAATGCTGTAAGTACTGGATCAAATGCAGTTGGTACTGAATCAAATGCAGTAGATAGTGAATCAAATGCAGTAGGTACAGAATCAAATGCAGTAGGTACAGAATCAAATGTAGTAGGTATAGAATCAAATGCAGTAATACAGAATCAAATGCAGTAGATACAGAATCAAATGCTGTAAGTACTGGATCAAATGCAGTTGGTACTGAATCAAATGCAGTAGGTAGTGAATCAAATGCAGTAGGTAGTGAATCAAATGCAGTAGGCACTGAATCAAATGCAGTAATACTGAATCAAATGCAGTAATATTGAATCAAATGCAGTAGTTTTTGAATAGAATGCAACTGGTACTGGATCAAATGCAGTAGGTACTGAATAGACTGCAACAGGTACAGAATCAAATGCAGTAGATACAGAATCAAATGCAGTAGGTATAGAATCAAATGCAGTAATACAGAATCAAATGCAGTAGATACAGAATCAAATGCTGTAAGTACTGGATCAAATGCAGTTGGTACTGAATCAAATGCAGTAGGTAGTGAATCGCATACAGTAGGTACTGAATCAAATAGAGTGGGTGTTGTTACAGTATGTGATTATAAACACACACAGTTTGTGATTTAAATTCTTTTGCTTAAATAAATTCTAATTTGTTTCATGTAAATTCTCACAAGTGAAAGTTTCTGTTTCCTAAAAATAAAAATAAAAAACATGATCTAAACAAATCTATGAAACACTAGGTAAGCTCTATGACCGTGACTGCGTACTTTCCAAAGAAAGCGTGGCCTGCTGTTGAGGAATCAATGTGATTCAAATGCTGAGAAAATCTGACATGTTTAATGAGAACAAACAGAAAAGACCACCTCTGTGTCCTGAGCAGTGTTAAATGTGTATAAAACGTCACATATATAAACATTTTCAATAGATTTCATGAAACCACATGATATACTGATATGTAAGAAATCCTGATTTGCAGTTGAATTATTTATTTATTTATTTTTATTTTTATTTTTGTTAAAAGTGAAGCATTATCTGTTTATATAAGAGTGATGTCTTTGGGAGATGCAGAGCTCATGCTGATTAAAAATACATTTCCCAGCTCGAGGTTTCAAACTCCGAGAGCATGGGCGCAGGAAAACACACTTTAAAAACTCGAGAAGCAAGAAGCATGTGCTCCTTTATCTGAAGCGGAGTGGATAGATACTTGATCAAGAGATTACACACACACACACACACACACACACACAGATTCAGAAAGAATAAAAGTAGATTTTGATTGTGACACAGGCATTCTATTTATTTTTCCACACCCAGAGCGAGAACACCAGGGTGTTAAAAGCCTACAATCGATGTGAGGACATCCGCAACATGTTTTTATCATAAGTTATAAAGTGGAATGAGTCATGGATCAATGTCACATGCGTCACAGGAGAGATCCAATTTACAAACCAGAGCTCGTGCCATCAGGAGATAGGATATGTCTTTAGTCTTTATACCTTTCCTCTGAGGAAGTGTGTAACTGTGTGTGTATGTGTGTATGAACCAGCATACACATGACAGTATGTGTGTGTGTGTGTGTGTGTGTGTGTGTGTGTGTGATGGTCTCTTTCCCTACAGATCCTCAGAGAAAACTATTTGATATTCATTATAATAATAAGGCACCTTTCACCACGCTACATTAATAAGGTTACTAAAGCCTTGCCTCACTAGCCAGTAAGATTTTATTTAATGGAAAGTCCCAAACCACACAATGGCATCCAGTCAGGACACAGTAAAGCCTGGGGCAGTCCATTAGCTTAATCTTATTTGACTTTAGACCTATTTAAGGACCTCATAAAATTGAAACGATCTCCTTTTGCAATTGAAGCAGGAGACTAAATCTCTCTCTCTCTCTCTCTCTCTCTCTCTCTCTTTCTCTCTCTCTCTCACCCCGTTTTGTTCTCTCTTTCACAGGAGTGATGTTTGCATTATCTCTATTCCAATACACAGTTTGCTCTCTCAGCACTGACTGCTCACCATCGAACTGCACCGAACCCCATGTGATGAATCGCTCTGTCCATGCCCTATTTGTTCCCACACAAGCCTCCCGTACCGTCCAATAAACCGCACGGTACGACACGGAAATCAGACTATGAAACTAAACTCTCTGACGGTGAGCACAGCCGGCTGTGGAGGAATCGATGGGTACGATGTGATACAGGCAGCCGAGAAAATCTGATACGTCACGTTTAATTGGAACAAATAGAAAAGGCCTGTTCATGAGCATTCCTGATTTTCATCCAGCTAGCAGTAGGACAGGAATGAACAACATGTTTTGGGGAATTCAGGTTAAGATACTGGAACAGATTTTTATTTAAATGCTGATATTTCAAAACAGTGACAATTAGGTTTGGGTTTGAATTAGTGCCAGGATTCAGAATGATTCTGGAAGCTGCATGTCTTGGACACTCGGGTGAAGAGAGGGGCGGAGCTGTCAACCGATCACCACCTGGTGGTGAGTTGGAGGCAGCTGAGGCTTACCGGCAGGCCAAGCAAGCTGCAGCTCAGGTGGTCTCGGAAGCAAAAACTCTGGTCTGGGAGGAGTTCGGTGAGGCCATGGAGAAGGACTATCGGATGGCCTCAGGGAAATTCTGGCTGACCGTTTGGTGCCTCAGAAGGGGTAAGCAGTTCTCTGCCAACACTGTTTACAGTGGAGGCGGAGAGTTGCTGGCCTCGACTGGGGATACTGTCGGACGTTGGAAGGAATAATTCGAGGATCTCCTCAATCCCACTGACACGCCTTCCATAGAGGAACCAGACGCTGAGGACTCAGAGGTAGATTCATTCATCACCCAAGCTGAGGTCACTGAGGTAGTTCAGCAGCTCCTCAGTGGCAAGGCACTGGGGTGGATGAGATTCTCCCTGAGTACCTTAAGTCTCTGGATGTTGTGGGGCTGTCTTGGCTGACACGTCTCTGCAACATAGCATGGTTGAGTACTGGAGAGGAGAGTCCTCGAACCTTGGATACAGGAGGAACAATGCGATTTTTGTCCTAGTCGTGGAACACTGGACGAGCTCTATACCCTCCACAGGGTGCTCAAAGGCTTGTGGGAGTTTGCCCAACCAGTCCACATGTGTTTTGCGGACTTGGAGAAGGCATTTGACCATGTCCCTCATGGCATTCTGTGGGAGGTGCGCTGGAAGTATGGGGTCCGTGGCCCTCTGTTAAGAGCTGTTTGGTCTCTGTATAACCGGAGCAGGAGCTTGGTTCGCATTGCCAGCTGTAAGTCAGATTTGTTCACAGTGCATGTTGGACTCTAGCAGGGCTGTCCTTTGTCACCGATTCTGTTCATTGCTTTTATGGACAGAATTTCTAGGTGCAGCCAGGGGCTGGAGGGAGTCCGGTTTGGGGACCACAGGATTTCATCGCTGATTTTTGCAGATGATGTTGTCCTGTTGGCTCCTTCAAGCCTGGACTTACAGCATGCACTGGGGCATTTTACAGCTGAGTGTGAAGCGGCTGGGATGAGGGTCAGCACCTACAAATCTGAGGCCATGGTTCTCAACCGGAAAAAGATGACTTGCATCCTCCATGTTGGAGGGGAGTTTCTTCCTCAAGTGGAGGAGTTTAAGTATCTCGGGGTCTTGTTTACGAGTGAGCGAAGGATGGATCGTGAGATTGACAGACGGATGGGTGCAGCGGCAGCAGTAATGCGGTCTATGTACCAGTCTGTTGTGGTGAAGAAGGAGCTGAGTCGGAAGGCGAAGCTCTCAATTTACCAGTCAAACTACATTCCTACTCTCACCTATAGTCATGAGCTTTGGGTCATGACTGAAAGGATAAGATCCCAGATACAAGTGGCCAAAATGAGCTTCCTCCGTAGGGTGGTGGGGCACTCCCTTAGAGATAGGGTAAGGAGCTCTGTCACTCGGGAGGACCTTGGAGTAGAGCCGCTGCTCCTCCACATCGAAAAGGGACAGTTGAGGTGGCTCGGGCATCTGTTTCGGATGCCTCCTGGACGTCTCCCTGGGTAGGTGTTCCAGGCATGCCCCACCGGGAAGAGACCCCAGGGAAGACGCAGGACACGCTGGAGAGACTATGTCTCTCGGCTGACCTGGGAACGCCTTGGGATCACTCCGGAAGAGCTGGAGGAAGTGTCTAGGGAGAGGGAAGTCTGGGCATCCATGCTTAGACTGCTGCGCCCGCGACCCGGCTCCGGATAAGCAGAAGACAATAATGATGATGATGATGATGATGATGATACAGAAAAAACAGTTAATTTGTTGTAAACTGACACAAATACAGATGAAATGCACTGATTTTACTTTTGTTTTAGCTTTATTTTAATTTCGTATTCGAAACTTTCACAGGGCATCCGGTTCAGATAAGAGGTGTGTAAATATTCAGCACTCATTCATTCATCCTTAGTAACTGCCTGGTCAGGCTAATAGTAATGAAGTAATGAAGCTACTAGTTTGCATATATTTTGGGAAATAGAACTTAATATCACATGTAGGAACAATGATAATAACTGCATTCAGTCACTTGAGTGATGTGTAAAACTGTTTTTTATGTATGTATGTATGTATTTATTTATTTATTTATTTATTTATTTATTTATTTTTATATTTCTACTTATCCTTTATTTGTGTATTTGTGTAATTATGTATTTATTTATTTGTTTATTTGTTTATTTATTTGTTATTTATTTATTATTTTTTTAACCATGCTTGCATAGTTCTTTTATTAGTTTGTACCCACTGTTTGTTATATTTTAATTCTCTGGCCCAAATATATATCGGTATATACCGATTAGCCATAATATTCTGAGCAGTGACAGAATGTGGGGTGTTCCCAGTATGCAGTGGTCAGTATCTATCAAAAGTGGTCCAAGAAGGAACAGTGGTGAACCAGTGAGAGGGTCATGGGCGGCCAAGGCTCACTGCATGTGGGGAGCGAAGGCTGGCCCATGTGATCCGATCCAACAGATGATCTACTGTTGCTCAAATTGCTGAAGACGTTAATTCTGGTTCTGATAGAAAGGAGTCAGAATACACAGTGCATCCTAGTTTGTTGTGTATGGGACTGCATAGACCAGTCAGGGTGCACTACCGAAAGCGTCAACAATGGGCACGGGAGCATCGGAACTGGACCACGGAGCAATGGAAGAAGGTGGCATGGGCTGATGAATCATGTTTTCTTTTACTTCATGTGGATGTGCATGAGCATCTGTGGGATGTGCTGGACAAACAAGTCTGATCCATGGAGGTCCCACCTCGCAACTTACAAGACTTAAAGGATCTGCTGCTAACATCTTGGTGCCAGATAGCACACCTTCAGGGATCTAGTCGAGTCCATGCCTCAAAGGGTCAGGGCTGTTTTGATAGCAAAAGGGGGACCAACACAATATTAGGCAGGTGGTCATAATGCTATGCCTGATTACCGTGTGTGTATATATATATGTATATATATATATATATAGAGAGAGAGAGAGAGAGAGAGAGAGAATTTTCTTAGCTGAAAATCAGATCCCGAGTGTTGACACCCACACAACAGTTCCAGCTTCATAAAAGTTGAACCGTGTACTGGATCGTGTAACATTTCATTAATTAATCAACAGTTTCTCACTTTTATTTTTAAACTTACTGCTCGGTACGTATCTTGCGTAAGTTCAGAGTTAAACATAGCAGCTTTCTAGCAGGTATTTTTTTTATTTTATATTTTACTTTTGCAAAGTTTTCCTGTAAGTTCTCTAAATTCAGGAGCAGACAGCTGATATTACGACCTCCAACAGAGCTTGGCTCCACGCCTGGTATGATTGCTCAGACCCCCTGATGTACTGAAATGTTCAAGTGCTGCTCAAATCTGGCCAACAAGCTTCAAAACCGGGAGTGGACTCAAATTGGCCAAGACGTCAATAATCAGGGAGGAGATTAACGGTGTTCAAGCGGTGTGTGTTATCTCCAAAAGGAAATGTGTTCGGATTAAGCCTGAAAAAAATCGAGGAATAAAACACAACAGGTCGTAATATTATAGGAAAATAATCAACCCTGTGTGTCATGAGGTGGGTTTAACACCCTGTTACCACCTTGGGCTTGATTATTTTCCTGTCCTGAAATGTTTTATTTCTTTTATAACACAGCAATTTGACAAAGATTCGATTTTTCAATAACCATAGATCATTATTACAGGACTAACACGACACAACTGAGCTAATTAGTAACAATTATTATACAGAGTATTCAAGGGTGAGCTAGACCAAGAGGGAAGTTAAGTGACAACTGTTGATGAAGTAAAATTACTTTTATAGGCTAATTTCTAAATCCCTTGTATGAAATATCTGACCTAGACCGAGTGAGAAAGACTCAGAACGGGGCCACACACTGTCAGGATGAGACATCAGGCCAATTTTCAAATAATAAGCACCTCCAACCATTTTGTATCATTGTAAACTAATCGATATAGTATATTAGGCACTAAAAGGCCATCTGTAGATGGAGTAAATGTCACAGCTGTAGCGAGGGCTGTGCAGCCAGTGTACCGATTTACGATCGGCATGACAAGGGAAATTGCTCTAATTATATTAGAGGGGGTTCGGCTGCAGCAAATCGTAAAGTAAAAGTAAATCCAAATGAGAAAGGGTGGTCTTGATGAGGGATGGGGTGGAGGTGAGGATACACAAATATTTCACCGCATATTCACCATACACTCCATTTGTGCTTTACTAAAATCAAATTTGCTTGTAATGTTTAACACACAACCCAATCACTGAGGCCAGTTTGAAAACATAATTCTACATTTCCCCAATCAGATGTGCATGAAACTGGCAAATATATCGACCTTTTTAACATTCTAGTGCCTGGG
>JAUCMX010000025.1:14203453-14218453 GCA_033459395.1 Hemibagrus guttatus | reverse complement strand
TGGTTACAGTACATTTTGTGTTTGTTTTTTAATTAACTCTTTTCCCAGACTCCAAAAAATGGCGTTTGCTCCTGTTTGGTTGTGTTCATGTTCAGTATTTAATGTCTTTATCATGTTTCACTCTACAGTGGTGATTAATATGAAGCTCATATGAAAGGAGACACTCAGAGCTTTAAGGATTTGTCATTTTTTGTAAGTATTTCTGTTTTTCCCTAGCCTACTCGAGGCAATATATTCATAGAAAAGTTCCAAAAAACACAGACGATTAATTTCTTTCCACACAAATGTTCAATCTTCAAAGTAAACGTTGATATCAAACCCATTTCTGCTCTCTGAGATGCTCCAAGTGCTTGTTCATAAGCAGCTAAAATTTGAAGGTGTTTATCTTCAACCGCTAAAATTCTGTGTAAGGTTATCCAACGGAGGGAAAAACACACGTCTCACACTGAAAGCCAACAGAGTCCTGACTCCTTTTATATCAGACTTGCTGAGATAAAATAATCCATTTGATTAAACTGATTAAAAATGGCTGATATGGCATGACCAGCTCATTTAAATCTAGAAATATAAAATATAAGATGTGTCTCAGATGTGAACTGGTTGTAGGCCATGGCAGTGATTATAGTGACTATACATCATTCCTCCCTGAAGCTAATACACATCTATCCATCCATCCATTGATCCATCCATCTATACATACATACAGATATCCATCTATCCATCCATCCATCCATCCATTCATCCATTCATCCATCCATTTATACATATATACAAATATCCATCCATCCATCCATCTATACATACATACAGATATCCATCCATCTATCCATTCATTCATCAATCCATCCATCCATCCATCCATCCATCCATCTATATATACATACAGATATCCATCCATCCATCCATCCATCCATTCATTCATTCATTCATCAATCCATCCATCCATCCATCCATCCATATATACATACATACAGATATCCATCCATCCATCCATCTATACATACATACATACATACAGATATCCAGCCATCCATCCATCCATCCATCCATCCATCCATCCATCCATCTATACATACATACAGATATCCATCCATCCATCCATCCATCCATCCATCCATCTATACATACATACAGATATCCATCCATCTATCCATTCATTCATCAATCCATCCATCCATCCATCCATCCATCTATATATACATACAGATATCCATCCATCCATCCATCCATCCATCCATTCATTCATTCATTCATCAATCCATCCATCCATCCATCCATCCATATATACATACATACAGATATCCATCCATCCATCCATCTATACATACATACATACATACAGATATCCAGCCATCCATCCATCCATCCATCCATCCATCTATACATACATACAGATATCCATCCATCCATCCATCCATCCATCCATCTATACATACATACAGATATCCATCTATCCATCCATCCATCCATCCATTCATCCATTCATCCATCCATTTATACATATATACAAATATCCATCCATCCATCCATCTATACATACATACAGATATCCATCCATCTATCCATTCATTCATCAATCCATCCATCCATCCATCCATCCATCTATATATACATACAGATATCCATCCATCCATCCATTCATTCATTCATTCATCAATCCATCCATCCATCCATCCATCCATATATACATACATACAGATATCCATCCATCCATCCATCTATACATACATACATACATACAGATATCCAGCCATCCATCCATCCATCCATCCATCTATACATACATACAGATATCCCTCCATCCATCCATCCATCTATCCATCTATACATACATACATACATACATACATACATACATACATACATACAGATATCCAGCCAGCCATCCATCCATCCATCCATCCATCCATCCATCCATCTATACATACATACAGATATCCATCCATCCATCCATCCATCCATCCATCCATCCATCCATCCATCCATCCATCCATCCATCCATCCATTCAACCATCCATCCATCTGATTGTTTGATAAGCTTATCATGATGCTAATGAGTCTGTTACTCTCTACACTTCAGTTGAACAGGTGTAGCTATCACTGTGATTTAAAGTGATGTTATCAGTGTCAAGCAGCAATCATCTGTTCTTGCCATAAACACCTGAGATAAACACATTTAATAGAGCCTGAGTGACAATACAATCAAATAGTGTTTCTCCTTTAAATCCAGACCTTATTTACAAAATTTACCACAAATTATTTTAGAATGTATTTTAATACTCATTACATACACACTGAGGCACTGACAGATAATTTGCACATTACCAAATTGTGAGGGAGATTCGGCGTCGGCGACGGCATCGGCGTCTGAGAAAACGCCACATCAAAGTTCCTCAAGATAAAAATTCAACAGCTAATTTATTCCTACTCGTCCCTTTCGATTGGAATCAGCTTCAACAGCCGAGCAATTAGGAGGAGAGGCATGTGTGAAAGTGAAGCTTAATTTGATGACACAATATGCAGGTGCACACACACACACACACACACACACACACACACGCACACTATATGAGTAGATGTCAGTGCCTTAGGAGGAATTTGGTTACACAGTAAGCTGTAGAAATGCGAAAACTGCTAGGTGTAAAAGTGATATGTAGACATCCAGGTGTCTGGTAACCAGGTTACCCATGTAACCCATTCAGACTCGATCCAAAATGGCGACATGGGCCTGTCTTGTGTTCTCACCACCAACATGATGCTTCTGGTATGGAGTCTCATCACTGCTCCTGAGGACATGGAGATAGATGGGATTGTTGTGGATGGTACCATTTAGAAACCATGCAGATGGCTTTGGACTGCATTTGAGATGAAGTGTCCATGCTAAAAATAGAAAGTTGTTGTTGCTATTTCAGCTGCGTCCTGTTCAGGGCCACTGGACCATATGTGTTTCATAGCTGCACTACTACGTTTAATTTAACTTACTGTACAGTCTTATATTTTTGTGTGTTTATATACGCCGATCAGCTATAACATTCTGAGCAGTGCCAGGTAAAGTAAATAACACTGATGCTCTCCTCATCATGGCACCTGTTAGTGGGTGGGATATATTAGGCAGCAAGTGAACATTTTATTCTCAAAGTTGATGTGTTAGAAGCAGGAAAAATGGGCAAGCATAAGGATTTGAGCGAGTTTGACAAGGACCAAATTGTGATGGCTAGACCACTGGATCAGAACATCTCCAAAACTGCAGCGGTCAGTATCTATCAAAAGGATTCTTTAAGTCCTGTAAATATTCTTTAAGTGTCCCTGGGGCCCATGGAGGTCCCACTCACAACTTACATGACTTCACCTTCAGGGATCTAATGGAGTCCATGCCTCGACGGATCAGGGCTGTGTGCGTGTTGAATCTTGTCACTGACAAAGCTGCTGTAACACAAGAATTTCTATCTATCTATCTATCTATCTATCTATCTATCTATCTATCTATCTATCTATCTATCTATCTATCTATCTAGCTAGCTAGCTATCCAGCTAGCTAGCTAGCTAGCTATCATGTAGTGTACAGTTATAGAAGGGAAATCATTTATAATCACATTCTCTGGTGTGGACCCAGATAAGTATGGCTTCCATTTAGAGTCCTTCAAGGTTTCTTCCTCATGTCGCCATCACCTCTGGCTTCCTCATTAAGGATACATTTTATACATTATATCCAGAATTTATATGTTCCTGTAAAGCCGCTTTGCGACAATGTTCATTTTGTAATACAATAAAAGTGCAATACAAATAAAAGTGAATTGAATTGAAAGATTCAGGATAAAGATTCGGTTCAAGCTCGGTGTCATTCAGGCAGCATGCAGTCATATGTGGACCAAAACCTTGAATGGAATAGAAACAAAAAAAGGCACAAAAAATATTAAACAAAAAGAAAACATTTGAAAAGCATTTAACCCTGTCAGTAGAAGGGCCTTTGAAATGCATTGAGGAAGCAGTAAGTGAGCATCAAAAGCCTTAAATAACTCAAGAACCAACTGGAGTAGTATTACGATACATTAAATGATCATAATATGGTACACCGACTGACTGTAGCACAGTCCAACGTGATCTCCTAAATCTCTTAACAAGTCATGTAGTTAATATTTTGCTTCCTACAGGGTGAATTATCAGGATACATCCTCCATAAGATATGGGACTCATCATGTCCAGGCTGTGTTCATCCTCATCCTCAAAAACATTGTTCTACCATCAAAATTCCTTTTCAGCTTAAACCAATTAAACCAAATTCCGAAGCAGAAGAGACTTGTGAGGCAGTAAAAGGCAGGTCGAGGAGAAGATAAAGTTGCACATGAACTAATGTAGTGCTGTGCAGATCCTCTAACCTTCTAAATAATGTATGAGACGTACCTCATTTTATTTCCTCTCTTATTACCCATAGGGGAGAAATGTCATGTTTTCACTGCTGTGTCTTATATTCATTTTACGAGCCTTTTTCTTGCTGTAATTCGCAGGAGCCCGGGGGAAAATAATTGACTGTAATTGAGCAATCTTGTCCCTTTGGTGGTTGACCTCTCTTTGTCAATAATTATCATGTCACCAATCACTACTTCAAATGGCTGTCTGTTTCTTCAAGAAGAGGCTCCGGCGTCTGCCGTAAACCATAATAACGACCCGTTTCTGAGGCAGGGTTACAGGTCCTGGGGCTACCAGGCACAGATAAAAAAAATTAAAAAAACGGCGAAAAGGACATGATTGTGCAAACTTATCGCTTCTTATTCAATTACAGAGTTATCAGCTTTAAGAAAAAAAAAAAGCATAAGACATAAAACAATACAATAAACCAGATGCTGTATTTGGCTCTGAGCAAAAAGAGCTATTATCTCAGGCCTGTGTGGAAAACCATGGGAGCTCGGTGTTTTGCCAGAGCTAGCAGAATTCATGCTTTTGTTTCGATTCAGAAATGGCTAATTGGGCGCAGTTAGTGCCAAGTCGAAAGAATGATGTTGATTTAGTCAAAACAATGAGGTTCCCTGTTGAAATCTGCCTCATGGTGGCCCAGTTCACCACTTCCCAATCAGCAGTGCAAATTCAGCCAGCTACGCTTGCTCACATCATTCATCCACGTGACTCTCGGGATTTTGTTTGCCAAGCATGATTCGCCCGAGCAAGGCGAACCTCCCCGCTTTGAAGATTTTAAGGTTGAGGATAAACAGGAAGCAACAGCGCCGTTTGAGTCATTTGGAAAGGAAGCTAAGCACAGTGTGTGTCCTGCGACAGAACTGGCCCTCAACTACGATTGGTATAATGTTGGCTGTTGACAACCAAACAACCACAAGAGATAATTACTAACTATTAAACTCAGCGAGGATTTACCCACAGTGTGCTTTCACACTGATCTGATTAACTAATTTTTCTACCTTTGTAAAGGTTTTTGTGATTTAGAGATATTATTATTATTACGAACCCGATTCCAAAAAAGTTGGGACACTGTACAAATTGTGAATAAAAACAGAATGCAATGATGTGGAAGTTTCAAATTTCAATATTTTATTCAGAATACAACATAGATGACATATCAAATGTTTAAACTGAGAAAATGGATCATTTTAAGGGAAAAATAAGTTGATTTTAAATTTCATGGCATCAACACATCTCAAAAAAGTTGGGACAAGGCCATGTTTACCACTGTGTGGCATCCCCTCTTCTTTTTATAACAGTCTGCAAACGTCTGGGGACTGAGGAGACAAGTTGCTCAAGTTTAGGAATAGGAATGTTGTCCCATTCTTGTCTAATACAGGCTTCTAGTTGCTCAACTGTCTTAGGTCTTCTTTGTCGCATCTTCCTCTTTATGATGCACCAAATGTTTTCTATGGGTGAAAGATCTGGACTGCAGGCTGGCCATTTCAGTACCCGGATCTTTCTTCTATGCAGCCATGATGTTGTAATTGATGCAGTATGTGGTCTGGTATTGTCATGTTGGAAAATGCAAGGTCTTCCCTGAAAGAGACGACGTCTGGATGGGAGCATATGCTGTTCTAGAACTTGGATATACCTTTCAGCATTGATGGTGCCTTTCCAGATGTGTAAGCTGCCCATGCCACACGCACTCATGCAACCCCATACCATCAGAGATGCAGGCTTCTGAACTGAGCGCTGATAACAACTTGGGTTGTTCTTGTCCTCTTTAGTCCGGATGACATGGCATCCCAGTTTTCCAAAAAGAACTTCAAATTTTGATTGGTCTGACCACAGAACAGTTTTCCACTTTGCCACAGTCCATTTTAAATGAGCCTTGGCCCCGAGAAAACGCCTGCGCTTCTGGATCATGTTTAGATATGGCTTCTTTTTTGACCTATAGAGTTTTAGCCGGCAACGGCGAATGGCACGGTGGATTGTGTTCACCGACAATGTTTTCTGGAAGTATTCCTGAGCCCATGTTGTGATTTCCATTACAGTAGCATTCCTGTATGTGATGCAGTGCCGTCTAAGGGCCCGAAGATCACGGGCATCCAGTATGGTTTTCCGGCCTTGACCCTTACGCACAGAGATTGTTCCAGATTCTCTTAATCTTTGGATGATATTATGCACTGTAGATGATGATAACTTCAAACTCTTTGCGATTTTTCTCTGAGAAACTCCTTTCTGATATTGCTCCACTATTTTTGGCCGCAGCATTGGGGGAATTGGTGATCCTCTGCCCATCTTGACTTCTGAGAGACACTGCCACTCTGAGAGGCTCTTTTTATACCCAATCATGTTGCCAATTGACCTAATAAGTTGCAAATTGGTCCTCCAGCTGTTCCTTATATGTACATGTAACTTTTCCGGCCTCTTATTGCTACCTGTCCCAACTTTTTTGGAATGTGTAGCTCTCATGAAATCCAAAATGAGCCAATATTTGGCATGACATTTCAAAATGTCTCACTTTCAACATTTGATATGTTATCTATATTCTATTGTGAATAAAATATAAGTTTATGAGATTTGTAAATTATTGCATTCCTTTTTTATTCACAATTTGTACAGTGTCCCAACTTTTTTGGAATCGGTTTTGTATTATTATTATTATTGGGGGGGCATGGTGGCTTGGTGGCTTGCACATTTGCCTCACACCTCCAGGGTTGGGGGTTCAATTCCTGCATCGGGGGTTTCCTCCGGGTACTCTGGTTTCCTCCCCCGGTCCAAAGACATGCATTGATTGGCATCTCTAAATTGTCCGTAGTGTGTGATTGCATGAGTGAACGAGAGTGTGTGTGTGTGTGCCCTGCAATGGGTTGGCACTCCGTCCAGGGTGTATCCTGCCTTGATGCCCAATGATGCGCAATGACGCCTGAGATGTGCATACGTGCGTACGTCCAGGAGCCGGTCAAAACTTGTTTGCGTCTTGGAAAGCCAAGCGAAGCAAGTTTACAAATTTGATGATTTTTTTTTTCAGTCAGTGAAAGCTGTTTTGAAAGAGTCAACCCACGATACCAACGTTGCATTCAGCATGTGCTCAAAAGCTAGGTGATTTTTCGCACGCTTTTTTGTTGACAGATTGGTGGCGTGGGTGGTCTGTTCTATTTTTAGCCCAAGCTTGGTGGCATGACTCCCTGTGATGAGCCTTGACCCTTGGAAATTGGTAATATTGCTAATATTTTGGGGTGGCTGGAACAGATGATCTGCATTTATTTTTATTTCTTATGCCGAGGATTTACTGTATTATTTTTATTATTATTCAGATTTTAATCCTAATGAATTTGTGTATGATATTTATAAATCAGGCTTATGCTTCCTGCACAGTTATAAAACTTTGCCAGTGATCAGGTACATGTTCTCTTCACATTATGTCTCCACTCCCTTCCTCTGTCTGAACCAGCAAGAATAGCATCTGATCTGAATGAATGACGTGTAGCATTTGTTCATTTTGTTCACGATCGACAAGTCCCAGTTTGTTTGTTTCGTTCATGAGCTAGTTCCTTCACTTCGTACTGAACCACATGTCTCAGTTTGTACAGAATCAGTGGTACTGTCAATCAGACTTGACATCAAGTCTCAAGGCGGATTCGTTCAATACATCCAATCAATGAGCTGCTCCTTCACATCCTGCACTGTCATTAGGAATTAGCATGCAGCAGCAGTTCTTTAATAACCAGTCACATGTTTTACACGAGTTGAAACGAAAAAGTACATAAAAGTGAACGAGAACGATTCACTCAAATGATTCGTACAAAAATACCAATTCATTCATAAATGAATCACTACATCACACCACACCATCTTGGTTCTTCTGGTATCACACCCTGGTCTCAGAACACAGTTTAGATAGTCGACCAGCTAGCAATTTCCAACTAGCTAATCTGTTTAACTAGCTGTTATGTACAAGGGCGTGCTAAAAGACTAGTTAGTGCTCCTAAACTGCAAACATGGAAAGCGAACGCAACCTTTTTCCCAAGGTTGCATGACACTAAGCAATACATCCTGCCGGAAAACCACCGTCTCATTGCGTCACTGAGCTTTTTACGGCCAACTTTTCCAAGCTACTCAATAATACATGGCCACGATTTAACTACTTCTATAAAGCTATAAAGCATTTTACTCCTGCGGAGCATGCATCAGATTTTATGTATAATGAATATGCGTAAAATACGCTTGTTGCACAGGTTGAAGTGTTGCACTTTTAGCATTGTTGTGTTCACATTCATTTCTTTTTCCAGGAAAGGTTTCTTGCTCTCTGCTCATTTGGTCGGTTGCTTGGATTCAGTGGTTTTAATGTTCCTGCAGGATGATGATGCTGAAATCTGAGATATTTGCTGTTGGGAAAACTGGACAACTATCCACCAAACAGTTGACCAAAAAGATAAAGGTTTCATTGAAATTGCTCATTTCAATGACAGTCAATGGAAGTTAATTTACACTAAAATGTAAAATGTATAATGAAAAATTAAAATGCAAAATTTCATAACAAGGGGGGGGACGGTGGCTTAGTGGTTAGCATGTTTGCCTCACACCTCCAGGGTTGGGGGTTTGATTCCTGCCTCCGCCTTGTGTGTGTGGAGTTTGCATGTTCTCCCCGTGCCTCGGGGGTTTCCTCCGGGTACTCCGGTTTCCTCCCCCAATCCAAAGACATGCATGGTAGGTTGATTGGCATCTCTAAATTGTCTGTAGTGTGTGAATGAGAGTGTGTGTGCGTGTGTGCCCTGCGATGGGTTGGCACTCCATCCAGGGTGTATCCTGCCTTGATGCCCAATGATGCCTGAGATAGGCACAGGCTCCCCGTGACCCGAGAATAGTTCGGATAAGCGGTAGACAATGAATGAATTTCATAACAAAGGTTGGTAATTTTTCATTAGCTGGTCTGGTTTCCTACCTGTCCTTGCGATTTCACAATTTTGTGACTTTCAAGGCACTATGAGCTTGGGAAATGGGTTTTTCTGACAAATGCTTATGTACAGATGAACAGGAAGTTCACCATGACTTTTTTCAGCTCTTTTGGTGGAAATATGATATAAAATAAGAAGTTGCTTTCGGCTGCTCAGGGTCACCACAGTGGACCAACAGGCCCGCACAACAACTTGGCACAGGTTTTATGCCGGATGCCCTTCCTGACGCAACCTTCCCATTTTTCCGGGCTTGGTACTGGCACTACATCCAGTGGCTGGGGTTTGGGCATTGGCTGGGAATTGAACCCAGGCCTTCCATATGGTAGGCGAGAAACCTACCACTGAGCCACCAATACCCAAATACGACATAATTTTTTTTTCATTTTTTTTTTTTTTTTAAATCACCTGTACAACCTTTGTTATGAAATTTTATATTTTAATGTACAATCATATTTTGTAGCAGTTTTCACAGACTTTTTTTATTGACTTTTTTTCACATCTTTGAGGTGAAATATGATCCGAAATACCTTTTTTTTTGTTTGTTTTTATCCTAGCATTTTTCCCGCACAATGGCAGGGTCTGCTGTTTTTTTTCAGCGGCATTTGATCCGCATGATTTGGCACAGGTTTTATGCCGGATGCCCTTCCTGTTGCAACACTCCCATTTTTTTATCTGGGCTTGGGACCGGCACAGAGACTTAACTCTTCAGTGGCTGGGTTGGAATCGAACCAGGGCTGCGGCAATGAGAGCGCAGGATCCTGTCGCTGGACCACCAGGAGGCCATATGAAATACGCTTGATTACATCAAAATCTAAAATTTCTTAACAGTGATTGTACAGGTGAAATTCATTAAAAAAACAATCATATTTTGTATAATATTTCTGCCCAATGATGTGAAAAAGGTCATTGAGAACTTCCCCCGTTCATCTGCATATATGCTTTCGTCAAAAACACCCTTCTCCCAAGCTTGCCTTGAACATGGACACAACAAAACAGGAGGAAACTCCATTTTTTGGCTTCTGGGGAAAAGAGTTGCATCATTTTCTATATGATTTTCATTCATTTCTCTTGGTTTTACTCCTGTGTTTACCTTATAGCCAATTCCAAAATACAAAATTTCTCAAGAACATCTAGCAACAGCCACACACACACACACACACACACACACAAACACACATACGCACACATTTTCAGCTTCAGGTTGAAGTCCCCTGAAGGAGCTGCCTTTGTGCCTTTAGTTATAGGAAGATAATTGCACTGGAACGTCATTAAGGTACATAATTGGACCTAAAGGAGCATGGATGTGTTTTTGTGAGAACATTTACATTGCTCGTACCTGGGAGAATAAAAAAATTGCCCGAACAGTATCTTTTGTTCTGACAGTACACAAAGTATGCACAGAGGCCAGCTCGGAGATCCTATACAGTGACAGAATTGGGGCAACTGCTTTTAAAATCAACTCTGCACACTCTCTGAAGCACACAGCAGCTGGATTGCAGCAAACAGACACACAAGCTGCAGTGTGTGAAACTTTATACATTCTTAAGATGAGAGGAGGTGAACATGGTCGTATTAACTCACTGGGCATTAAATCAGCAGAAAGAATTGCTAGAATTCTTCTCTCTCTCTCTCTCTCTCTCTCTCTCTCTCTCTCTCACACACTTTCTTTTTAATGAATAACAGTTTAACCACAAAAAAAAATCAACACATAAATATAATATAATAAATCATAAAATGTATATATGTATATATTTAAATGTATAAATTTAAAATGTATAAATAATAAATGTAATTTCTTTGAAATATTCATAATTTTCAATCTGTATTTAGTTATTATACATTTTCAGTATATTACAAATAAATAAATACACTAATAACTACAAAAAATAAAAAAAAATTAAAAAATAAATACAAAAATAACTTTATTTATTTTTCTCACTTTTAAAAATAATAATAATAATAATAATAATAATAATAATAATAATAATAATAATTATTATTATTATTATTATTATTATTATTATTATTATTATTATTATTTATAGTACTCTGCGATGGGTTGGCACTCCGTCCAGGGTGTATCCTGCCTTGATGCCCAATGACGCCTGAGATAGGCACAGGCTCCCCGTGACCTGAGTATAGATTGGATAAGCGGCAGACAATGAATGAATATTTATAGTACTAGTAGTAGTATTATTAATAATAATAATTATTAGTAATAATTAATACTTTAAATAGATTATTATATTATACAAAAAATAAATATATATTTATATTTTATTCATTTTTGTTTGATTTTATTTTTTTTTAATCTACTTTTATGACCCATATGGTCAAAAATCATTTCATATTTTCGCTGCATGTCATACTGTGTGTGTGACAAATAAAATAAATATGATAAAATTAATAAATAAAGTCAAATTTTAATCTGAAATAACCTTCATGCTAAAGACACAAAGGTTTAGTGACTTAAACTTTCTAGATATAACGTGAGTAACACTGTTATACTTCACACTCAGTTAAACTTGACTGAACAGGGTTGGACTGTAAAAAAAAAACAAATTAATGTTACTTCTTTCTTTCTTCTGATGATGATGATGATGATGATGGTGATGATGATGATGGTGGTGATGATGATGATGATGGTGATGATGATGATGGTGATGATGATGATGATGATGATGATTTTCTGATGAAATTCTGATGATGCTGCTTCCTGTTGAGTGTATGACTTGTGGCTTATGACTTCAGGTATTTGGCGTGAATATGTTGAGGGATGAGAGATAGAAGGACGTTTGAGGCATGGGATGTTAAACAGATTCACACATGAATGCGATAAATATTACGGTTTTGTAAAAGTAGTTCCATGTTCATAACAGTCGAATCGTAGAAACACCTTTACAAAAAAAAAGTGAAAGTGCTTAAAATCGCTTTGCATGGAGTTTGAAACACCTCCTACTGAGTGCGACAAAATCAAAACAACACTCTTCTCTCTCCTTCTCCCACACTCACACACACACACACACACACACACACACACCCACACTCCGTCTCTCCTCGCCCATGCCTTTTACACCTGAAAATCCCTCTTTACAAAACCACACCTGCTCACTCACTTGCCTGACTCACTCAGGCCAGAAAAAGCGGCCTGTTATTTCGAGCCTGTCCTTTATTGCGAAATTAAAATATAAGGATTAAGAATTACTTTGAGGTTTACGCTCGCTGGCTTTCTTAATTTAAACCGTGTTACTCCTTATTAGACTTTGCCATTACGGTTACGGCCGGAGTTATTCGGAAGAGTGCGGCGCATGAAATATGATACGAAGGAGGTAAATCTATTCCAATAATCCGTGATACGGCTCTGCACGGCTCTGTGGCCTTTTCCCAAAGAAATAAGGTGCTATTAAAGTGTGTGAACGGCCAGCGACGTGGCCATCTCCGAGTATTATCACAGCCTACACGGGGGCGCTGATAGTCAAGCCGCCAAAGAGGTTAATAGCACTTTATGGAAATGATGTGGAAAAGAGTGGAAGGCCCCATACGCTACCTTTCTTCTGCCTGAATAATAAGCTGCATTATCTTTTTATGGCTTTCTCTCGCTACACTTTAACGTTTGTTGGCTGATTGGAAATTGAATCTCTGGGAACGGAGGTCAGGACCGAGGTGAGCTCTTCATCCCGGAGCTGAAAATCAGAGAAGCGCCGACACGAAAATCCCGTGGTCATGCATACGAGGAACGACTTTATTACGCATTTATACATTTCTATAAGGAACTGATATATATACGGGTGTGTGTGTGTGTGTGTGTGTGTGTGTGTGTGTGTGTGTGTGTGTGTGTGTGTGTGTGTGTGCGTGTGTTTGAAAGGTGTGAGCGAGCACTTTAACGAGAGGTTGCGCGATCTCCATTTTAAACAGCGTAAACAAACACGGTCAGATTCAGTTACATTTAAAGAGCAACACATACGCTGGTCTGTATGTGAAGAGATGAAGAGCCTGGGTTCATGTTCAGATCATCTTCATCATTTTCCTCATCATCGTCTTTATCATCATCTTCACCATTATCTTCATCAGCATCATCTTCATCATTATCTTCATTGTCGTCGTCATCATCATCCTCATCATCATCATCTTCATCATTATCTTCGTCGTGGTCCTCCTCATCATCATCATCTTCATCTTCATCATTATCTTCATTGTCGTCATCCTCATCATCATCATCTTCATCGTTATCTTCGCCGTTGTCGTCATCATCGTCGTCGTCATCATCATCATCATCATTTTCATCTTTATCTTCATCGTCATCATCATCATCGTCATCATCATCTTCTTCATTATCTTCGTCGTTGTTGTCATCATCGTCGTCATCATCATCATCATCTTCATCTTTATCTTCATTGTCATCATCATCATCTTCATCGTCATCATCAACATCATCATCTTCTTCTTCTTGTTCTTCATCATCATCAGTATCTTCATCATCATTATTATTATCATCTTCATCATTATCTTCATTGTCGTCATCATCATCCTCATCATCATCATCTTCATCGTTATCTTCGCCGTTGTCGTCATCATCGTCGTCATCATCATCATCATTTTCATCTTTATCTTCATCGTCATCATCATCATCGTCATCATCATCTTCTTCATTATCTTCATCGTTGTCGTCATCATCGTCGTCATCATCATCATCATCTTCATCTTTATCTTCATTGTCATCATCATCATCTTCATCGTCATCATCAACATCATCATCTTCTTCTTCTTGTTCTTCATCATCATCAGTATCTTCATCATCATTATTATTATCATCTTCATCATTAGCTTCATCATCATCATCATCATCATTATCATCTTCATCATTTGCAGCATCATCTTCATCATCACCACCTTAATTATCATTATCATCATCATTGTCATCATCATCATCTTCATCTTTATCCTCATCATCATCTTCAACATTATCTTCATCGTCATCATCAACATCATCATCTTCTTCTTCTTCTTCAACATCATTATCTTCATCATCATCATTATTATCATCTTCATCATTAACTGCAGCATCATCTTCATCAACATCATCTTCATTATCTTTATCATCATCATCATCATCATCATTATCTTCATCGTCAGCATCATCATCTTCATTATCTATATCATTATTATCTTCATTATCATCATCATCATCTTCATTATCTTCATCTTCATCATCTTCGTCATTAGCTTCATCATCTTCATCATTAGCTTCATCATCTTCATCATAAATCATCTTCATTATCTTCATCATCATCATCATCTTCATCATCTTTATCATCATCATCATCATCATCATCATCATCATCATCATCATTATCTTCATCGTCAGCATCATCATCTTCATTATCTATATCATTATTATCTTCATCATCATCATCATCTTCGTCATTAGCTTCATCATCTTCATCATTAGCTTCATCATCTTCATCATCATCATTATCTTCATTATCTTCATCATCATCATCATCGTCATCATCTTCATTATCTTCATCATCATCATCATCATCATCATCATCTTCATCATCTTTATCATCATCATCATGATCATCATCTTCTTCCTCTTCTTCTTCAGCATCATCATCATCATCATCATCTTAATTTTTTCTTT
>JAUCMX010000025.1:14195953-14198453 GCA_033459395.1 Hemibagrus guttatus | reverse complement strand
CACGTACATACACATAAATACACACACAGACACACACACACAGACAGACAGACAGGCAGACAAATACACACACGCACATACATAGACACACATACAGATAGACACACACATATATAGACAGACAGACAAACACACACACGTACATACACATAAATACACACACAGACACACACAAAGACAGACAGACAGATACACACACACACACACACAGACATAAAGACAGGCAAATAGACACACAAACAGATATGCACAGACAGACACACACACACTCACACACACACACACACAGCTGTTATGAGAATCAATCAGCGCTGTGATTTTGTATTCATGTGGTTTCTGTAATTACGACTCGATAAGCAGAGCAATTTGTCGGTGATTGCGACTCGTCTCTTAAACACACCAAAATATCGACATCGCGCTTAACGCAAAAACGTTTCTCAAAGCTGTCGCACAAAACGCACAACCCAACACCGAAAGAGCGCACGAACATGCGACGGCATGCAGGTGGCTGTCAGGCGGTTTCAGACTCTGGACTGAAGACGGATCGTAACGACGGCCGACACGACAACGCACACATTAAACACGACAGTGACGCCGGCTGCTAATAAACAGAGCTAACAGATGTCACCACGACGACGCCTCAGGGACATCTGCCGTTAAAAGTCGAGCATACGAAAACTAAACGTCGCGAGTAAATCTTCCGCACTCGTACAGCAAACCTGAAATAAACCAATTAGTGAGACTGAATTGTCTTCATTCCTTTCTCACACCAAGCTAACAAGACTGCTAGCAAAAAGAAAAAAGAAAGAAATTTAAAAAGAAAAAAGAAAAAGCTGTTTAGGTTTATAAAGGGACTGGACTCTGAAGGTGGTGACAGCCTGTAATGCTGTCTGCTTGTTATACGACACCTCCCATCCTAACACACACACACACACACACACACACTTGCAAAAGGGAAGGACTGAGAAACTAATGAACACTGACAACACCCCGCTAGCTGTTTGCGTTCCTGTCAGAAGACTAAGCAGCAAATGGATGGCGCATTCACACACTCGCACACACTCTCTCTCTCTCACACACACACACACCTTTCTCTTATCTCCATCAGATGGCGGTGGCTAAGAACGAGGCGCCCGGGGACTCCCTCATAAAATCAATTTACTTCCCAATAGCCTCAACTCCTCAACCTGCTCTTTTTAATTTCCTGAGACATTATTGAAATCCCATTTTAATGATAAAGTGATGGAAAGGTAGTCTGACAATAATCATTTCCATTATACAGATAATGAATGTTTCCCTTTTTTTTTTTGCTCCTCAGGTTCAGGGTTATTAATATTGCAGTTTGCACGTGGCATTAAACGGCGAGGTGAGCGTGCCGAGGCGTTAGACACCTTTATTGGCTAATTAGCCTAGCTGACAGTTCGCCTTCAATGTAGTAGGGAGAAAAAAAAATGAACAAACAGAGTGACAGTAACATGAAAATCAAGGGTTGTTAGCGGTTAGGAAGTCGCAGGGTTTTCGACTCGGATTGATCTGACGCTCAAGCTGAGTTAAACTCTCGAAAAAGGAAATGGATGAAATCGTCATGAGAGGCTGAATGATTTCCCGCGACAGACTCATGGTGCTCTTTAACCCTTTGGAACGTTCCAGAGTTTTTTAAATATGCTTTTTCAGTCATTAGTCTCAAGTTTTAGTCACAAGTTTAATAAGCATAAACAAATACGTAATTTTATCACTGCAAATCTAATAAAAAATGAATAATGACATCGTTGGGTTTCTGTTTTGTAGAGTATCAGGAGCTGCTGCTGAGAAAGGGGGGGGTTTTTAAGTCTCCTGCTTGGCAAAAAATTCACATCCCCTCCACAGAATAAAACACTGAATGCAGCGGAACACTTAAACCCAATAATTAGAAAAAAATTTTTTAACCAAAATTCAGTTCGTTCCCGGTTTAATAATCATAATCCTGCACAATTCCATCTGTGCATAATGCATCAGTGTTAAAAAAAAAAAAAAAAAAAAAGTTCTACAAATGGTCGCAGACGTCATCTTCAAAATGCATTAATCCTCTGGTAGAAAGAGTTCAGGAGGAAGTTAAGGACGTTTGAACGATTTCCTAGGTCTTTAAATTTCTTTTTTTAAATTTATTACATTTATTTCATTTATAACTCCAGTAACAATCCAGGACTTTCAAAGTGGCTTCCATACAGCTTAAATGAATTTTTAACATTGAAGAAGAAGAAGAAAAAGGGAAGAAGAAAAAGAAGAAAAAAAAAAATAAAAAGAAGAGGAGGAGGAGGAGGAGAAAAGAACGAGAGAAAGAAGAAAAAGATGTGGAGAGAAGAAGAAGAAAAAAGAAAAAGAAGAAGAAGAAGAAAAGGAAGAAGAGGATGAGGTGAAGGAGGAGGAGGAGAAAAGAACAACAGCAAGAAGAAGAAGAAAAAGAAAAAAAAGATGTGGAGAGAAGAAGAAGAAGAAGAAAAAGAAGAAGAAGAAGAAAAAA